>JAQQZX010000005.1:23799999-23820481 GCA_030068355.1 Notoglanidium maculatum | reverse complement strand
TGGCGACCTGCCCAGGGTGTACCCCGCCTCTCGCCCGAAGATGCTGGGATTGGCTCCAGCTTCCCCGCGACCCAGGCAACCCAGACGGATAAAGCAGTATAGATAATGGATGGATGGATATTCATTCATCTTAATGGGAAAATGATTGCTCCATTCTAATCTCACAGCATGACATGGGGTGAATCAGGGTTTTCTCTGAGGCTCTGTGCATATCCAGTGTTAATGGTAATAAGATGTCTTGCTAATCTAGCTAGCTAGCTAAAATACATAACAACAACATGAGTTTGAAGTATTTGTATTGCTTTCTCTTTAGCTAAAACAACTTTGCAGCTGGGTAACAATCCAAAGTCCAAAGTCATTCTTTAGTTTCCCACCAGATTAGAGAAAGTATAAATGCAACACAAAACCACAAAAACTCCTACATCTATTTTACTTATTGACTATATTGATTCTCTCACACTCTCATTCTTTTACACCCTTGACACAGCACTGTTACTACTATTACAGGATTGTCAGGGTGAATCACAGAAGATGACGAACATCATCTAATACATATTTTTAACTCAATAACCATGTTTTTTTTTATTATTATTATTTATAACAGTCCTACATACTGTAGCTTTAGCTAGCTTCAACACATGACGTCAGTTGTAGTTTTAATGATGCTTCTTGAGGTTCAGGCATTGCATTTTGTGGGTTGCTCTGAGATGGGGCTTCTTTTGCATGTCTGAAACTTTGGGCTCACTTTGCATATCTCGACATCCTCATCACTGCTAAAGTAACTCCACAAACATTTAGTTGAGCCCAAGGTTTCAAATAACCTTTGGTCAGTAGGAATTTCTAGCTTGTTGCAGTGTAAGGATTACTGCTATGGCACTGTAATATTTCTTCAGTGATCGTGATGTATCATTTGTATTCCTAGGCTCATACTATCTCACCACCACATATGGTGCTTTGGAGCATATCAAAAACTATGATAAGCCGGCAGCTTCCAGGCAGCTGAGTTTGGAAATCCAGGACTCTATTCATCGGTGGGAGCGTCGCCGCACTCTTAATAAGGCCCATGCCTCACAATCAGCCATACAGGTAGGACTTATGTTCAAGCTATATATTATTATTATAGTATTTACGCTTATGTAATGTATAATTGTGAATAAATGCAATATTTGCCAACTCATAAACTGTAACGTTTTGCAGGACTTTATCACCATCTCTTTCTTGGAGGCATGTTCTAACACCAAGACTCTGGGTGTGGATCCCAACACCACTGCTCGGGACTTGAGTGCCCAGTGTGCAGTGAAGTTTGAAGTGCTGGATCCTGACTCCTACTGTCTGAGTGTGCTAGTGGATGGCCACTACCGACCCCTGACTCTGGAGGAGATACCACTCGCTATCAAATCCAGCCTGCACCGGAGTGAGCCACGCAAAGAATATTACTTTGTGTACCACCATGGATGCTGGCCGGAACAGGAACCTGACAAACAAAGACCAAGTACCCCTGAACCAACACCTGCCCAGGAGGAGAGTTTGATCTGAAGGAATTACAAAAAGACAATAAACTTCATCGATTAGTGTTTTACAGTCTGTGAGGTCCTATTAAAGAAAATAAAACAACCTGCAATAATATCACTATCACTTGATTAACAGAAAGCCATTAATGAACTGGTACTTTATTGTACTTCAATCCTGGCACCATGTCTACTCCAAAGATTGCACTTTGACCTATGGCAAGAATATAAGAATGATTTGGATTAGTCATTGTTGCTTTAAAATAGTCCACTATTCCTAGAACACACACACACCCACCAAAATCCAATTTGGCACTGGATTGATTAATTGAGCAGGAACATGCTAGGATAATAAACTTACTTTTTTGAGTCACCTTGACTCCTTTTACTATAATATATACTGACAAGAACCTTTACCTCATTCTGGTAAGGTAATGTTTTAAGCAAGGTATAATTATAAGAAATCGATACAGACTCTTAGATTAAATATTTCTTTTTCATTGGAATACAACTTAAACATGTTTAGATTATAGCTGACAAACCAGAGGTCATGTGTTTTTCATCTTTGTATAGTGTTACTTGCATGACTTAAACTTTGTATTGGTTACTCTTCCTGTAATGTTTCCTCCTGAATTCAGATGTTCTGGATAATTTACAAAAACAGTAAGCACATGAATAATGTCTGTATGTATGACTCAAACCGGAGAATCATTTGTGTATATATGACTCAGGGGTGATTAAGTGCATTTTCAATATGTAATGTATCACAATTGAAATATAAACCAATTTAAATCCAACCAGAGCAAGCAGGGGATTTTTTTTTTTTTTTAATCTGTAAACAATTAAAGTATCCTTTCTTGACATGTTGTTGACCATTTGTGTTTAGTTGCTAAAGTTAAATGAAAACTGACTAAGACGCACTGCTATTCATTTACAGTCCGTTTATAGTAGCACGTTTTTCTGCATGCAATAAATTGCATGCAATCATTTTTTATTGCTTTATTAATTGAAAATACAATTACGTACAATATTCTTTTCCAAGGATTTTTTATTTTCCTTTGAAAACCTGAAGAAAACCTCTACTCACTGAGCACTAGCATACCAGAAGTTTGGGACTTGAGTGCCCAGTGTGCAGAGAAGTGTGAAGTGCTGGATCCTGACTCCTACTGTCCGAGTGTGCTAGTGCACGGCCACTACAGACCCCTGACGCTGGAGGAGTTACCACCTGCTCTCAAATCCAGCCCAGAGCGCAGTGAGCCATGCAAAGAATATTACTTTTTGTACCAGCATGGATGCAGGCCAGAACAGGAACCCGACAAACAAAGACCATGTACATCTGAACCAACACTTGCCCAAGAGGAGAGTTTGATCTGAAGGAATTACAAAAAGCCAATAAGCCTCATAGATTGGTGTTTTACACAATTTCTGAGCTACAATTCTTTTTTTCCTTACCTTTTTTCAAAAACGTCGGTAGAGTGATTCTGTAGAGTCACTGTCACTTACGTAAGAACTAAACCACTATGTTGCAGTTCTACTCACTGGGCTCGAGCATACCAGAAGTTAAGTTTCAAGGAAATCAACTCCTGTTGAAACTTTGGGGTTACATGCTTACTCCATAACCGAAGTGCTTAAATTGCACAGTATATATGCATGGAAAAAATGAACTAGTCAAATCAAAATAAGATTAAAAATAATGTATAGAAGAAAGGAAGCATATTAAGCAACAGATTAGAATGTCTGAACGCATTCGCTTAAAGGGCACAAAAACATATTTTCCTTATGCAGTGAGGGAGAAGAAAGTTTTGTATTGCCAGTACAGTATATGTTGAGAGAATATTTTTTCTTATTATGAAAATAATGTCTTAATAGGATGTCTCACTTATTAGCTTTACCAGGACGCTGCTGTTGACATGAGCGGTTCTGCTACCATGGCAGAGGACTCAGATCACCACGAACAGTCTTGCACTCAAAACTTGACCCTATTACTAAAGTGTGTTAGTTGTAATTGCACTATACAGTGTGAATCAAATGAGGATGGGTCAATTAATTAATTAAATGAAATTAAATTAAAAAAAAATTTTAGGCTGATATCTTGTGGAATTCAGGGCAAAATAAGTGGTACATAGGCTCATATGTGCTTACTGCTACAATCAATAAAACAGTAAACAAATGAAAGAAGGAGAAATGAAAATTGAAAATGAAAGAAATCCTGTACAGCTCCTGTCACTGAAAAAGGTAATGTTTTAATGCATCTATTAGACTAAAGCAGGGGACATCAATGGTGTAAAAATACTGAAAAAATACTATAACTGAGCTGATAAATGCTGGAAAAATTGGCTTTTAATTAATCACATGCATTTAATTGGCTTTTAATTAATTGTATGCTTTTAATTATTTCATTAATGGTAGCTCATCGGACCAGAGACTAGCTCCAGACATTAGGTTTAAAAAGGGAAAGAGATTTTTGCATTTAATTTACGCTTACTGATCTGATTAGTGATATGTTCCTCCCCGTTGTTAATTTAAAACATTTCATCTGTTCATAGTCCATGGCAATCATCAAAATGGGGTAATAAGAAGTGTCACTGCGCATTAAAATTTCATTTAAAGTTATTCACTATCCAGGGAACTTTATTTAACTGGCCCTTAGCCCAATTTTAATTGAATACTGGTCTAAAGAGTGAAATTGTTTTATGCCTGTTAAGCAGATAAAATTAGTATAGCTAAATGGAAAGAAATAAAAAAAGCACTGACATGATTATTGAGCTGAAATGATTGCCTTATAACATTATTTTATTCAGGTTATAATTTCAATTCAAAAATCACTTCAGTCTCTTTTTTTTTATTTTAGCTATTATATTATAATTATAACAGTAAACTGTTAATCTGATAGGGAAGCTGAAAACAAATTGAAAACATTCCAAAAAAGTCAACAAATGTTGTGTAAAAGTTTTCCAATAACAGGAAATGTCGCATTTTCAGTCTAGATTCCATCGTTTAGTAACTCTTGACATGATAAACATGACAACATGAGGACTCTGTCATAAACTGAGAAATCACATGAATGTGACATAAAGAAATAAGAAAAGCAGACAAAAAATTGAGTAACAGTGCTTGCGTGCAAGGAAATATGTATGACTAACGGCTGTACATGAGGATCACTACTATGGATTAAACATCCTGACAGATCACAGCCAAGGTCTGCTCTTGACCACAAATCCTCTTTGCATCCGGTTGCCATATGTGTCATCTATATAACAGCCCCTTTTCTTCCTCTTCTCCTTCCATTGCTTCATCTCGAGACTGGAGCATGTCACTGCTGCTGCGCTCCATAATGAGTGTTAGGTTTCACTTTTCTGAAGCTTATGCACTTCATCGCTGCCCATTATTTTAAATGAGGGCCAAATGAAGTTAACCCACAATAATGAGCACTCACCAGACCCTACTTGAACAAGTGTGGTGTCCTTAAGGAAAAATGTGCTGCTTTTAACAAAAGAACGATGACCGTGTCTTCGGTTAGTCTTCTGCTCCTAACTCTGACATTTAATCAGCACGATTAGGGTCTATGCAACAGCAGCATCAGGTTCTACTAAAGAGAGTAAAGAGAGTACAAAAACAAATGGATTTGTGCACCTTTAAGTTAAAACATTTCATTTTTGGCTTAGTTTTTTCTGACCCCTTTTATATAAAACGTTTGAAAAATTTTTGGCTGTGTACTTTTAAGTCATTATTATCAATACATTTCTGTCAATTTAACATGTTGTGGGTGATTCGGTTCGTTTGACAGGTGCCATAAAGGGTCTATAAAATTTAATGAGACTGACATCTTGCATGGCCTACAATCCCAACATGTGCGTAGGATGCTTGAAGCTCGAAATTGGATTCTGGACGCTTGTTAGACATTTCTTATTCCATTTGAGATAACCTTACATTATGCCCTCCCACTGGAAAGTTGTAGGGTTAAGTAAACAGTGGTCAGAAAGCAAAAGGATCCACAAAGCTCCAGCAAGAAGTTCCATCTAGATGGACGTTTCATCTGGATGGACCATAATCCAATGAGCATACTTGCTTCTTTCCGTTTGTTTTTTATACTTTTTCTGAGACATCATTAAGCACAATGACGTCAAAACGGGTTCCATCTTTCCTCTGATATTCCTCTCTATTTTAAGTCTGCGGCCGAACAGGACATTTAGGGGCGTGTGACACAGGTCTTTTCATCCTTTCTTCATCTCTTATACACTTTCTGACACAGCAAGGCTGTATATATAAGCCTGTACGTGTAAGCTTTGGCACATTTACTCCAGCACTTGTGGCGAAAGCACGCTACATCTTTTCCCACATCCACACCTCAGGTTACGGTAGCTTCGAAATCCCTAGCTTTGCTGATACAATAAAAATAATATTTTCCGTTTTTATCACTAAAACAACATTTCGGGGGAAAAAAGAGGACAGTTTGTGAAAAACGTGTACCTACCAATGTACTACTTTTAAAAACTGTTCACCAATTTGGACTCTAGAACAGAGCCTTGTATCAAACAGAGCATTGTATTCCACTTCAAGACCACGATCTAAAGACGGCGCAGCAGAGAGTCACTGGCAGCCTGCAACACAAGGTGAGGAAGATATGTTTATCCATCAGAATGAAAGATTTTTTTACAAAATATGGACTAAAAATTGTAAGAAATTCTTATGAAATGCATTCTCATAGTAATTTTATTCCACAATGAAAGAAGAATTATTTGAAGAATTATGTCTGTCACCCAAAAGTTGCAAAAAGTACTTATCTAAAGTCAAGGGGGATTTAAATTGCTAAATACAAAACAAAATTGATTGTGTTTATAATATACCAAGGCATCTATTTATATGTTAACACAAGCTTTGTTTGTAAGAGACATTTTAATAGTAATATAATTGACAAATTGGATTAACCACCTCTCTTACCGGAGCTACACATTCCTACAGAATTCCGTTCCAGTCCTGATCAGGAGCTCATCCAGGTAATCGAGAGAGATTAGGATTAGGAGTGTAAAGGTCTTCTGTAGGAACGTATATATATATCCAGGGATGTCTGTGTAGGTTATTACTGGATTATCCACTGATACAACAGAAAATTGTCCATTTATTATAAATAAAATAAATTTTCATATCATACCTGACAAATGAAGCTTAATTCTAGGCAGCACTAATACCTGCAGATGTACTTTGATATGTCCTGCAGATGGTGTCTCTAACTCTAAATCTTCGCCCTGCACTTTTACTCATTATCCTGATGCGCATGAGCCTCAACACTTCTGCCTTCCCCCAACCTTTCCAAAGGTAAATTCTTAGACTTTTAGACTATATCTCAAAAAAGATATAACATTGCTTGCATTACATTTTTTTTTCTTTGTTTTTGTTTTCATAACCACAGAATATCCCCTTCAGATGGACAGGATTCTGTGCAGGAGGAGTGGAAGGTCCTCTACCCTTCCATCTCACTCCGTGACTGGAGTGTCCAAATGTTGTCCAGCCCAGACTTCGGTGGAGCAGAACCCAGACCAGAGCAGCTGCCTGTGGATGAGTGGATCCCCCTTAGCCAATCACAGATGGAGGAGAAACTGATGAAGGGATGGCCAGGAGTCTGGCAGCAGCGGGTGGGCAACCAAGAAAAGAGAAACATTGTGGTGGCAGATGATGCAGCATTCAGAGAGAAAAGTAAGCTTCTCACAGCCATGGAGAGACAGAAATGGCTAAATTCATACATGCAGAAACTGCTGGTTGTTAACTAAAAATAAATGGCTTGTGTCTAAAGTATTAATTACATAATTACTTAAAAAATGTCAGTTAACTCACAAAACAGGAAGTATACTTGATCATTTTTAAATATCTGTTTATCATCGTAACGACATCAGACAGTATTTAGTCTAATGAAAAGCATCTATATATAAATATTATGTAGTAGGCTGATTGTTTATAATTGTTGGATTTAAGATATTCATGGAATTGCAAAAGGATCTACTAATTTGTTTGGTTTGACTTCTATAGAATTGTAAGATATTTGAATCATAAAAGAAATGTAACATATCGCATGATTTGTAATATATTTTTGTCATTTGACCATCAGGATCACCAAAAATATGTCTACAATAAACGTGTTTTCTAATCCCCACTTAAAACATTAGACTTGAGCAGTTCTGTGGATAATGGAATGTGCAAAGAGCATTTTTAAATGTTTTAAGCTAAGTACTGAGGTTCATCAAACCATTTTTAAAGATTTTGTGGAATACGTTTTCTAATGCGTCATAATTAAGGATACCATGTCAGATCCTTTACATTAAATATTCATTCGATTTCATAGCCCTAGGTATTTTGTGGCAACAACAGAAACCCTATCAATACATTGTATAGAATAGCTTGGGTAAGAAAACAATATAGCACTTTATAGAATATAGAAAACAGAAGAAATGCTTGTAGACTGAAGTCTTTTGATTAGCTCTACACAATGTCTTTCAGTTTGAAAGGCAAAAAAGTTAGAATGTATGGACTGAAGGAGATGTTGTTGGAGTATATACCAACCATGTGATAGTAAGGCTCAAAACAAAGTTTATATGTTGCTAAAATTAATTTAATAACTTTTTTAAAAGTTGAGAGGCGATTTTAATAACAACAACAACAACAATAATAATAATAATAATAATAATAATCTCACACACATTCAAACATGTACATGTTCATAGACAGGCAGCTCAGATCTGATTTTTGGCATAAATCTCCCTTTTTCAAAATGTATACATGTCACATTTTAACTTTTTTTTCCAAGAAAAACTAAATTTCTGGTCATGTGCAAATATCTGACATATGATATCACTGATTCGCACTGCCATGTGAACTTAAATCTTAATCAACTTATACTTTGGAGAGCCATACTTCCGTGCAAGCCCATTCCGAATGTCCACATATTATTAGGTTATCCAATTTAGGACAGATATAGCAGATTAATATGAAAATTTGAGTTATATACACACCCTTATAAAAGCAAATGGCTTGTCAAGTACAATTTGTTTACAGGTGGCAACAATATTCCACATGTATTTATCACACATCATGTAAACTATTGATAATCTGTAAATTTGGCAACCCTTACGAATCACATGAAGTTTTTTATGTACAGTACTATAGAGGTTCTGTAATGAAGCTTACAAACCAAAAGTCATAAAATCTAGAGAATTCTTGAAATGGCAATCTTGGCTATGGCACATCTCACATGTAAGGAATTGTTGCAAAATATTCAGGTCTCAAGATTTCTTTTGTACACTGATAGGAATCCCCTAATTAACACACTACTTATGGGTGTATGTGTAATTGTCATGCCAAATATTTGCTCTTCCAAATTATAAAATTATTTTATTCATGTCAACACAATCATTCTGTCCCTTTTACAGTTACAGTACTAATGCTGCTTCAGTCTCACTGAAAATCCATCCTATACATATTTTTAAACCTTACATATGGTTTATTTTCCCCAGCACAATTCACAATGGTAGTTGAATGGCCACTAATCATTAATTAGCTAAGGGCATGCTTTTGTTTTAGAGCAGAGAGATAAAAAAATACTTCTTAAAAAGGAAGTTCAGTGTCAAACTTGAAGCTGTCTAATCAAAAAGGGTGAGGAGAGAGGAACGTCTTCGCCCAGCCTAAATAACCAGTATTTATAATTCCTCAAGGACCTAACTCACAATCAGTCTAACCTAGCATTATTACTGGACGTGAAAAGGTAAACAAGAAGCGTGTGTTTCATTCTGTCCAACCCACATTTGCACCATTTGGTTGGTTCAACCAGCCGGAATAGAGCAATACCACACTTTGGTTTTTATAAATAAATTCAACAGCCATACATAAAACAATGTTGGTGAAGCATGAGGGTGGGAACAGTTGAAGTTGAGCAAGCTGACAATTTGCTAAGACCTATGACATAAGGAAAAGTGAATAAAGAGCATACATTTGTGTTTATTCTATTCTACTGTCTTGTGGTGGTTACATGGGTGGCATTCCCACATACTTTGCAATGTAAATATACTGTTCAAGGTTAAGATTTTACATATAGTTTGCAACATCCTGTACAGGACAGAGCGATACAGGCAGGTGTGGTTTGAAGCGTAAAACAGACAACTTCAAAAACACTCCAAAATGATTATAGTGGGACTTGGCGCTAAGATTTTAGTCTGTGTCAGCTTTGGTCATGTATCAGTGATCTCATGTGTGGGTGACGGCTCTTCTGGAAAGTTAGTAGTAGAATTTGGCAGCTTTTGATTGTGTGACCCTGAGTTCTGCTGTATCTCCATAGCAATGGTTACAGGGTCTTTTGGCGGGAACTCCTTGACCTGCCGATGATACTCCAGGAACGTGCAGGCCTTGGTAGCTATGGCCACTACGTTCTTGCCGATAAAGATGGTGGAGACTCGGCTGTCTTGGAAAAGCACCATGTTGACCCCACGGATGAGAATGGTCACAATATTAATGGCGACAAGGCTGAGGACGGGATAAAGCATCATCTTCTGTGGGGACATGTGCTCAGCCTGCAAACTGATCTCGCTAAGAGATACACATGGCAGAATCAGCAGAAGAATGTAACAGTAGAAGAACATTAGTCCCTCAGCCCAGATGGGAAGTCCTGTGCGCTGCGGTTCCCACAAGTTGGCCTGGATGTCCAGTATGTCTAGCAAGTCCAGCGCCACCCAGAACAATTTCCCTCGCATGTCTTCTTTCTTTCGAAAAGTTCTCACATATCCCATGCTATCCAGGGCCACCAGGACAAAATACAGCCCTGGAACACAAAGTGAAAGCAGCAGAGTCAAAGCTTTCCGAGCGACGGTCTCCACAGTCTGACGCTCTGCCTTGTAGTTTTGAAAAACAAAGTAGAGTTTTATCTCCAGAACAAAGATATAAAGGAACCAGAGGATCATGGCATAGCCACGCTTTGCAGTCTTCACCTCAGCCCCTACCCAAACAGCAACATAGCGCAGAACTATGAGGAAGCAAATGTCCCCTACCAATACAATAATACAAACGCCAATTTTACGTGGACCCTGGTTCTGCTCCACCAGGTAGGCGTCCATGATAGCCATGCTGGTCATGATGACGATGGTAGTTAGACACACGTGCTGCTTGTCAGGGGAAGGCAAAACCATAGTGAGGATTCTGTTGCTCTCTTCTCACAATTTATTAGTTAAAAAATATTTTTTAAAAAACATAGCAGGAATAGTACTCCTGATAAAAAAAAATATATAAACAAACCATAATATATCAAATCCTTATTTCATATTTAGCAAGTTCTAGCAATCCACTGATGCTGATGAAAGTGTCTTTGTACAGTGCTTGTTATGAAAACTGGAGTATCATGAATATCATGGAGTCTGTGTGTGTACAGTATTTCCCAAGCCTTAACAGCCTCAAAGCCTGGGTACTTCATATCATTCAGTGTCTCTACGATTGTGCAGTGAAATGTTTGCACACATATCTTCTTTGGCTGAGGCAAACCCTTGCCTGATAGACACAGACCCAGTCATCTATGTCAGCTGGACCACATTAACAGCATGGCAGAGCTGGTCAGCCCTGGCGCCATGCTGCCAGAGTTAAATTACGATGGTACAGGATGCTTACATGCCTTAATTCACTCTGGTTCAGCTAGTCTAGTGTTGATCAAAGCTGTGGCCTTTGGTGGGTGCCAGTAGTTGTGTGACCTGGATATGAAACCACGGGTTGTCTTTTGGATTTGCTGGTTCATGGATTCTGTCAATAAGAGAAAAGGAAGTCAGTCAGGTAAATAAATGGTGCGGAGAAATCTTGCTCCACTTGTTCATCAAAACAGCAGGAGTAACTGGGGCAATGTGGTTTCAGCAAAACACCCATTTTCGGTATAAATTATTTTCACCCCAGCTTAATCTTAAATAAAAGGAAACAATTTTTAGTGGAAAATATTTTCTAGTTCTTTGAAATGATTGACAAGACAGTCATGTGCATTTCGTAAAACAAATGAACTAAATTCTTGCATATTCTATCCTTTCACCTTCAGTAACTTTATCCTGGTCAGAATACACCCGGATGGGATGCCAGTCCATCCCCATGTACACACCATGTACACACACAAACCCACTCATCTACACCTAGGGCAATTTAGCACAGTCGATCGACCTACTAAAGAACCCACACGAACACTGAGAACATGTAATAACCTTATTCAGGCAATAACTCAATCCAAGGATTGAACCAGGAATCCTGGAGCTGAGACGCAGCAACACTACCAATTGCAAAAATTCGATTTAATTCAAGTTTATTTATATAGTGCTTTTAACGATACACATTGCCACAAAGCAGTTTTAGAGAAATCTGGAAGTAGATTTATATTTGGATCCCTAACAAGCAAGCCAGAGGCAACATTAGCAAGGGAAAACTTATCAAGACAATACGACCACTGATCCTATGGAAACTTCCCCTTAAGTGTTTATTCCTTCATATCAGTGTGTTCTTGAAACTCGTAAGTGCACCCACCCATCTGACTGTCCCATTCACACGTTTCCAAAGGCTAGACAAAAGATGCGCCAGCCTCACAGAAGTAGGTTATGACTGTGTATCAGCAGTGGAAGGTTTAAGGCGCTGCTGTATACAGTATGTATTCAGAAATATCTCTACCTAATATTCCAGAGCTGCTGGCTTCCATAGCAACCATTTATATTAAGAAGGCAATAATAAGGGATGATGTGCCCTAAGCGGTGGGGGACTTGCACACTTCTGAGAGGTGTGAGGAAGTGAGACAGCATTGCAGTGGTTATATTTGCTGTGCAAGAGGGAAAACCAATGACATGTACTTGGTTCAGGGATATAAATTAGATCTACACTTGTACACAGTGATTACTGCAAAGGAAACATTTCATAAACACCGATCTCACAAGTGAAGCTGAATAGGATGCGATACAAAATGCTCATGGGGGGGGGGCATAAAATGCTAATTTTGGGGGCATCGAGCAGCTATTGTGAAGTTTTACAATGTAAGAAAGCATGTTTCCATCCAGGTTCCAGAATACATACAGATTTTCAGACTTTTCATTAATGAGAACTACACAGTTCCTATAGCATTTCCACTGCACCATGGGAAAAATATGACACAATCTGTGTGACAGTTGCATAATTTTAGAGTGCAGTAATAGACCAGATATAAAGGAAGTTAATATCAGTAGTATTTTTCTACTTGGTAATTTCCACTATGGTAATTATTGCTGTATGTACTTAGAAATGTATTCAAATTTTCCATATATATTTACAGCATTTGGCACACACCCATATCCAAAGCGATATACAGAAACGCTTTGAAGTCACCGTCAAAAACATGTTCTAATCCAAGTACAAATAGGTCTAAGAATACTGTCAAGCTAAAATCCTTGATAAAGAGGGATTGGTAAAAGACAAATTAGTGCAGCAACAACTCACCATGACTCACTAAGGGATTCCTCCAAATACAGCTTAGAAACTAAAGTCAGCCATGGTTCCCATAGTGGAAATCTGCCTAATGATCCCTGTAGTGGTAACAGAAACAGAATATAGTGCACATACATAAATGTATAAGGCATTCATGATGTAAACATCTACATATATTTTCTCGCAATTCATTTGCTTTGCTTTCCTCTCCCTCTCTCTCTCTCTCTCTCTCTCGCTATTTCACTCTCACACGTGCACACACACATGCATGTAAAGTACCTTCCACTTGACTATACTCTGTCGAGTTGCAGTTTTAAATCAAGAGCTTAATTAAAATGGCAAATCACATGGGGTAATATGTGGACTGAAGCAGTACAGAATGAGCACACAAAGGGCACATTAACTTCTACAGAAGTGCAGTGAGAGGCTGCTGTCTTTATTTCCTTCAGCTAATTCATTATTTTAATATAACCAAAGCATTGCACCATGTAGTAATGTTGTCTTGTTTTTCCCGTCTTCTTCATTTTTTATAGACCAAGACTATTATGTTTCAGACCCGCCCCAGAATTAGATATGATTTCTATTACAGAGCAAATGTAGGCTACATATTGTCTATAATGCGTGCTTTAGTGCTAAAGCTTCTGTTGTTACAATGGAAAAACTGACATGTTAGTTTCATGATTGGCGGGCTAAGAATTAGCCAATGGGGAACAAATTCCTCTTTTAAATCTTGGCTCCTCTCAAGGTTTTTTCTTCATTTTACCATAACTTCTTTCCCTTGCCTGGATAATTTTCTTGTTTGACTCGGACACTTTTTGATAAAGGGGGAGCACAGTTATTGGTCAAGATGAATGGCTAATATTTATTCAATACTATTAGCTTTTGTGTAGTTTGTCAAATTACTGGGAGATACCATCAAGTGATTTGAGAGGCACTACTTTTCAATCAATTTTTTCAAATTAACTCTGCTAAAAACAGGGGCAACACATTTGCATGCCTTTAAAGGCCAACTGAATGTCAATTCAATAATGGACACATTTCAGAAGTCCCCTGTAGGTGCTTCAAAATTGGTGATTCTCATTTTTATACCAAGATGCGGACATACTAGTTGTTCGCTTTCCTACTGTTTCGTAGGACACATTTTTAGGGAAGTGTAATTACAGCTGACCAAATCCTTCCGTATCAGAAGTAACACTGTATAAAAAGGATTTTCATTCTCCTGTCTGATCACTGGCTTGTGAAACACTGATCAGGTAACACCAAAAAAACAGATTAAAATGGAAGTGTGGGAGTGAGTACTTCACTCCATGTACTATGTGGCATGTTGATTCTTACAATGAAATGATCATCTTCACTTATTGTGAGTTGTAACCATAGCAGATGACTGTTTGGTCAGGAAATTCAATAAAACATATGGACACTTTCTTAAAACAGCAAATCAGCAGGGGTACCATTTATTAATTCTAAATCATAATAGAACAATTAGAGCATAAAATTGTACATAATGTGTGCAAATTACAATTTCATGACCTCACATACCCATGTATCTCATTGTCATTTTAAATTGTGCATCCAAATTATTATATTGACACAGGGCATAAACAAAGACACACAGGGTCATTAATGTGCAGGCTTTGCTCACGTGTGCCCTCTAAGTCTGTGAGGCAAGAGTGCATCCATGCTATATACAAGTGTTGTGTATTATTTTCTGGCTTGGGGCCTTATCAGAACATAACGACATTACCAATCCTTGTGGTGGTCTGAAGTTAAAAAGTTGAACTATCAATCACTTAGAAGATGTAACCGTGGTTCTATCGCTGAGTGACCAGTTTCCCTTTAGATCTTTTCTAGAATGTGCTATATTTGTGTTTGTTCATTTTTAACAGAAAAGTTGCCACTTTGTGAGCAGACCCCATGTGCACAGCCTATGAAAGGTCTCCCTTACGTCATGCTTGACCTCCAACTATTCTATCAATCTTAGCGAACCAGGTGGTCTGATGTTTATCCACTCATATCATCATAGCTACATACTTACCCTTAATATATGACAATTTATACCACAGTTCAGTTGGGTTTTCAATTCTGATTGGTTAGAAGGTACTGACAGTGCTGGTTAAAATTCAAAACAGGTATATACTGTACATATATATCATATCTAATTTCTATATAGTAATAACTAATTCAAAGAGACTTGTATAGAAGATGCTCACATAATTTATGCCTAAGTCTAAAAAATATTGTCATAAGGAAAACCATAATGGTGGCTCTTTCCGTGAGGAAAACACTAATTGAACATTTAAGAGAAAAGATTGTAATTATAGGCAAAGGTAGGACCATGTCACTGTTTTGAAAGTCACAAGGAAGTCTCACATCTTGGCATTCAAATCCCAAGTCAAGTCCCAAATCATGACAGACAAGTCCCAAGTCCCAACTGATAAGTCCAAGTCAAGTCCCAAATCATGACAGACAAGTCCCAAGTCCCAAGTCACAACTGATAAGTCCAAGTCAAGTTACAAGCCCTCAACTTTCCTTACATTTTGAGTCCTAAACAAGTCAAAATGTCCTCTTTACCAAATTTAAGGACAGGGAAATAAACAGTATAGTAAATTTATTCTAAGTTATTCAGGCTTTTTAAAGCTAGTGTTCATCATTTTCTAACTCAGTGGAAATATAGTATTTAATATATTTGATAGACACATAACTACGACTATAAAAACTGAATATTTCAGATTAATTTCACATGAGACAAGGTGTAGATATATTTTCACTAAGGGTATCGATCGATTTTAGTTCTTTGTTAGTACTTTTGTTAAACTTCAAATGCCAAATAAAATTGGTTGCTTCTGTGTCTGATATTTTGAGCTGCAAGTTGTTCTTTTGTTGTTGCAAACAACATGATCTTTGTAGGCCAACACTACTATACTTAGGAGCATGGCTATGGCAAAATGCCTCTGTTATCAGTGATTGAGCAGTCTTTGTTGTTGTCTAGTGCAACTTGATTGGCTGTCTGTCTGGCTGAATGTTGACGCTGGACATGATGATTGATGCTGATTTGATGAAAACTGGTTGTTTGTTGGTGGATAGAAATAGTTGATTCACTTTAAAAATGTAAAGTCTTTCCAAGTGAAAGGGTCGAGTAAAAATGAAGTCACAAGTCACTGATGTCAAAGTCAAGTTGTAAGTCCAAAGTCTGAAAATTTGTGATATTTTCGAGTGAAAGTCAAGTCCAAGTCATGTGACTTGAGTCCACAACACTGGCTATAGCGCTTTTTATCAGTCCATATGCAATGCTGATCCTTTAAGTTACCTACTGCAGAGAAGTCTTTAGGGCAGTAGTTTTATTAACTTTGGAGTTGGTTGAAAGGTGGTTGAAAGTTGTCCAGGACCAGGGCCAATCCCATTTGGGTGATAGGCATGAGATGGACAGCCTCAATAATTTAAATGGAAAGTGGCTTTGAGAAAGTGGAATGTCACCACTTAGAAGAGTATAAGAGTATAGAAAGAGTATGACTTAGTGTGTGAGATTAAAAGGTATGGACTAGAGCCCTAGATCTCACAGGATATAGGACTCAGGCCAATTTGAGGACACTCATCAGTCCTAGGTACTGTACCTTACTTAGACATTTTATGTTTGTTTTTCCTTTCATTTGTTACCCCTCCCCAAAAAAACCTCTGATGTCCACTCAGGTATATGTCAGACCTGTCAGAAACACTGTTAAGCATTACTATTTAAGGTAGTTGATATCAGCTGAGTCTTTAATGTTTAAGTGTATGAGTGGATCCTAATGCAATCCTAATGCGAAATTATACAAATTTGCATTTCATATTCTATGTAGTAAATACACACATAAGATTGTAAAATATTTCTGTAATATTAGTGACATTCATTTAAAAGGACACGGATTACTGGCTTACATTCTCCGAAATACATAAAGAACTTATGTAAATCAGACATCAGGAATACATTTATAAATGTACATGTTTAAAATTTGTAACTGGAATTTACATATTCTGTAAACTTGCTTTGCGACATTAAGTGCTACACAAAAATTGATTTGAATAAATAAACTGAATGCATCCATTTTGATTAGTATGACAGGAAATAATAAGTGTTTCATTATTGGTGGTACAATAATATTACATACCTGAAACTGTGCTTTCAATATGAAAAAAAGTGTTATATTTGAAAATAATCTCTGAAATTATGCTTTTCAACATTAAATGACTAATTTTTTTTCTTTACAAATGACACGAAGAACAAAAATACCAAACATGTTGAAAAAGATACCATTTGAATGTGTAAAATATTACAAGCATACAGTCTTCTTCTTCTTTTAAATCTTTATTCCCACTTCAATGTGTGGCAGATGTGGACACGTTGGGAAAGGTGGGGCTACAGCCTGGACAGGTCTGTCATGGGCTAACAGACAGCCATTCACACCTGTGGACAATTTAGAATAGCCTGTTAGCTTTATCCACATGACTGTGGGAGGAAACCAGAGGAAACCCATGCAGGCATGGCGAGAACATGCAAACTCCACACAAACAGGCCCCCAGTCAGGGCCGAACTCAGAACCTGCTTGCTCTGAGGCGACAGTGCTAACCACTGTACCACAGACCCACCCATTACATGCACACTGTTTTGCAATATAATCATTTATAAATCATTTCATTCATGAACAGAATTAGATGGATGGTCTAAAATTCTTCCTTCACGATTCTGCGGTGGCCAAAATAGCAACGTTTCCAATTCACTATACTGCATGATGTCTTGACCAAAAGGAAGGTCATTACGGTGAAAAAGCAGTGTGCCCTCAAAGTGATCCAGGCTCATTTAGACTTAATGGAAACTTCATCTATTGATGGATACAGAGAGAGCAGCATGGAGAACAGAAAGGAACTATCATTTTGCTGCATAGTATGAATAAAATGGTTTAGCTGTTATGAGTCACACTGGTATAGGGATAAATATATAGAATCAGTATTGAAGAAAACAATTTATTGAATACACTTGTAAATTTTCAATGAATAAATGAATGCTTTTCAAAAGTATACAGTAACATTACAAAACAGCAACAATGCTGTAATAATAATAATAATAATAATAATAATAATATATTCTTATATATATTAAAAACAGTGTTTGTGGATTTATTTATTTGTTCTGGTCACATGTCTGAGATTAGTTAAAGGTATTGGCCAGATGCCACTCTTCAACTGTATACTGACCTTATAATGACCATCATGCTAAACAAATAACCAATCTTATAGCTAATTCATTAATGACAGCATCTTTGGTAATCTGCAGTGTTTCTGCTGCAGCTATCAGCATCCTTCCCTAAAACTCTTCGCTTTTACAGTTTCCATTTCACAGTTTTTAAGAACTAAGAACATACAAGTTGTCCATCTGTACTCAGTGTTCAATTAAATCTTCCAATGTTTATTTGTCACCATCTGGACTCAAACAAGCACTGTAGTTCACACCAAGAGTGGTAATTAAACAATAAAAAGTTTATTGTGCATCCTTTATAGCTGCACAAACATATTGAGTCAAATCCACAATTTCATTCACAGAAAATTGTATGACAGATGTTCCACATAATCTAAGATGAATAATGAATAGATTAATTATTAGTCTTATTATTAGTCCTGGTTTGCGCCTGAGATCAATTTACTTCCCCTAGTGTGTGTGAATATGTGTGAATGTGTTGCCTGGTTTTCAGTGTGTGGCGTAACAGGCTCTGGACCTTGGTTACTGAAGATGAATGAATGAATTAATTCAATAAAAAAGAATTCTTGGTAACATAATGGCAATTGATAATGGCATAATAGCATAATGGAACTGATGTCATGTCATGCTGCATTATCAATTATTCTGATTCTGCAATGACGTTCACATGCTGCAAGAACTGAAAGAGATTTCCGTTTTATTGTAATTCTTAAGACTTGTCATGCTTTGACAAGGGGTTGTATCACAGACTCCAGCGGGATGCAAAGCAATGGTATATGGATAAAATCTGACATTTTGGTGGTTTTTTTTGTTTTGTTTTTTTTAGTGTGGATCCATGTAAACTCCAAAACAGAGTGGCATAATGATCCTCCAGGTCTACCTTTTACTTCCTCTTACATTTGCAGACAGGTTCTCATAACTGGTGTGTGGATCCATTACCTTTTCAGCAAATTAAATATTTCTAGTTATTTATAGCCCAAGTACAGTTTACAAATGAATTGGTACAGGACCTGAAAATCTACAAGAAGCCAAAATGTGAGACCAATCAATCTCCCGATGATAGGGTGAACTCTTTTTTGTATTTCACCACTTGCGAGCCATTGTAGAAATTTTTTTAACCACATCTGTCTGTGGCACATAACAATCCCTTCCTACCATGACCATGAAAACCCATCTCAAGCTATGCCAGCTTTCTGACTAGGTGACTGAGTAACCCTTAAGACCCATTGTGAGCAGAAAAGTAGCAGTGATCAAAGTACACAGCATTTAGTTCATTCACTCAGACTGCCTTCATCAAGCAACAAAAGACGTTATGCAGTAACTCTAACATTATTCTTCATTTAAAACAGTACAAGTACTAGTTTATTACATGAGTTATACCACTGTATTACATTCATTTCTTGTCTAGCTGCCACAGAATTTAGCCCTAACAGCAATAAAGTCAAAAGCACACTATGTCTCTGTTTTATTTGTTTGATACTTGTAATTTGTAATCTTAATAGTTCATGCAAGTTATTTAGTTTGGCTTTGACATATAAACGCTCTGTTCAATTTTCCTACGCATTACACCATTATAAAAGAGGTTGGCTTTCCATCATTTGAAAAATGCTGCAGCTGCTACAAGAACATACACTATACTTGTTTGCCCTGGCGCATTTTATAATCTATGGCATGTGTGATTCAGCTCTTGGAGTGAGCCACAGAATCATGTTTCTATGTGGCTGAGACACAAATATTCTATTTGGCATATAGCCTATGATAGTTCTACAATGTTTATGTTACACATTATGTGATTAGCATATACTTGTATAGTGAATAGAAAGACATTTGAGATTCACCTTAGCTAAATTGCTCCTGTTTGCGGATAGGTAAAATATGATGGATGTTTATGTGGATCGCAGTCTGGAATCTAAAATGTAAAAGTATTAGTAACAGGATATTGTGGTATTTTCAATTTCTTTCATTCAGTAGACAAACATAGCACTAGCACTGTTAATAGATTAATTATTAGTCTATGTCTATGGCAGCATAAAATTATTGCATAATTTCTACAACGGCAGCACGGTGGTGCAGTGGTTAGCACTGTCGCCTCACAGCAAGAAGGTCCTGGGTTCAATCCCCGGGTGCCTTTCTGTGTGGAGTTTGCATGTTCTCCCCGTGCATGCGTGGGTTTCCACCAGGTGCTCCGGTTTCCTTCCACAGTCCAAAGACGTGCTGATTAGGTCAACTGGCTACTCTAAATTGCCCATAGGTGTGAATGCGAGCGTGTATGGCTGTTTGTCTGTGTCGGCCC
>JAQQZX010000005.1:23759510-23778502 GCA_030068355.1 Notoglanidium maculatum | reverse complement strand
AGCATTGAAAAACTGATGCTAATTATCTGGGCAACATTCTCTAACAGCAGTCAAGCTGTCATTGTTTGTGTCAAACAGGTTGTGAATTTGTTGTAACATTAAAACAGGAGATGTGCTCGAAGTGATGCTCGGAGCTCCTTTGGATGGGGTGAATGAAATTCATTGGTTGTTGTGTTGCATTTTACCCAGATACAATACTGCTATTTTCTGATTGGCTATTGTGGCCCTTTCTTTTTTTTTGATTGTCTGGTAAGTGACAGGCTCGACTGAACTCCAGCCTGTTTCATGGTGAGGTGCTACTGTGCTGCGGCCAGAGAACTATTGGGCACTGCAGCATATTAGCCTACAAATTGTTTTTCCGTATGAGAAATACAATGTGTGGCGGGAGTGCGTGACAAAAGACCGAAAAGAGTGACTGTCACACTCAATGCGTGACACTTGAGAGCCCTGTTAATATGTAGTTTGCTAATTGTTGGGCCCGAAAGGTTGCTGGTTCAATTCCCTGGACCAGCAGGAAAAAATGTGAATGAACATCCACGGCTGAAGTGCCCTTGAGCAAGGCACCTAACCCCAAAAACTGCTCCCTGGGTGCTGTTGAGCTGCCCACTGCTCTATGTATGTGTTCACTGCTTGGATGGGTTAAATGCAGAGTGAACATTTCACTGTATGTTGTACCATGTATGATTGTGTATGTGACCAATAAAAAAAAAATTTGAATGGGAAAGGGAGGGTTGGGTCAGTTGGTTGAATCCTACATGGTGGACCTTTAAGTCAAAAGTAATATTCATGTTTCAACACTCATATTCATCCACTTCAGTGGGACTTTTGCTAGAACATAGGCAAGTGGAGTGATACAAACAGTGAACCAACCCAGTGCGGTTATACTAAATATAACCACGCCACTCGTCTAATCATGTGACCCGGCACGGACTCTTGTATAAACAAGAATTTAATATAAAGTTACTGACATTTTAGACAAAATATAAGGAAATATTTTGACTGACAGCCTGTAGTAAGTGCAGTGACTGAACTATTGCTAGGATTTTGCATATAGAACACAGACAAACAATGAAATGTACCAACGGTGTTGTACTCTTGGAAAACTGCTTGTCCAGTCAGATTAGTGGACTGGAGCTAATTGTTGTATAAGGAGCTTTATGAAACGTTTCGTAAGGGATAATCTCAGATTTGGCAACACATATCCACATTCCCATACTATACCGCGTTTAAATGATGTCTCGCGCTGCTGCTTCTCAGTGGCGCGTTTGAAAATCTCCGCGTGATGTGATTGGTCCGTTTTGAATTCCGTCGTCGCGGCCAGTTTGAACCAGGGAAATCCTCTAGTAACTGCACACTTACCTCACGTCCTCGCAGTGTCAAAAATAGACCAAGATTTGGTAAGTTTACTTTGTTAAAAGTGACTTTTACTTACAAATGTGTAGTAGTATTGCTAATGATTCAGTCGATCGGTCTGTGGAAAGTGTTAGCGGTTAGTTAAGTTAGCTAATGTAGCTTGCACAACTCTCTGAGTTAGCTAGCCAATGAGCTTACCTAAATGTGGCATTAGCTGGGAAGGACAACGTTAATGGCCATTTTATACGAAATAAAGACCTTTCTGACGTAATATTGTAAACATACCACCAGCTAACATTTGAATCCTTTCATGCCTTAATAATATGAAAACATATATTCAGATTCTCAGATATGAAATGAACATCATATATTAGTTATCTTGAAATGTAAATGGATTACCTGGTGTATGAATGACAGTTAAAAATGGATAAAACATTAAACCTGAAATGGAAAAGAAAAGAAAAGAAAAGGAACCTTCCAACATGTTAATCAAGAAAAATGACATAGCATTCAGGTCTGCAATATTGAATATTTATTTTTAACACATAAAAATATTGTTGACGTTCAGTGTTCATGCGGTTTAGCACTGGTCCATGATTCAGCTGGTTTAAATGTTTAAAAAAAAACATTAACATGTATAAAAACAGCTTTATTGACTGTTCATTTCTGGCCATTAGGTTAAAAATGGGTGAACTGGCGCCCCAGGCTTATTGCACAATTATGGATCACTAATTAATAGATACATCAGTTAATGTTTAAAAAATGTGATTACATGATGATGTGCATTGCAATCATGGTGAATTTTTCTCTCAACAGAGAACGTTTGGTAATGGAAGACTACCTGAAGATAGAGAAAATTGGAGAAGGTTTGTTTTTCCACTATTTCCTATCTAGTACATATTTCTGTCACTGAAGAAGTTCAGGTTTAACATCTCTTAAAGCTTCACCTGATATTTCACAAGGATGTATGCATTCATATTTCTCCATCCATCCATTATCTATACCGCTTTATCCGTCTGGGTCGCGGGGGAAGCTGGAGCCAATCCCAGCAGATATGATGACAACATGTATCTTGAAGATTGCATGTTAATTATGCAGATTAATATGCAAGTAGTTCATGGTTGACTCTTCCTTCCAAAAATTTCAAACACTGCAGGTGATGGGCTCAAAGACGACACAATCAGGACTTCCATTCATCAGACAGAATTTATTTCATGTCATTTATTTAATGGAGTAAAAGGGTGCTAAATCTTTTTGCTTTCCTGTTTTAGGTACATACGGTGTGGTATACAAGGGCCGGCACAAGTCCACAGGTCAGGTGGTGGCTCTAAAGAAGATTCGTTTGGAAAGTGAGGAGGAGGGTGTGCCTAGCACAGCCGTACGTGAAATCTCGCTGCTCAAAGAGCTACAGCACCCCAATGTCGTACGGTGTGTACTCGATCTGTTATTTTAAAAATTGCTACCTTAATATTAAAGCGATGTCCTGGGCTCCACCTCCAAGTTCAAACCCCGATGGTGCCACAGCCATCCATTCCTGGGAGTCTGGAGAGATAGCAAATCAAGGGCGTTTATGAGCTGTTTTAGTGCCGATCGTGCTCTCCTCCAAGTGTGTTATGCTGATCTGAGACATTGCATAAGCAGCAGTTCGAAAAGTAGTTGATGAGGAGAGAGGGAATTGTGGGAGTGACCAAATTGTTGACTATTTAAGCTGTCCTATATAGCATCCATCATGAAAAATTGTGTCTTTCAACCCTTCCAGGGTATAGTACTATGTTCATGTCTGTGCTTTTCACTTATGAAAAGTTGACCCATTGCAGTTTGTCTCTGATCTTGCCCTCTTTCTCTCTTCAGACTGCTGGATGTGTTGATGCAGGAGTCCAAACTGTATTTGGTGTTTGAGTTTCTGTCAATGGATCTCAAGAAATACTTGGACTCCATTCCCTCAGGCCAGTACATGGATCCCATGCTTGTCAAGGTATACATACGAGGCTGTGTGTAAGTGTGGAATTAAAATAGCATTTTAACAGAAAAAGTCAGAACCGAATCTAAAGCAATTCAGAGATTTGTTTCTAAACACCTTATACGTGTTAGGAAATCGTTGCTGAAATCATGTGAAAAGAGTGGAAACTGTATATTCCCGAACTGTGGAGTCAGATCATTTTTTTTCATCATTTTTGCGTGGTTCGGGTCAGAAATAGTGGCTCGATGATGCACTGGAGCCTCTTAATTAGCATAACCCTTGCCTAACACTACAACTTTTAAACATCAGACTGAGAGGAACGGGGTTGATCCTCAGGTAGGTTTGTGTCGTCTGGCTCTGAATTAGATTCAGGGTCTGATGGCTCAGAAATGCAAACTCCAATGAAGCTGCTGGCATCCATTATTCAGGTCATAACGGTGGAACAGGCGGTATCCTGCAATTATTCAGACATCGTCTCAGAGAAGAGAATACTGCTTAATTTTTTCAAGATTTTGAAAGCTAATTATATACAGTGCTGTGAAAAGGTGAATTTGTCATTTGTCTGGCGATCAGAATCAATTAAGCATTGTTAATCAACAAAAATGGAGGAACTCCGGAAGGGGGCAAATACTTGTTCACGGCACTGTATACTTTGGGATTTATTTATTTTTATTTTAACGCATTATCTGGTTCAGATTCTGTATTTGTGTTTTGGTACAGCCGTAGAGCAAATGTGTGTGCGCATGTGAGTTGTAGGGCTTTTTTGACCTGCTTGGATTTGGATATTTTTTTTAATAACTAAATGCCAAATGTACTCTTGTCCCACTAAATGTTTATACCCTCTTTTTTTTTTCCTCTTCACCATTGCACTTAAATCTTGCTTCATGCACATGCAGGTATTAAATAAATCAACTCATTTATCTCCATTGGCCCTTGGTTGGAGAAATGAGTTATAAAAAAAAAAAGGACTTTTAGCCATTGTGCTGATGTAATCACAATTAAGTTGCAGCCTATCAGTCGCTTTCATTTTGCACTGCACTGATTTCAGTTAGGCTTCAGTGTGTCCATGGACATGACTCATGACACGAACCACACCATATATTGGCCTCTTTTGATTTGCATGGAGTTCAGAGATTCTCAACTTGTTTTTTTAAACTTTCCTCATTTGGCTCCTCCATAAATCTCTATGCAGAATTTCTGCCTGTTTCCATGCAAAATGAATAGAAATTTAATATTTTTGGGGCTATAGTTTCACGTGAATAATAATAATAATAATAATAATAATAAAAAAATAACGTGTCCTCTCACGTCCTCAGAGTTACCTGTATCAGATCCTGGAGGGTATTCTGTTTTGTCACTGTCGTCGAGTTCTGCATCGTGACCTGAAGCCGCAGAACCTGCTAATTGATAACAAAGGCGTGATAAAACTGGCTGATTTCGGCCTGGCTCGTGCTTTTGGGGTGCCTGTCCGAGTTTACACGCATGAGGTACGTGACCATCCAAATCCTCCAGTAACTCTGTGTAACTCGTTGTGGAAATCAAAGTTATGTCGCACATTAATTGTGTGCTTTTGTGTGTAGGTCGTGACTCTGTGGTATAGGGCCCCAGAGGTGTTACTGGGAGCTTCTCGTTATTCCACTCCAGTAGATGTTTGGAGTATTGGCACAATCTTCGCTGAGCTTGCCACCAAGAAGCCGCTGTTCCATGGAGACTCCGAGATTGACCAGCTTTTCCGCATCTTCAGGTACCGTGTATCTCGCGCACAGCTGCCTCCTGAGTAGAGCGCGGTTATTAGCAATGTGAGGTGACTGAAAGAACATTCAGATTTAGTGAAATAACTCAACTTGAATGATGGAACAGGACCGTTGTGGACTTGGACTGTCCCCTTTGCTGGTGATGGCTGGATATTGTGCACTAATCTTTATATTATTATGCACTAATCTTTGGTGATAGTCATCCAGATGGTTCCTATACCATGAATTCACATGATCTAACTGCTAATGCAGCAGTTTGAAGGCTTCTTTAAAATTGTAAGTTACTAACTATCGATTAGACTCCGTTTGTTGGAGAGTAGGATGTATTCCTAGCCCATTTGGCAATTTTTCTCTCGTTTGTTTTTTCTTGCTTCACTTTGTGTCTCCGCTCTTTTACACTCCAAGAAGAACTAATGAACAAAATGCATTGTTTAATGAGATGTCCTCATTATATACCTCAATGCAGTGCCAAAGTATCATCTATGTGAAGGAAACACAAAGAGAACCTGCACAGCTGCTGTGCTTAATACAAACAAATATGATTATCCAATAAATCAGTCATTTACCACATCACTGACGAAGTAGAAGAATAAAGAGCAAGCGGAAATCTAGCTGTAGGGCAGTGTATGTGTTCAGCAGGCTGTTTTTTCCCTTTCAGCAATGATATTTAATTATATAACATTGCCAGCTGAGTGTGTGTGTGTGTGTGTGTGTGTGTGTGTGTTTCAGGATTCTAGGCACACCAAATAATGAGGTGTGGCCAGACGTTGAGTCACTACCTGACTATAAGAACTCTTTCCCCAAGTGGAAATCTGGCAATCTGGGCAGCATGGTTAAGAATCTTGACAAGAATGGCATCGACCTGCTTGGGGTGAGCTGAGATTCCCGTTTGCATGACAAAGACAAAGTGAATGATCCGTGTGTGACACTTCCTGTTTCTCTTTCTGTCATTTAGAAAATGCTCACCTATGACCCTCTCAAGAGGATTTCTGCACGCCAGGCTATGACTCACCCCTATTTTGATGACTTGGATAAGACCACTCTACCTGCAAGCAATTTTAAGAGCTAAACACTAACCAAGTCTTACATTACACACGAATAAACCTCAAACCATACAAGTGATATCAGTCCCAAAATGGGCCTTATGCCATGGCATCTAAAATCAGAATGGACTAGAATTCACAGTGTCACTCGTTTGGAGGAAGTGGGGACTCCAAACTTGGTCCCTAGTGTAAGAAATCGATATTTGAGCCGAGAGCTCTTTACTGCACTGATGCAGACTTTACAATCTGATGATAATGCAATACTCCTTTTCCTAATGTATGTTTCCTTTCGTTTGTTTTTGTATATGTTTTTCCTATACTTTATCTCTAATTAAATGTTCTATATGTTGGTTTTGAAGCAGACTTGGCGCTGATTTAATGCATCCTCAATAAAGTGCACTTTATGGGGGCTGAATTATATTTTATTTTCTAAGCATCTGTTGAGATGGATCCGTGTTAGTGAGTTACAAAAATCACTTAGCATCATCACTTAAATGTAATATAATAAGTAGTTGTCCTCGGCTCAAGTAAGAATATAAAACAAACATATTGTAAGGTATCTCATGTTCATTTTTCCATGAAAGGCAAATGTTTGAAACCAACTTTATATGGGACTGTTTCTAGGGTGATGGTGATTGTCTGCCCAGAGCGTAAGCCATGTCCCAAATGGCTTGCTGCTCCCTATATGTGTGCAATATATGGAGGAATTTTATTATGACGTCTACATCCAATACATGGCAAAATGAAGAAATTTAAGTTCTGAACTTCAACTAGTCAGTTTTTAACAGTTCATACATATTCATCTCCGTTAGTACTTAACGGAATTGAAAAACTTATTAGTGTTTTTTAGACAAGTGCTGCTTTTAAAAAGAATATTACAGTATTTATAACTTATAGATAGGCATTCAGTTCTTACAGATATATCCATGTTCAGTCTAATCCACAATAAGCCATAGTGACTAGACAGTTTTCTTGGGGTGTAGATGAAAAAGTCCTATAGCTTTCTCTGGTGGCTGGTTTTAATGTTAATTTTTTAATGTTAAATAACGTGTGATGACGGATGAGTGGATCCTGGCTGGAAGGCTTGCCAGCTTGCCCCTCAGCTCGACTCAGAAAGTTGCTTGTGGACCTGCGTCAGTGGGCGAGCCAAATGAGCTAGGATCTCATTTTGCCAGGGTAGGGTTGGGCCAGTGGCACTCTCTCTCACCCCCCCCCCCTCACCTGGACGTGGCTGATGGTCAACTCCAACGAAGTGCAAAGGTTGTACTCCGGAGCTCACCGTTTTAGCCCTTTTTCAGCGGTAACTTTCTTTTGTTTTGTTTCATTTAGTTTCGAACCAAGGGGTAAAGTGAAATGAGGCTGGTTTTCTCTCCACCAGGCCAAATGTGTGCCCTTGCATCCGGCTCCTCACCCAGTGTCTGGCATTCTGGCAAAGATAAAAGAAAAAAGAAAAACTTTTCGGGCTTTGTTAGGTCTGTGTTCCTGAGGTTCATTTTCTCGCACTCCAACCCGCATGCTCTGAAGCGGACCTCTTCTCTTGCAAATGCTTAAATGTCAAACAAATGCTCAAAACTAGCAAACTGTTCACCAGATCACTTAGTTCATAACAGACCTATACCTTAACAGAATCTGAAAAGGGACCTTGATTGCAGTCAGTAATTGTTGATGTTGCCTTTATTTCAATTCACTGCCCTACACGCTATATGCATTAAATTATACAACACCCAATTGATTCATGTCAGTTGCATTTAAGCTTGATGATGAACTGAGATGAACTCCCTGTGCCTTTTATTCCTCTCTGCGTTTGTGAGTGTGAGTACCAAGGGAGGTATGGTATAGATACGAATTAAGTCATCTTTATAAATAGCATATGCATAAGCAGAGTTATTTATGTCAACTTTCCTCTGAAGTTCAACCCAGGTTGCAAGATCGTGTAAGACTTTAGGTAGGAATTTGCATTTAATTAGTACAAGCTGCCTTGCTGTGAGTAGAGTAGAGGCAATCAGGACTAAATAAGAAGTCAACTTTCCACACTACACAAGGCCAAAGGTGTGCCAGGCGAATTCCAGCAGCTGATTATCCTGGCCGAATGACCCCTGTGGCCCGGAAGCGTAGGGGGCCGTGATCGTATAGTGGTCAGTACTTTGCGTTGTGGCCGCAGCGACCCAGGTTTGAATCCGGGTCACCGCATAAGGCTTTTCCATGTAACTCTCGTTAGCTTGTGCTTAGGCTGAGCAAGGCTTGTGCGGGCTGGCCTGTTTTCGTGGCAAAAGCACAAGTGTGTAGGATCTCGGTGGCTGCTTCCATGGGTCAGTGGTGCTCACCAGCAGCATGTTGTCGAGCAATGCCCCCTCCAATCTTGGTAACAATGGTCAATGGGGTTGCAGTCCACTACCAAGAATTACCAAGATTTGCCTGATCAGAGAGCCGTCCTCTACCAATATTTGCCATCGACTCCGCACTAGTCCTCTACCGACCCTGTAGGCTCGCCACTGTTGTCCCTCAGGGTTTCGGTACTTCGTCCTCTCCTGTTTTCCATCTATACTAGATCTCTTGGTGAAGTAATATCCTCACATGGGTTCTCATACCACTGCTATGCAGACGACACTCAACTAATCCTCTCTTTTCCTCCATCAGACAGTAATGTTTCTGCCCGGATTTCTGCATGTCTGGCAGACATCTCATCATGGATGGCAGCTCATCAGTTGAAACTCAACCCCAGCAAAACTGAACGGATCTTGGGATCTCCCTGGACAACTCTTTGATCAGTCACTGCACGTAACCTTGGGGTAACTATGTACAATCACCTATCTTTTTCCTCTCTTATTGCTGATCTTTCTCACTCATGCCGATTTCTCCTATTCAACATCAGAAGGATCCATCCATTTCTTTCCACACAGGCCACTCAGATACTTGTTCAGTCCCTTGTCATCTTAAGACTATACTACTGTAATGCACTCCTAGCAGGTCTTATTGAAGTAAATAAGTTATTATTACATTAAGTAGGGTATAATGTTACAAAATATGAAGAAGTGTTGAAAGTATGTTTAGAAATTTTTTCTATATGGAAATAATATTGTGTTTTGTAAAATGGCAATTAATGAACATGGATGTAGCAAATATAAAATTGACAGTAGAAACATGTATTTGAAACATTTTTGTTAAACTGTCATGAAACAAAACTTTAAAATGAGACAGAGAAAATAATGCATTTTTAATAATATTTAGCCCCTTTTGAAACACGTCCACTATAACCAGACATTACTTGTTTTGTTTTGTTTACATGGAGTTTACATGCATGGCATTTGTCTCTGGTTATCTTCCTCGTTGCCTTTACCTGAGTTTTGAGTAGCACATATTAAACCCCCTCTCATAATGATCTTTAGCTGCCACAGAGAAACCATAAGTTTGCCAAGTTTGAGTGTAATAAGCATGATCTAGACCATGAGCTGCCCGTGCTAACCACAAAAATGTAGATTTTGGGAGTAGTCATAGTGCTCTGTGCATAGTGCCCTGAATCAGTATAAATTGTACACGGTAGCCCTTAGCAATGCAACATGCTCTTACTAAAATGCATAGCTATGCAGCTTGAGCAGAAAGGCTTGTAGAGCACACAGTCACAGTTTTATATAGTGGTGTATCAGAAATATCAGGCCTAGGTTTGTGCATATTGAGATCACAGCAAAGAAATCATGTTCTTCTTTAGTAGACATATTGCTCTCTGTTAAGAGAGTATCAGAATTAAGTACATTACAACACTTCATAGACATATTGGGCAATGTTAAGGGAATAGTTTGGTAAGAAAGTCATATGGCTAGTTTGAGCCTGGACTAAAAGTGTCCACGTGTGAACGGCTAACAAATTACACAACATTATCACAGCCAACTTCAGCCGCAGCAGCAACAGATCTCAAACAATCGGACAATCCGCAAGCAACAAGGTCAAGTTTCTTAGAAAAATATGCAACAGGACAATTTTTACCATGATTCTCTTGAGTGAGACCTGCAGTCATGTGACCAGAATTTTCAGACACGAAAATAAGGAAAATCCTAATTCAGATGGAAGATCATAATTAGGTCATCCCAGCAGGTGATCCCAGTCAGCAATCCCAACTGGTAATCCCAGTTCTGGGAGAGCAAAGTTTTCACCTTTTTCGAAAGACTTCCAACATGAGGCAGACCAAACCCCAGGATCCATGAGCTTTTCTCAGCTGCTAGCACATGCTTGTAAAGGAGAAATCCACACTTGAGAAAGCGCCATCGCATCTAAGCACCTAAAAAGCAGCAAGCCTTGCCTGAAAATGAAACGCTTCTTTGTTTCAGGAACAGGGTGATTCATGATGGCAGTCACACGATCTGTTGATAAAGAGTAACACTCAGGGGAAATTACACGCCCCAAATACTGAACTTTCTGTTCCACAGACTGCAATTTCTTCTTATTTACACGATGCACAATATCCTTGAAAGCATCACAGTCCATGTATGGCACTTATAAGTGAAAGCATACCAATATTGAGAATCTTTGTCCACAGAAACATAACAGAATGCATTCACTGAATAAGATGGTGAACCAGTGAGAATCAGGAGGAATTTCAGGAATAATGGTAGATGGATTGGGAAAAATTAGTGTTCTAGGATAGACTGAGGAATCCACTAACCTTAAATATTGTACAAATGACCAGAAGCAATCTGACTTTTTAACAGGTAGGATTGGTAGAAACTGGTGAATTTACCAGAGTTGTTACCCTCTGTGATTGTGCCATACGCAATTAAATCTTCAATCACAGCTTTATTCCAGCAATTGCTTCATCGGATAGCGGATATCAAGCTCCAAAGGGTCTGTAAGTGCTTTTTCGGGGTGACCACGAGCGTATGAGCATGCAATATTTTCCCGATATCAGTTTTTCCAGTCTCCCATAAATTTTGGCATGGTGTCTAACAGCAGCGATGAACTCACACTCAGTGTGTGAGATTTGACCGGGGGTTTAACGAGTGTACATTTAACAGATAATGTGTCTTTATTGAAGGCGAGTAAAATAGACCACCAGTGGTTTTTCCAACAATTTGCCAATTCAAAACAAGACAAGCTCTTGTGTGTTCTTAATTCTCAGTTCAATACGGTGTTCTTTGAAATATTTCACACAATGTCCATCCAGCCCTTTTGTTTCACCAGATCTTTTTTATCCTCTCCATCAGCCTCCATGTGCACCCACTGTTCTATGGACTCTGGCCAGGAATTGGTGAGATGTTTCATCTGCTAGCCATTTGCACTCTGAGAGGTTCTTTCCGAGTGCGTGTTTGAGCCGCTGCATCAGTGATGCAAACTTTGCATTCTATGCTCGGTCTGATACAGAACATTCAACCTTTGGGTCAAAAGTCCCTTTTATATCCATTCACAGAGAGCCTACATCTCTTGCCAGAATTATCTGTCATTCTTCTGTGATCGTTGTTGTATGACAAGAACAAACTCACCCCATGGATCTGGTAGGCTTTTCAGTATTCCTTTCAGTTCATCTGTCTTCCATGTCCTCAGCAACTTTTTTTTTTTTACTTTCCGTCTTGTCATTCTCGCATAACTTTGTGATACTGAGGATGGTGGAAGCTGGAGGGGGACACAAAAGGATCAGAGGGAGCAGGCACCCATGGGGTACGTTGTTGTCTGCGCAGTGTTTTGACATTAAAGTCATCTGTCTCTTTCTTCCTTGTTTCTGAGCGAGCGCTAATTTCTGCTTGTCTTTTCCACTTCTTTAATGCCCTTTTATGCTCTTTTTCTTCTTATCTTTCCCTGCAAGTCCTCAAACAGTCAATACTAAGTTTCAGAAAATACATTACTACTCCACTTTCTCCATTTATATATCTGCTTAATAACCTATCATTCTTTATCTTCGCCCATTATTTTTACATTATATTTTCCCATTATTTATTCATTATTTTTTCATTGATTTTGAATTTTAAATTGATTGAGTGCAATACTCTCCTTTTTTCTTCTATAATCAGGTAATTTAGTTAATCAACTGAAATATGGACAGCACTGACACTTCACCAATGTCCACACTGCATGAAATCAGTTATAGGTTATAACATTTAAAACATAAACCAAACAGACCATATTTTTCTCTGTAACTCTGTTACAGTCCCTGACCACTTCTCTTCTGTATTCTCTTTTAGTAGTCCCTAACTACTCTACTCTCGCCGACGACAGTCCTGCAACACTGACTATCCTTGGTCCTTTCCGTCGTCCCTGACTGATTAGGCAGAGGTGTTCTAGTCCCAGACTTTTCCTAGTACTCCAGAAGAGTACTTCCAGAGGCTTCTTCCTTTCACTTTAAGCCACAGACAGCACTAATCAATTTTACAGCAGACAAACAAGAAGAAGAATAGGTCTATAGTGGCACACTGTCTGATTCTGAATTTTCTTTTTGATTCATAAATACCTTATTGTTTGCTGACAAGGTTCTTTGGACCCCGTCACTCAGTCGGCTCTGTCCTCAGAGTCACCATGGGTGGGTCCATCTCGGTGAAGAAATCGTTCAACGCATCTGCCTTTTCAGGTGTAGGTCCTGTGATGCTCCTCGAACAATCCAGATGAGATATTGGGATCCTGAATGTTGTAAACATTTTCTTTACTCAAATAATAACCAAAATTGTCAGCCAGGAAAATAAAGTTTATTTATATAATGAACATGTTCATGGAGGTTAAAAGAAGAGACAGAATCTAGTTCTCTGAAGAGGTTTCAATTCATGTCTTCACCCTGGTGGCCCGGGTTTGACTCCTGGTATGGGAAAGCTACCTTTGTGGCGTCTTCTCAACTTATGACTGAATTCTGTGTAAATGGAAAGGCTCTTGCTACCAGGTGCTTTCTTTTTTCTCCCCTCAGTATAATTTTTGGATCACCTGTCCTCCCTATTTCCTACACCATAACCATGTTAAAATGTGCCCCATTTTTTGTTTTAAATTGTGTCTATTCAACTGAAACTTCGACTCCAACTTCCTGCACCTTTTCAAATGCTTGGAAGAAATTCATTGATGGCCCAGTGGTATAAGTAAGACGCTTGTAGCTGCAGGGTGTTTATTTTGCTCCGAGTTGCCAGTTCAAATCCTGAGCACGCTTGCTTGTTTTATTATTTATTATTATATTCATGATGCTTTTATACAACAGGCCCTATAGCCAGGCTAATGTGCTATATGGTCATTTATGCTTACAAAGGCAAGTTTGACATTTAAATAGCCTATGGAGTGTTGTCTTTGATTGTTAGTCAGAAACTCAGGCCAGAATTCTGATGATTCGGATTTTTCACACTTTTCTGTAAATAAGTTATCAAAGCTAATCAGTCATTAAAGGTAATAAGGCAAACACTTTTTCCCCTCATATTGCCTTTACATACTGTGAGCTAAACGTGCGAGTGCAAATCTTTCTACCATGTTATGTTTAATTTTATATCTTTAATTTATCATGTTAGAAATAATTTAGTCATGGATACAAATTAAAGAATATTCCCAGGATCCAAGGATGCTAAAGTTCATTCTTGGTATTTGTGATGCACTTACATGTAGTTGTCCAGCAGATGGCACCCGTGTGCAGTTTTTTGAAATCGTGAATTGTTTAGTTGCTGCATATTGACTTCCACTCACAATCAAACTAATGCATTTTCCATAAATTGCCATAACATATTTAACCCAGAGAGGTCTCTGACACTGCACACAGTAGCCGCATGAAACAATTGTACAATACCATGTTAAAAATATTTATTAACATAGTCTTTTTGTTCTTCTTATTTCTCTCTCTCTCTCTCTCTCAGCCAGAGTCCTGTACATGATCATTCAAAATCAAATATAAAAGTATTTCTTTTTGTAAACATATTAATACATTCAGCCCTTTGCATTTCACAGACAGACAGCAGACTACCAGAAACAACCTTTCTAACAGTCAAGAGTCGAACAGCATCCAGTTTGAACAGGGTGCAGTGAGACCAACAGAGCTGCGAGGGGATTATGATGTATTTTTTTAAACCCTGAGCTTTCTCATTACTTAACTACATCACTATGTGTACTAGTCTACCGAAACATCGTACTTAATAATACTTTTTGAGAAAAAGCTTGTGGAGAAACCAAAATAAGTACCACTACCTCTGTGATTTTAGGATATCTGTAAAACACAGCAGTGCTACTCGGAGAAGATGGAGAATCAATATAACCCAATTCAAATTCACAGCCAGGATTTTGAATACAAAAACTTTCCACACCACCACTGTAAACAACAGACTTTAGTTACAGAACAGTTTAAATAGCAAGATAATTTTACATTACAAAAAGCTTACATTAAAAAAACTGATATTGTGCAGCACTGAATACATCTTAGCCAAGTGCTAGGAGTTTCAGTGTAATGTGAGGTGCTACATCTTTAGCCAGCTGTTTAGTTCAGGACACATTACTTTTAGTTTATATATTACCATATGAGATAAGAAAGAACCCTGGACTTCGGTTCTCCTTCAAAGGAACAGTCATGCAGCTAGATGGTACTGACTAGCACTAGATTAGCGTTTTAGTCCAAAACAAAAGATTCCCTTCAACTGAGAGCAAAGTACCAAATGCTGCCATTCATCCCAATGAATAAATATAAACAGTCTAAATCCATCAGAAAATCAAGACCATGACACCCGCACTTTTTTTCTAGCCAATGAGTGTTTTCAAGAAGGCAGGCCTGGAGAAGGGCCAGGAGTACTCATTGGGGATGGGACCGTTGATGTTGCATTCAAAGAAAGAGAACATGGGAAACCAGATGCGGGCTCGGCGGCTGTGCTGGTACGCCCGTGTGTTGGCCAGTGTGTGGTAGTACAGGAACAACCGAGTGGTGATGTAGAAAGCGATGAAAACATCAATGGAGTAGTGCTCATGAGCAGCCAGGATGAAGAAGATCCCAAACAGGTTCAGCACCCATGCCAGCGTGTGCAAAATGTGCCAGTTACGTGGCGTGTCTATGGAGACAGAAACACCAACACACACTACTGAGTAAAGGCTGAAAGCACTCATTGCTTTACATCAACATGCAGGGCTGGACAATTTCAATATAAAATGCCTTCATGTAAAGCTGTGAAGGCTGATGATAAATTTTGAGCTAAAATGTTGTATCTGCTAATAGTTTGACAACAGTGTTAGGGCTGAACAATGAATTATATCACAGCTTATTGCTGCTAGTCCATTTCCACCAGCTATGGCCTTTTTCGGAATCAGGAACAAGTATGTATATTGCAAAAAGGACAAAACCAAGTAAAAAAGTACATCCTGAATGGTTAAACACGCTGACTAAAAAAAAAAAAAAAAAAGACATTACTCTATAAACATTATTACATTCTGCTAGCTATCATTGATCAATCAGATCCCTTGCCATGAAAATGGGAGCCTTCACCTGCTCATTGAGATAGCTAATGGATTTAGAATTTGCCCACACACACACATGCAATGTGCATAAACAATAAAGCGCACTCACACTCTGTGACAAAGAAGTTAAGCATGGTGAGAATGACTGTGTGTCCGCTGAACATGTAATCTCCACACGTGTGTACCCCTGTCAGGGACATGCCAAAGCCACTCCAAATCTCTAATGCACGCAGGAGTTTCAACCACAGGTCACTGTACATCTACAGAACCCATCGTCACACACACACACACACACACAGAAAATATGCATGTTGTGATTGCCTGCAGACTGAATGAAGGTGGGTGAATTTGAAATAAAAATAATGAAATGATTATCGAAATGTGTGAAATATGATGAAAATGTACATCTCGGACCTTTCCTGAGCACTGCAGATGGTGTCCTGGGACTGACAGGGAGGTGACGAACATGGTGACACAGCGAAGCAGGAACACAGTTCCTGTTAAACTACAGAATCTGCGAAAGAGAATAGATCTACACACACACACACACACACACACACACACATACAGAGAAGAAACAGTCAAGTGCTTACAGGTGAATTCCCTTGAAAAGCAGCTCAAATATAAATTACATTGCACATGCATGTGCAAGGGTACTGATGTCTGTCTAGCTGTAATCCATGCATGTGCGGTTATATGCATACCTGTGTTTGTGCAGCAGCAGTATTAACAGTAATATGCAACACAGGATGAGAGCACAGGCTTCAGCCATGGCAAAAGCCCAGGGAATTCTTGGTACACTGAACCATACAAAGAATAAATGTCAATAAAAATGAGAATTATACTTAGTAAGTCCCACCCCGACTTATTATTTATCCAAGTACAGATTACTCTCTCCACATAAACATTTCTTTTCAACAGCCTTAATAGCATAGTGCAGCCGAATACTCGATCCTGATTGGTCCGAAGGCGTTGACTAATTTTATATAAAAGCACAATTTAGACAGTAGTTCTGCCACAAAGCAGTGGTGAACGTTTCTGGAAGGAAATGTTTAGTATTTTTGGAAGGAGGCTCCTGCGTCAGCTCTTTGCAACATGCCGTTTTCCAACACAGGAGAGTGTAAGGACAAAGAGCTTTGTGGTTTATAGTTGCTCTAACTTGTCACAGACGCAGTATAAAATTAAATGTAACTACAAAAGCAATGTGTTCATAAATAAATAAAATCGTACAATGTGTACTTATAAATAAAAAGTTGGCAAATTGCTGTGGTGTAAAAGGAGTAAAACACTTGCTTGCATGCTGTTATAGGAAAATAATCAACTTGTGACGCTAAACAACTACACCACCCCATCATTGATGGGGTGACATCAATGTGATGTTAGACAACCTGTCGAGAAATATATCAGGCAGGGGTGGGTAGGTTCGAATGTCAGGCACCCTTTCATGCACCAGCACCATGACAAAGGAGGTGATGCCAAATACCAGCATCACATAGACAGAGCTCAGGGCTGTCTTCCAACCCTCTGGATCCTGGTGGCCGAAGTCCTTCTTATATTTCCCATTTGAGTAATCATGATGCTGCTCCTCCCACACAGCCTTGCCGACCCCTTTACACTGCGAGTAGTTTTGGTCCATGCTGCCATTCCATAAACGGCTTTTTGTTCCTGAGGTATGGGAGAGAAACACACTATTTGAGTCACCAAGTGGTGCGTGCGAACGTGTGTGCTGTCTCTGAAGCCCTCGCAGGGCAAGTGCGAGCCTCTTGATGTCTCCAAGTCGTGGGAGTTGCAGTGGTGGGGTTCGCAGGTCGTGTTCTGTTAGACACAACAACGCGGCACCATCCACACGGTGCTTAGTGCAGAGCAGCTCCATGTATTCACCGAAGCCCTTCTCCCTGAGCCAGACAGCCACCTCTTTAATGCTCCAACCCTCCACCCCGTCACCCGTCACCATACCTACACAGAGCAAGAAGAAAGATGAGAACTGTTATGTAATATTCAGTCTTACCAGATTATTGCATTCACTATATTTTATCATTATAAACATTGCATTTATATATAAATACATATATATTATAACGTTTTGCTTTACTCATTGGAAAAATACTTTTCCTTTCCCTGCCTCATTTATAATCTGCTTCTAAAGTACAAATAAGCAGAGAGGCTCACACCCACACACACGTTTACAATTATTGCTCTGTAATAGACGGTTATCTTTTACAGACCGTGACTGGAAAGCCGGCTGTGCTGATCACTGATTTGTTCAGGAATGTACCGAGTATCATGAAGACCCGTATCAGATCTCGAGCTTCAAGCTGGCATAGGGGAATGTTGAAGAAATATATTTCTGATGAATGAATAACAGGTTTTCTTTTCATTTCAGGCATTACTGATTGACGACTCACATTTATTTGTCGTATTTTATTAGGACTGGATTGGCAAGAGCGCTTCTGTGTCAAGACAACTTCTTCCAGTATATTATGATCTAAACAATTGCCTTACAAAGTGTTCAAGCGACTAATATAAATACGAAAATGTATATGTATATATATATATAGCGCTAAACAAAAAATATCGAATTCAATTGAAATTCTAAAAAGTAGTGTTCCTAATCATAATGATTTATACAGTATGTACTGGCTGAGTATGGAAACTGGAGTGGCGTAATGCTGACTAGGTGTGAGGCCGCAACCTCACCCATTATCTACGGAAGAACTGCTGACATATAAAACTCTCAATATTTATTCCCATTATCAGGGCAAAGGGCTGCTGTCCCTTACACATCCAGTCACTCCCTCACTGATGATAAGTGGGACAAACAGATCAACACACTCAAGCCGTCATGCTCACACACACACTCTAGAAGTGATGTGATTAAATGCTAAACACTAGCCACTATCCGTGTTCTCTCCTTTGACCATGTGTACGCAAGACCTCCGAAAACTAAAACATGTTCATTTTTTTTAGAATCACCCCTCCCACAGATCTGAAGAACTGGAACGAGAAAGCAAGGATCTGCACAATCTAACAGTGTGTGTGTGTGTGTGTGTGTGTGTGTATGTGTGTACGTGTGTGGACGTGTGTGGCAGGCTCACATGGAATTTCTTGACGATATCTTATGAAGCAACACTAAACTCTCCTCTGAATAACACCACTTTGTTAGAGACAACTCAGCATTTCCACTGACTAACCACACACCCACACCCCCTCACACACACACACACAGACAGAGAGGGAGAGAGAGAGAGTGTGACAGAGTGAGAGAGACAGGGCCCCACATTTCTAGGATATTTTTGCTCATTTAAACTAGCACAGAGGGTTTGGTTAGAGTGAATGTTGGGAACTGTATATAGGATTGTTTTAATATGAACAAAGTGTCAATTTCTCATTATGGACATTATTTGTGTATTGGTTTTCCATCCATCCGTCCATTATCTACACCGCTTTATCCGTCTGGGTCGCGGGGAAGCTGGAGCCAATCCCAGCATCTTCGGGTGAGAGGCG
>JAQQZX010000005.1:23716116-23750570 GCA_030068355.1 Notoglanidium maculatum | reverse complement strand
TATATGTGTACCAGTGTGAACCTGTGTGTATACCAGTGTGTGTATGTGTACCAGTGTGTATACCAGTGTATACCAGTGTGTGTATATGTGCACCAGTGTGTATACCAGTGTGTGTACATGTGTACCAGTGTGTGTACATGTGTACCAGTGTGTATACCAGTGTATACCAGTGTGTGTGTGTACATGTGTACCAGTGTGTATACCAGTATTATTTCTTTCCAATAATAGGAAAGAAAACATGTTAAATTGTTCAGTGTGTGAAAAGTGAAAAACTAGAAAATCGCCTTTATTTTGAAACTACACGCTCTCGTCTTAATGACTTTGCTCTTTAATGTTTGCATTTCACCGTGTGTAGGCAGAATTTTGTTGTGCTATAAAAGTACGAGATTGTAATCTAGATGCAAAAAATGGTCAAAACAGCATCCTAGCACTAGAAGTTGATAATTGACCTACAGTTGGCGGATTTGTTAGTAGAGTTGGCTAAGCTAACTAGCTGGTAGTATTAGCATGTTGAGGAATATTAGCGATGCTAAGATAAGCTAGATTAGTTAGCGTAGCTAACGTCCTTATTGTTTTGCAGTCTTCAGTGGTTTTATTTGTATTTTTATCGGGCTGCAAAACACTGAATGGACAATCCAGTTAGTTGTAACTGTGTGAAAACATGTTAAATGCTTAAAATAACAATGCGTCCTAGATTATTATCTGTGTAGTTCAGCAACTGCTGTAAAGTAAGAGTCAGAATCAGAGTAGAGAGCTGCTGTGAGGAAAGACATTTGACTGAGCAAAATCTCAAAAAAGCTTTTCTCATCGTTTTGGACGGATAACATTGACCAGAAGTGAAATTGCGGATTGGTGGTCATAGCGGTGTGCATTGTTCACTCAGGAAGAAGGTGAATACTCTTGTGTGACTCGCCCAGACACACCTCTAACTCACGGAAGACTTCAGCACGGGTATAGAGAGGAAGAATTGATCTAACTATAAAATTATCGCTCACATTTCTAAATAATAAAGGCATAGGACCTGTACTAGTTCTATATTAATAAATCTGATTTTACTGATGCAATAATGTTAGAAACGATTTCATCCCAAATTGTATCCGGTGTACTTTTTTTTAATCGAGGCATTCACATCGTGAGCTGTTAAATCACACGGATGCGTATCAGTGAATCTTACCCTCCTTAATATTCACTGCTACAGGAAGAATACAGTAATATCACTCGTGTGAATACATTTTGTGTAAAGGACTGTTAAGAGTGAGGATTTCCTGTTGTACAAAACAGATGCTCTGTTCTATATATGTTCAGACGTGTCGCATTATTTGTTCATCTCTTTGGACACAAAAGGAGGAAGCCATGTTTAACACCGAGGAGCATGAAGACCACAGGCCTGATGAGCAAGATGATGGTGATGAGTGTGAAGTGTCACTGAGGAGCTCGTCCCCTTTGAGGAGCGCATCTTCTTTGATGACCCCGTCCCCTTTGAGTAGCTCCTCCTGCTCGAATAGTAGCCCGTCCCCTGCGAGAAGGAGCCCGTCCCCTGCGAGAAGGAGCCCGTCCCCTGCGAGTAGTAGCCCGTCCCCTGCGAGTAGGAGCCCGTCCACTTCCAGAAGCCTATCCACTTCGACTACCCCTTCCCCTTCGAAAAGGATCAAGTCCCCCTCAAGGATCCCGTCCCCTTCTACTATGCCTGAGTCCCAACCTCATATAGAAGTGAACATATATGATTTAGAGTTCGGTCAGCAATATGTTACAGGCTATATGAGGATTCCTGTCCAACGACAGGGGATAAGAAGGAGAAGGAATGACAAGGACAATGATGAAGAAGCCCCTCCTAGTACAAGGCAGTGTGGGAAGGAGACTCAGGAGGACTTCATCAAGAGGCCGTCCTAATCCCGACAGGTATCATACCATTATATATGAACGAGCTTTAATGGTTAAAATCTCACATTCATCACCTCATATTCTTCATACGATGTATGATAAGTATCTGTGGTAGGTGTTTTACTCCTAGGCTCCAGTATTAGCCTTTTTTATTTATGGTAATTATTTCACCCTATATAAATGTACAGGGGGTAAATATTAAGCTTATAAGATTATTGAGTTTAAGGTTAAGGAATATCACACGACAGACAACTGTACAAACATCGTCATGCACGCCTCCAGCTTATACCACAACGACTTGCAAACGATCATGATGTTTCATTTATTAATGACACATCGCACGTTTTAATTATTTATAGTTGGATTTGGACTGAGACTCCTTCCATAAATGTTACATTAATATCAGCTGTAAAAAGACATCACCTCAACAATTGTAAGAATTACTTTGTTAAACAAAAATTAGTTTATCATTAGTCTTACATTGTGTCCGCCGTACAAGACCCTGAGTATGAGCCGTTGCCATAGAAACAATAACGTATCAGAACGAGCGCATTAATATTAACCTGAATAGAATAGATCTATCTGCATATCGATAGAGAGATAGAAACAGAGAGGCTGGATGGATTCAAGCGCTTACAAGGTCTTCTCCCGAAACAAGTAGATCACCTGGAATTGGTCGCATCTGGATCACATTGTGGATCGGATTGTGAGTAACACACACAGAGTCCTGATCGATCTTTGCACTAACCTTTAGAGATAATCAATGAAATAACTAAATAAAATCAAGTTTGTTGTTTACATAGCAATACATTTTAACTTGGACACCACTGGAAAAAATGATCGGTTCTTTGACAGCTTTCTCCTCTAATATACTGTATGTAATCTTGGTCTTTCCAACCAATTTGTTATTGTTCTGTTCGTAGCGGAACCACAACACTGGAGCTCACACAATCGTGGGAGAGGTTCATAAAATAGTAGGCTGTTCACATTGAACTTGCACATAAAGAGCTAACACGCATACTATGTTTACCTTGCACATAAGCTTCTTCTTTTTTCTCACGCAAGTTTAAAGTCTCAGAAACGTGAAACTAGTAGTTCATTCTAAATACTATTCTACGAACCTCTCCCACAAACGTGCGAGCTCCAGTGTTGTGGTTTCCCTATTGCCGAACTGACCCGGAAGTACACGGACCAGAATGACAACTGGACCTTTCCCCCCATTTCCGCTCGACGACTCGGTATAGAACTGCTCATAAAACCAGATTCAGCATGAATCATTGCGTTAACATGTCAGCATCACTAAATGTTTAAAATTTTACTTCCTGTTCTTTATGCAGCTGCATTCAATATTTTTTTTTATTTTTACACTTTCTATTAATTAGCAACTGTATCAGAATACATGTTTAAAGTAAAGTAAACCTCCCAACCCTGCTGTTGCTTTAATGTCTGAATAAGTTCAGCGTCTTATTCTTGACAGGGCAGTCTTTGCTTAGCCTAATCTAGAAGGCAATCCATCTTGTCAATATTTATTTAGTTACACCTGCTGTTTGATTTCGCATGCACCTTCTCAGTCATGTTATGGACGTGTTAGTGAAAAAGCCTGAAATACCGTAGCCTTTGCTACGGTAGACATATACGGCAATGCAAAATGATGATGGAAAAGAGCCTGACGAAACGAGTCGTCCCATTTCTGAAGCAAGAAATAAAGCTCTTCATAAATATTACTTTTTTGGCAATTACTCAATTGCTCTGCCAGGTTCTTATAGTCACGGCACAGCTTTAACGACAGCGTTGAGAATACAAGTTACTAGGACTACACCTATTTGATGTAACTTGTGGTTTCATTGTATTAAATGATGACAGCACATTTCTGCCGAGTCATTATTCTTATTACATTATTTAATGGAACAAGATCTTTTGAGAACTCTATTACCAAGGTATGTAAACATAAGGGGTCTGTCTTATGACTATTAGAAGGGGCGTCAAAGAAAGAAAAAAAAAAAGAGAGAGAGAGAGAGGCAGAAAGGCAATCACGCTATAGGTCCTGCGGTGAGTGAGAAGTAATTTTAACTTGTATTCAACTTCTTTTATTATATTTTAGTACTAATTATGAACAGCTTGAATGCAGTAGGTGGAACAATGAGCCAATTCTATAATCCATGTAGTCCGTGGGTGGATTGGACACTGTTCTCAGTGTCAGAAATAAAAAGCAATACTGTCTGTATATTTCGTTTCACATCCTGTGATCGCTTTTCTACAGAGTACACAAATAATTGAAAATAATTATTTTACAGGACAAATTCAGATTTCAAAATGTTTATTCCTAAATATCAGCACAACACCGTCATTTAAAATTTTACTTTAACTTTTCTTTGAAATTGGAAGAAGTCCTTTATCGGACATGGCATTAGCAGTAACATTGCAGACTCCTTGAACAGATCGTTCAGAATATTTAAATATTGTCGACAGAATTCCATTCAAAGATCGCTTTTTGTAGACCACACCCAAACAGTACAGCCATCATCATTTCACCCGTTTCAATACTCTTTCAACATGCCTCAAAGACTTCCCCTCAATTCCTGAACACCCACATCACAAGTGGCCACTTGCTGAACAAGAGCTGATTTTACAACAGAAACACACTTGTGTGAAGCCATTTCCTTGGTGCTCTGCTCACAATATTGTGTCCAAAAATCAAATCAGCGAAGTTTATTTTCATTTATCATTTCAAACCTAAAAGGTACTAGGCTAACATGAGCTAGTGAGTCAATTAAGAGTCTAAGAAAACATTCTAATGTGTTGTGGCGTAACATACATTTTCTGAATTCACTTATAAACAGCTTTATCGGCCAGAAATAAATTTGGGTCAGAATGCAATGAGTTCTGGTCCTGATGACTTGATCGCGCTCCCCTTCAAGGAGTCATCTAACAAACTTTACGCTAAGAGAGTAATGAAATGATGGTATTTGGGCACGTCGATGAGGGCCTGTTGAATAGAGTTTTGAGATGGGATCACAGTGTTGAACAGAAATTGAGTCAACACCTATATTTTGACTCAGAAAAATGTTTAACAAAGAGGGTTAAATGCATTGATTCTTTGCTCATAATTATAGCAACAGAACACTTTTAAATACACAAATTCTTACATATTGCACCTTTAACTTTATTTGTAGGTCACTGGTTGGCATGAATACAAGCAAGGTACTGTTGTGTTTCACTGGAATAAACTCGGCTTTTCCAGCACAGTTACAAAACAGCACATTTGGTTTTACAAAAATATTCAATTCACCCCAAATTTACGCACCCTGAGACAACAATGTATTAAAAAAAAAAAAAAAAGAAAAACAAACAAACAAAAAAAAAAAAAAGTGCAACAGTTCCTGAAAAGTTGGCGCCCAATACTACCTGATGTTTTGAACACGGACGTAAAAAGTTTCTCTGAGAAACGTCCCATAATACAAAAGGCATATGACATAAAATTAATTACTCTTAAATTAGGACTATTAATAATACAGCTAAATGATGCGTTTCGGATCATTGTAAAATATGGCTTAATAACAAAGTCAGGAAAGCAAACACCCATTTCAAAGCGCGATACTTTTAAATTGCGATTGCTTAGTAACAGTCACAAATTTTAATATATTGGGTACATGTAGTTTTAATTGGAATTAAAATAAACACTGAGAACTGAGAAAATCAGTGTGGTGGCTTTCAACTACGGCTGTACGAATGAATGAGGGAGATGAATTGCCTTTCAAACATCCCCTGATGCCGAGCTTTAAAGCAACCAGAGTACTTATCATCCATCTGAACACAAATACAACTGAAGAAGGAAGAAAAAAAAGGAAAAAAAAAAGATTGAACTGCAGCTTTAAGAGGCTCATGATTCCTTTTAAAACGGTCTTTAGTTTGGGGATAGCAAAAGTGTAACACTAATTCCACTGACATCACTGCATTTTGTAAGAATGGTTTCTGAATTTGTGACTAATTTGTAGCCTTTCAAGGAAAACGCCACCCTGACACACATTAAATATATGTTTCTAGACATGCAGTTGCACCGATTTATGGCAAAAACTTAGCTTGGTGATCCACGAGATGACGAGCCTTATGGCGCACAGATGAAGCTGACCTATGTGAGGAGACTGTACAGATGAGAGAGCTGGACAGACTAAAGAACTAAAGCTCTGCCGCATCATTTTCATTAGGTAGAAATTAATACCCAATGGTACCACTATTAACAGGCAGTTAAATGGCATTGGGGGTAATGTAGTGAAAATAGTCACAATAGAGCAATATGTTCATGAAAGAGGTAAAAAAAAAAAAAAAAAAAACAATCTGGGACACTGCTGGAATATTAATTATAAAGACCATAATGCAAGGGTGGATTTTTCCTTAAATCCTGGATAAAAAAAATATTTCTTATATTATATTATAACAGATTTGTCTTGTTTATCATGAGTAACAGATGTACACTGTATGCTCTTGTTCCATTATTTTTACTCCATTTCAAATTCCAACCTGTAAAAATGTTACAAAGGGCTAAAACCCATCTAAAAAGGATCAAAAACAGAAAAACTTGTGATCTGGCTGGGATGTTCTGAGGACTAGAAAAACAAAAAACCTAAAGTTGACAATTCACAATCTTTCTGTGAGCACATCTGCATTACGCAGTATCGTCATCTGGAAACTTGTATTTGGCATAAACGATGAGCATGACTACTGCCATGACAACGCAGAGAGAACCTACCACAATGTAGGCAATGCCCAGGAACTGATTCTTTCCTCCCATCCAGGAAACATTGGTGAACACCACTGTCTTTTTGCCGTTAAAGCTCAGTACAGGGTAGTCTGGAATGTAGGTTAAGGATCCGGCCACTTAGGAATGTCTTGTTCTAAGATCGTCAATACACACACGACCAGCACAGACTAGTGAAAAAACCCAAATGATTTTCTTATTTGACGCAGCAATGATTTGAAAATAAACCTGCTTTCACATTCACCAATGCAATGAAAACGGAAAAACGCACTCAGACCCAATCCTTCCACACACTTTCTCTTTCCACCCTCAATGCTTTCTTTCGTCCTCTAGTTTTTTTTGGTTACACCCAACCAGACTAACCTGTCTGTGTGCATTTGTAGCTGACAGGGTTTCGCCTAACAGAGATAGAAGTTGTATGCAAATGAAGATGAAAATTCTAAAGAAAATGGTTATTTCTTAACTGGTTATGGTTAAAATTGTTATTTTTAAACGGTCATTTTCTACAAAGAACGTATTCGTGAGTAATCTGTTGTAAATCCATGTGTGGCTATGCAGGTTGGAGCACAGACAGACCAACAGGCATGTTGATTTCAGCTGATAAAAGGATACTGTAGGTGATTTGTAAGCTATAATTTCCAGCAGGCAAGCCAGCTGCATAATTTCCCCCTGTGATTCGCCCGTACAACTTCCTGAAGTTAGGAAGTGCTGCACACCTCATCCACACCAGGAAGTCCTGGTTCAGGAAGCCGTTATTGGACTTGTCATTTGGGTCCAGCTCATACACCGGCTTTGGCCAGTTTATGGGCTTAGTTGTACCTGAGAAAGAAAATATAAGCTTTCATCTAATAGTTTGCATTGGTGATAAGGGGGTATTAGTCATTAATGACTGTTCACGTTAATATTATAATGCGAGAATGTAACTTGGATAAATACCATTAAAAGCCTTAGCGAAGGAGCCGCTGACAAGAGCAGGATTCCTGTACTTGATGTTATAATCCGTCCACCATGCAATTCCTTTCCTGTCAAATGGAACCAGTGTCTGCGATTCCGTCTGGTACAGCTGAAAGGAGTCTTTTCAAAAAAGATAAAGTCATTACGAACATCCATGTTTAAAGAACATTTATTACAAGAAAGCCTATGGAGCGACATGGGCAAAATATTCTAGCCGAGAATCCGAAACAGAAAGCAAACAGTGTGGTGTGTGTATTATTTACAAAAAAAAAAAAAAAAAAAAAAAAAAAAAAAATCGGAAAATCATTCGTATCCTCCCGAGTTTATGTATATTTATGTATAAGGCGACTCATTTAACTTCAATTACACACACACAGACTTAATGTTGTGAAAGTAGTTTCGTATTAACGACTTAATTAAAGACAAATAAGACTGGCTATTCAATAGGTCAAAAGAAATGGCACCCTATAACAGGAGGAGGTGTTACTGTTCCGTCTATGGTAGCTGATGTGCCGCTCCGGCAGAGCTGGAAGATTTAGTGTACGGGGCACGAGTAACCGTTTTTTGTATTTTTCACCCCTTTATCCTTTGTGGGTGTCAATGTTTTTGTTTTTACATACGATTGGCATTTATTAACATGCATACATGAGTACAGAAATATTATGTTAGTGAAACGTTTTTTTTTAAATTTTTTTAAAGTCTGGTAGGCAATTTTAATTTCAGTATGACCTATAACAAAACATTTACACACAACTTCACTGAAAAGAAAATATTTCATTCAGGAGGCATTCGTTTTAGGCATGGTCTTTCTTCCAAGTTTGTTTTGACAAGACATCAGACTGAATAGGTTTGAGGAGCATTGCAACGTGATACCATTGAACATGCTGTTTGCTATGGATCCACAGGGAACAACAGGTGTGTTACTGGAATCATTCCGATAAGGAGCGCAGGTGCTGGCTGGAGACTGTAGAGGTTTAGAAAAATATCCAAGTTAAATAGGCTGAAATAAATACTGAATAATTAACAGTTAGAAAAGATGCATAAGGCAAGACGTTACCAGAAAGTACTGCGTCTCCCCCACCAGTTGGTTGGGGTCTACAGACACGCTGTATGATCTGTAGTTCTGATAGTAATTAGTCAGGCCATAGTAGAAGAAGACAGGGCCCTGGAAGCAGGAAGTTAATCTCGTCATTCAACAGCAATGTTACGAGAGTTCAAAAGGAGCAGAAAACTGAATGAAAATTACGGTACCTCAAAAAGCTCAGTGAGGGAAAAATTGACCGTACATGTGCAGGGTATTACAGTGGGGTTGATGCAGTTGAAACAGGTCGAGTCATCCGAAACGCCCGTGTAATCTTTCTGTTACACAAGGAAAGGTTAATTTTATAAGCTAATGAAGATCCACATCTTCACAAATCACATGTTGCAATATATATATTTCTGCTTGATGATGCCAATGACAATGTTCAATTGTTACCAATATTATCGTGCATACTATACTTGCTATAATTACTGATGATGCTGAAACTGCATTTCATAATTTACCTACGAATCAAGCTTTTTCACAGGTTGTTAAAATATTACACTCTATACTCAAACACTGACGAGAGTTTGATCGTCGATTGCAAGAATGAAATCGGTGAATAGGAAAACGGTCGGTGGAATTTGTGCATGCTCTTTTAATGAACAGATTTGGACCTTCTTCGAATCGGTGAGTACGTGTTAACGGCTGTTGTGCATGGTTTTAAATTAAATGTGTTTTGGCTGCCTAACTACATTTGAGGTTTTGTACAGCTACACTCGATTTCTGAAAAGCACATGCAGACTTTCAGCTGATGTATTCTGTCCTACCTCCAGCATTTTGATGTTCTGTGAGGTGACAAAGAGCGCCACGCCGATGCCGATAAAGGCCAGGCCGATGACAGTGAAGCCGGGGATGACGATGCCAGCGGACAGAATGGGCTGCCATGCGGGAAGTCGCTGCTGTGTGAACGCGGTGTTATCTGGCCTATTGGCCATGGACCCCTCTGTCTTCATCCTGACACTATCTGAAAGAGCGACATCATGATCAGTTGGGCTATTAATCATTTATTCTCACTGACTCTAGAATGGTAGAATGAATTGGAAATGGAGATTTCGCTCATCTTATTGTTAGCATTTATGAAGACGGGCCTCTTTTTGTGAAAACTTCTTTACGTGTGTGTAACCAGATTTGAGTGAAAATTAGAAATGAGCAAAAGTGGAAAAGAAAATAAAGTACCATTGCTCCTTCTCAGTTCTCTTCAAAATGTGCTACATTTTGTAAAAGGTACCTCGACGCAAAATCTTTTTTTTTTATTAGACCTTTCAGAGTGAGCAGTTGTGCCTCTGGGAAATTCAGTGAGACGTACAGAACTATGAAAATTCTGCAAAAACAGCTGAAAACTGAAGAGTGGACTGCTAGACAGTTTGCTTTCTGCTCCGTGCTGACATCTTGCCCTACATAGGGGAGGAAGGAGCAAAAACACCATAGGGCACTGTGGTTCACGTACATCCATCCAGCCATCCGTTATCTATACCACTCATCAATTAAGTGTCATGGGGGAAGCTGGATCCAATCCCAGATGACTTTGCGCACACCCTCCGGTACACCCTTTCGCAGGACCAATCAATTATTCACACTCAGTGGCCAGTTGATGTTATCTGCTGCGGGAGGAAACCCACACAGGCACGGGGAGAACATGCAAACTCCAGACAGGAACAAGTTCCTGCTATTGCTTTAAAACAAAAACTACTGTGTCTCATGTTTTTGTCTCTCTTGAAAGTAATAAGACAGAAAGAAAAGCACGTGTTGCAGAGAACCACATCATTTGTCCTGGAGATTTTGCTGTTGCATAAATTAGAAGTGATATCATTAGCTCTGATGTTACAAAATAGTGACACTGGAGACTCCTTCCAAATAGCCAACGTTTCCTTACAGAATACTTCACCAACAATTAGTTGTTTTTCTTACGCCTATGAGTTACATTTTGATATAATGTGTATTATTAAGAATATTATAGGCCGCTTAACACCTTACCACATACCCTAGGCCAAATATTTCCAAAAGTATCTTATTGTTGCTCTGTCACTTTACAGTCAGAAAAGACTTCCTTAGCATAACAACCATAGCAATGTCTCTTCTACAGTAAAGTTCCTTTTTTTTTTTTTCATGACTCTACTCACCTGTCTGATGATCTGCAACGTAAAGCCGACGAGGGATTAAATCAAATTATCCAAAGAAAACGAATTTACACTTAATGTTGAGTTTTCTTTACAAAAACAAACAAACAAAACAATCCAAAGTAGTCGACGGTGAGATAACACCCGACACTTCACACATTACCTGTAGACCTGAAGCAGGAACTACCTTCCTGTGGGCGGGGCTTCGCTTTCACACTACACAGGCCTAGGTGATGGATTAATCGATATCATCCTGATCTCCAATTAATATCCTCTAGCCTACACAATAAATAGCCCAGGAAATATCCACCATGGAGACATCTGTGACTCAGCTGCTGTCTTTTCATGTTTAAAACGACTATTTATTTCCAATCTTGATCACTGTAGCTACTTATAAACAAAGGCTCCAACAAAAACATAAAGAAATGATAATAGCTTATTATTATTATTATTATTTTGTATATAAAATTATATAACTATACATCAACTAATATCGTATAAATATTACGTATAATAATAATTACGTATAATAATAATTGTATTATCTTGTAATATTACAATTTCAGCAACCAGGTCCGAAATAGCTCCCTGTTCCCTACAAAGTGTCTACATCAAGTCTACATCACTTGGACAGAATACAAACTGCAGGGCGTTGTGTGAGCTCATGAATACGCTGGATTCTTTTATTTTGCATTCAGGGATTATTATAAAAAGACAAAACTTCCTAACAAGCGCGCTATATAGTAAATAAAGCGTGATGTGCGCGCAGTCCCTGTGGGTTCAGATTTGATTGACGGGTCTTCCATCCAATTAAAAGCTGTAGAATCCTCCGCCCCGCCCACTTCGAACTCAACTGGATTATCTGGTTGGTCCTTTGCTTAGCTGCAGTCACACATCTGCTTCCTTTGTGCCGGACGGTAGCTAACAAGAGGTAAATAAAAAATGTTTTAGAAATTGCTATAGATGTATTAAAATCGGTTAACGTGTCTTTTCGTATTCGAGTATTAATTTTTGTGTCGTAAAATCATCTTACTGTTTGTCAGGGCTCAACCCTTGGTGCTTTAATACAACTGCTCGCGCCGCAATTATAGCTAAGCTAGATAACTAGCTAACGCTTTTTCAGCAGACGTTTTTGTTACCTACCCGTATTCCGGAAGAGTCCCGCCCCGTTCTACGATTGATTGGTAGTTCGCGTGTGAATGTGCTTATTAGCCAATCCTGATACAGGAGCCGGAATAAACTACCCAATCCTGAAGGAGAAGCGGAGACTTGGAATACGAGTGGAAAAAAGAAAAATATCGCAGGCTAGTGTGGTCATTGTACGGTATTGTATTGTATGTAGCTTTGCCACTGAAACGAGGTAACTGGATGACTAGCTTGATGAGACATGTTAGATTGTCTTTTTTTTCTATATATAACGTCGTCCTCTACAATTTGAAAAAAAAAAAAAACTGAACAGCTGATGAAATTAAGATTAAATCATTTAGTTGTCGCAGCCTTTGATATCTGGGCTTTTTATTTAATCAATTCGTTAAAATTATTATGTGAAGTTTGAGATTTGTTTTGAACACTTCAGCAGTCTAAACCAAGATTGTAACAATGGAATCGAAACCGGTGAAATTTCAGAGCTTTTTGTACCTGTCCCTTACTGTTACCATGGACACCGATATGGTCGTGTATCCAGGAAACTAATAATAGATTTGGAGCGTTTGTCTTTTTTTTAAATTCATAGCTCATGTCTGGCGAAAACATCGATTTTTTTCTAGGGATGACTCATCCTGTACTAATATTGCGTTCGTCCAATTAAATGCTTTTTAGAACGTGTAAGTCCCGCCCCCAGGAGTACTTTAGCAGTTTGTCATTTTTCCAGCCTTTGCTTGGTGGAGTTTATCCTTTTGGAAGAATTTTATACAAGTTTCAGAAAAGCGCTTTACGGAATCCGAGTTGTTCAGCGCTGTAACGTCTTGCTGATCGAGAGCATAATGTTTCCTCTGTAAATCATTGGGAATGACGGGTGATGATGCACAGCATCTCGTCGATCCTCCTCAGTTGACAAAAAAAAAAGTCTCTCGTTAACCTATTTGCCGTTCCCCAGTTAGCTAAACTGCCGAAGGTTGGTTCGGTGCATCTCGGACGCTGTGGGCTGTTGAGTATGGAACACGCCGTCACTATGACTTCATGTTTTAAAAGTGAATACATCAGCATATGGAATCAAATCCTGACTCGTGAGTCATTTCATTGGGAATTTCTGTACTTTGCACGGAGTAACCGAGCCGCTCTCAGGATAGACGATGAATCGACGCCTTCTCGCCGCCTTCGCCAAAAATTTCAGCTTCTATTATATTGAGTCTTGCGAATCGTTCTAAATTTACGACCTTATTATTTTTAAGTGTCATTTTAACACGGCTACAATTCTGCCTCACTGTCAGATTTTGTGTAATATATATATTTTTTGTCCTCTCCCCCCACCCCTTGCTGCTGTTTCTCCTTTTCCTGGTCCTCACCTCTGTTTCTTATTCTGCCTTTATTTCCCAGTGATTGAATGGATATTTCCCGGTGCACCGAGAAATGGGTAAAACAAACCAAGGTTACTGTAATGTGCACTTGTTGTGAATTTGCCATCATTACAAACACATTCAAATGTTTTCTGTTCCGTCATATCAGGGGCATGTTGTTAGCATTTATAGTTGTAGCTCAGGCGGTGCTTGTGTATGCATGGGGGCGGAGATCCAATTCAGTGTGTAGACACTGTGTAGCGCTCACTTTCATTTTCCCCTAGTCATCTCTCATCATGTGTAAAGAACTGATTGTAGACAAATCAGTAGTGAAACTATAACCGTAGCTCATGCTTCCGAATCCTGCAATCTGGCTGACGGTAAAATTATTTCTACTAAGCAGGAACATACTGATACACTATGGTCAAAAGTATGTGAACACCTGGTGTTAATATGGCGTTATTGGCACAACGGCAATCGTGGATGCTGATGTCTGTCACTCAAGCAGGCCCGTTCATTATAGTTCATCCCAAACATGCTCAGCGGAGTCGAGGTCAGGGTTCCGGTCAGGCCGCACAAACCATGTCTTCATGGATCTCGCTTTGGCCCCCTGTAGTTCTGGTGAAGGGAAAACGTAACTCCGCAGCCTACGAAGACGTTCTTTACAACTGCGTGCTTTGAACCTTGTGGAGCAAGACCCGCATACGAGTGTGATGGCCAGGTGTCCACAAACTTTTGACTGTGTAGCGTATGTAGAAACCGCAAACAGCACAATACACAGAAAAGAAAGCATTTTTTGTTAGATGGTATTACAGGTTGCAGCAGGTCCTACGTGTGTCGTTACGTGCACGTCGATAGTCTGTCTGTATAACCTCACGAGCAACCCTTATGATGTACGTTCTTAACCCAGTGGTACTTAGGATCCAAAAATGAGTAATTTTATTAAAATGATTCAAAGACATGTTCCTTCCCATTTACCTTTAGTTTAATAGCAAAGTGCATGTATTTCATTACACACCGCTCTGTTTCATTACATTACATACGACCGTGCACACACACATCAGCCCGAGTGGCTCGTTCAGACTAAATAACTGCACGTTTGCTAAATGATCACTGAAGTAAGCATCATAAAATGAATGATTCATGGTAAAGCTTGTGTCCTGACTTTCTAGAGACAAGAAAAATGAAAGTAATTGTGAAATGAAAGCAGGATGTTCTGCACAGGCTCAACACGGGTTACTGTTCAACCTTACGCCTTTACAACTCCAAATTTAGTGAGTGATCCCAGTAATACGGTGTCTCACTACTACTACTAGGGTGTGTGTTTTATTTGTGTGTGCGTGCGTGTGTGTGTTTTGAGTGGCCTGCATCTGAACCCAAACACATTCAACCGCTGTCCATCCTGTGTCAAATCAGTCATCTCACACCTCTCGCACTTCACTCCTCATCTCGCTTGCTTTTCATTTCCCTGTTTTTAAAAACAAAAACAAAAACAAACATCCCGTTTTTACGTCTGTTTCAGGAGAGGCCTCTGTCGTCCTCCATCATGCTGTCAAATAAGAAAGACCCAGGCTCTTCCTCCTCCTCCTCCTCTTCCTCGGGAGGGAACGGGGCCGATCGGGCCCTGGAGACGTCTGCAGCCTCCCAGTCAGGAGCTGCGAGCAGTTCCGTGTCTTCTTCAGCCGATGTGAAGAAAAAGGAACGGGCGTCCCCAAGCGGAGAGTCGAGCGGCGCACCGCTGCCTCACCTACCCGGCTCGGCGGGAGCGGATCAGGACTCGGCCGAAGGGCGCAGGACCAGCCGCCGCAAGCGAGCCAAAGTGAACACCTAAATTTTTCACCACGCGTTGAATAGTGCTAGGGATGTCGTTACGCATCGTTGCGATGTTAACGCATTGCTCTTAGGACCCAGGTCTCTAACTAGGATTGATTAGTCAGCTAGCCGTTTTAATTAGCTTGCACTTTTGTACATGGACCAGTCGATAGTCAGGCGATTTTCTTGCACTAGTTTTAAATTCAAAACACCTTTGCAATGTTTCCCTGCTTGTATACATCCCAGAAACATAAAGTAAGTACACGTGAATGCTAATGCAGGAGCAGGGAATTTCTGACATGTCCCTGCTCTGATTGGTTGAATGTTGGTGGTATCCCCCCCCCCCTGTCCAGAGTCTGGTGTACTGCAAAGCACATAGCGTTTCCAAGCACAATTGTGTTGTGGAGAATGCCAGATATTACAAAAAAAAAAGTTCTGACTAACACTCACCAAGAAGCTAGCAGGATTGTGAGTAAACAAATGTCACACGTGCCTGAAGTTTATGAAGGTAAAAGCATTTGAAACCATAAATTGGATCTCGGCGCATGTCTCATTGACATTCGCGCTTGTGTATATTTCTGTGCTCGTGGAGAGAGACCCATGTGTTCCGGCTACGTGAGCTCGGTTGTAAGGAAGATTGTGCATGTGGCCCATGCTGCAGGTGGAGTACAGGGAGATGGACGAGAGCCTGGCGAACCTCTCGGAGGACGAGTACTACTCGGAGGAGGAGAGAAACGCTAAAGCGGAGAAAGAACGGAAGCAGGTGGTCCCTCCACCTCCTCCGCCCGTGGAGGAGGAAAACGACAGCGAGCCAGAAGAGCCGTCGGGTGAGAAGAGCTTAACCGCTCGGCTTAGTTTTGCTTCACAAGAGTGCCAGCTTGACTGAACGAGTAACCTTCTGTCCTGCCACTGATTTCCCTTTCCAAGTGACCATTAAAAGCATTTTAAGCCACAGTGCTATTGAATTGCTCTGACAGATCACAATGCACTAGTTCTGACAAGTCATTGTTTCTATAGTTACAGCTAATTCACCGGGACTTGAATGGATACAATATACTTCCTAGTTCTGTAATTAATAAATATGAAAATCATTGGCAAAATTCTGTGTTCGAAAAGGAATAAAATGCATCAGGACACGTGAAAACAATCCACTTGGAGAGAACACTGGCTCCGCCTTGCGTCAGGACATGTCACACCACATTGTTGATTATTTTCCTATAACAGCATGCCAACAAGTGTTTCACGCCGTATTTGAATCAGGTGGCATGACATGGCTGGTGAAGCAAAACTTGAAGGTTTTGTCTTGTTCTGGTGTGGAAATGCTCGTAAAAAAGTGGGTGTATGTGGCAGATTCTTTTTTGTGGCTCTCTTTGGTGTTCTTGTCAGGTTTAGAGGGTGCAGCTTTTCAGAGTCGCCTCCCGCATGATCGAATGACATCACAGGAAGCAGCGTGTTTCCCTGACATCATCAGCGGGCCACAGCAGACTCAGAAGGTCTTCCTGTACATCAGGAACCGCACGGTAAGGCCCGGCTTTAGTCGGGATCTTTAGTCAATGCACCATTGCGGAATGGAATGTTACAGCATCTGGTGGAAATCTTATATACAGTGTTTTTCCACTGTAGAGCTCAACAGATCTGATTTTATTTTTCCATCCGTTGTGCTGATAAATCAGGACCTCTACATAACTATGAAAAACTGCAAGGATGAGTGGCGAAACGATAAACACACAGCATTTGACTGTTCCACTGACCACGACTCTGTCTTGAGCTTTTTTTTTTTTTAAACCAAGCTAACTGTGTGCACTGAAACAGAAAGAACACAACTATAATTATACACAAATGTAAGCTAATAAAACAACCCCCCCCCCAGAAATTTCGTAGCACCTTGGTCAGTACTTGGTAGACTTCCCTTTGGCTGCAGTTCTCCTGCGATACGTCTCGATCGGCTTTGCACATCTGGATTCTGACGGTGTTTCGAGTGTCTTACAGACTAGAACAGGTTTTCCACTAGGATTGCTCTGTGTCCATCCCTAAACCATCCCCGACCAGTTTCCCCGTCCCTGCTGATGAAAAGCATAGCAAAAGCGTAAAAGTTTAGTTTTGGTCTCATAAGACCAGACAACCTTTTTCCATTCCTTTTGGCAAACTTCAAATAAGATTCTTCTTCTTATTTTTTTTATCCCAATAATGGCTTACTACTACCCACTTTTTCATCAAGCCCAGATGTGTAGTGTCTGTGCTGTGGTTGTTCTGTGAGCAGCTTCTCTCGTCTCATGTCTTCTCTCAATCTTCGGATCTCTGCAGGTTCCTCAGAGTTGCCCTCTTGGTTGCTTCTCTGACCTTCTAAAGTGCTCAGCGGCAGGTTGGATGTATTCGAATCATTCTGTTTTTCTCTCATCTGTCTTTTCAGCTCCAGCTCTGGTTGGATAACCCGAAGATCCAGCTGACATTTGAGTCTACGGTGCAACAGCTGGAGGCACCTTACAACAGTAAGATTATCACCGTCAAATCTATCACGAAGTTTCACTTGATCAGTCGCTTTATCTCACAAGTTGTTATTTCATCATCAGGTCAGTAGTACGAGTCTCACATTTGCTACTTAATTTTATTTAAGTGTTTTTGGTTGTTCGTTTAAAATTATTTCCGTGACTTGTTTTGAAATGTTTCTGCATAAGGCTTAATGTTTCATTAATGTAATGCGTACAGTGTGCCAGGTCATGGCAAAGAGAAACAGGTCTGGATCTGTGACTGAAATCTGTGCTTCTCTGTTCCACAGGTGATGCCGTCCTGGTCCACAGAATCCACAGCTACCTGGAGAGGCATGGTCTCATCAACTTTGGCATTTACAAGAGAGTCAAACCTCTACCAAGTAAGCAGGCATTCTTTTGACTAGGCAGTGAATAACAGAAGATGATTGATGAAGAGGTGTCGCATATGACATGCCCTGTGTGTGCAGGTAAGAAGACAGGGAAGGTGATCGTGATTGGAGGAGGAGTGTCCGGTCTGGCGGCCGCGAGGCAGCTGCAGAGCTTCGGGATGGACGTCACTGTGCTGGAAGCCAGGGTGAGAAAAGCACACATTCTGCACATCACTTACACGTTATACGCTTGACCGCTCTCGTTTATTAGTGCAGGAGTGGACGAATCATAAATACATTAGTTAGTCCACCATGCAAGTAAAAGCCGCTCTGAAAAATACGTTCTGGTTGCCTGGAAACATAACTGGTTAGATTGAAAAGTCATCGCATGTATGTAAAACAAGCTAGTTTTTGCTAGTCAAGTGCATTCATGAAAACTCACGAGTTTTGTAGCACATCCTGTTTGCTCTGGGGGAAAAAAGCTCCGGTGGTCTATCCTCTCTTCACACATGTGAGTCTGGCTAGCATCTTTATTTTCTTTAGACATGTTTAACCTAGAGGTCCCTGAATGTTTTGCTAGCGAGGGAGTTTTTGTGTGCGAGTTTATTATTTTCCACAAACCTGCGCGTTTGTGATTCTGTCATCCTCGCTCATTTAATCTGCTCAGTAAAAACCACAGACCTGCCAAGCTTTACACATTTTGCAAAGGAATTCCACCTTTTAACATTGGAGTATGCTGCTATGAGTTATCCCTGAAAACTATGGAAAAGGCAGGCATTGGCATTTTTGTATTTTTTTTTTTTTTCCCTTTCTTTCTTTTCCTGTTATTTTTAAAAAACTTTTTTTTTTTAAAACCCTCACACAAGATCTGCTTGTCCTGAACACCCAGGCTAAGGCTTTATCCACGGCTGCATCATCTACAGCAATAATAATGGTGCTGAATCCTACACGTTTCTTTTTTATGCTAAATTCTCATTAATGCACCATTTGTCACTACTTAGTTTTTGTAGCTGCTATTTAGTTTATCATACTTCTCAACTGCTTGAGCATCTATCGTGAATATAATTCCCATTTGGAAAATGTAGTGATGGAAAATTCAATGGTGCATCATTGTAGTACAGCAGTGTATGGCGCTGTGGAAGCTTTCATGTGTTTGTGTGATAGTAATTTAAACCCAGGTGTTGCTTCTAAAGCCATGCATTGGGTTTGAAAAGAATTTTGTTTTTTTTTTACTGCCGCTCTTTGACAGGATCGTGTCGGAGGAAGAGTGGCCACCTTTCGTAAAGGCAATTATGTAGCGGACCTGGGAGCAATGGTGGTAACAGGCCTAGGTGAGACTTTACACCTCAGTGAGGACGCACATTTGAAATGAAATACATGGTCTTCTGTTCCGCATTTTTATTTGTTAAACCAAACTTCTCTTTCCTACTTCTCCTTCTTCAAACAACTTCTGCTTTGTCTCAGGTGGAAACCCTATGGCTGTTATCAGTAAGCAGGTGAATATGGAGCTGGCCAAGATTAAACAGAAGTGCCCCCTTTATGAGGCCAACGGCCAGGCTGTAAGCACAAGCACACACACACACACACACGTGCACACACACACACACACACACTGAGCTATGTTTATGTAGTACTACAGGGGTTTTAAATTCAGTTCTGGCTAATTAAATGCATTGCACAATTTATTTATATTTTCCATGCTGTGACCAACCTGCTTCACCTCAAGCTGCTTTAAGAGCTGAACCAGATGTGTTTAGCGCTAAGGATCCCGAGCTGCAGCGTACAGGAAATGTGTCGCGTTAGGACAACATTCAGTCTGAAAGGCTCAAGTCGAACAGACACACATGTGTGACGAAATGAGACGCGGATTCAGCTCCAAAAACAGTTTTATGAGTTTATGAGCTCAGACAGTCATGTTAACACCAGAGTCTTCCTCTCACATACTGTCGTTAACCCTGTGTCTACTTTAAAGAGACTCCTTTTGTATACTCAGGAAAGCTGAACGTAACAGTCAACAGTGTTATTGTTTGTCTCGTTTTCTCTGTTCTGTGTTCTTGATTAATTTTTTTTCTCTCCTTCTCTCTCTTTGTCACTTAAAAGGGAGAGCGATGCACAAGTGTGAGTATTTGATTCACTGCTTCTTTTAGCCTGAAAGTGTAAAACTGCATCATGCAGCGATGTTTACCAGAAATTTCTACTGATTGTCCCAAAATAGATGCACACAACTTTTAGTAACATGTAGGATTAATACCGTCACTCACTTGAGTTGCTGGTGCATCACTGACATTATGTCTGTCTGGTTGTCTCATTGGTATTTGTGCCCATGCCTGTTGACCTTTGATGGTCATTTAGAACGTGTTCTAGAGGCTCATTATCAGTTTGTGTTTTGGAGGATCTGTGTACTAGAGTTATTTTTGTATTTTTTTATGATCACAACCTTTCATTAAGTTGGATATATTTGTTTTCTGCTCCTGTTTTTAATCCATCCTGATCTTTTCTGGTCTTTGGATGAGTGTGGTTATATCCATGGTGTTAATCACTTCTGGTTTGTGTGTGTAGGTTCCTAAGGAGAAGGATGAGATGGTGGAGCAAGAGTTTAACAGGCTCCTAGAGGCCACGTCCTACCTCAGCCACCAACTGGACTTCAACTTCCTCAACAACAAACCCGTGTCTCTTGGCCAAGCCTTGGAAGTGGTCATACAGTGAGTGCAATGCTTATACTTTAGCCAAATCCAAGCTCTCATGATGCAGATCAGGTCAACTATTGTCTCCGCACACGTACTAGATTATCTCAAATTTAAAAAACGATCCTCATAGACGAACGGTTTTGGCCATCGAGTGGGCCGTTTCTAGGCTATACATAAGCTTTTATACATTTCATATATCAGCAGCAGGCTCATATATGCAACATAAACAGCGAGACGGTACATACTACGTGTGAAAAAACTACAGCTGCAGGCTACACACACAAATGTGCTGCTCTCATGAGTCTCTAACAGTAATGTGCTGTGTGTGTGTCTTGCCATGCTGTGATGTATGGCAGTGTAATTACAATTCAGAGCTGTGTTTGTCTGCGTCTAGGCTGCAGGAGAAACATGTAAAGGATGAGCAGATCGAGCACTGGAAGAAGATCGTAAAGACGCAGGAGGAGCTCAAAGAGCTTCTTAATAAGGTACAGTAAAACTAGACACACACACACAAGCACACGCACAGGCGCACACTAAATAACGTTTTTTTTTTTTTTTTTTTGATTACTTACTAAATCTTTGTTAGATGGTGTCCACTAAGGAGAAAGTGAAGGAGCTGCATCAACAGTATAAAGAGGCGAGTGAAGTGAAGCCTCCCAGGGACATCACGGCTGAGTTCCTGGTCAAGAGCAAACATCGTGACCTCACCGCCCTCTGCAAGGTCTCGCATCGTTTCATAATGTAGAGCTGGGAACGTCATATCTTAAAACAGTCATTAAATGCCAAACAGAATCAACACTCTGATGCATTTTGCTCTGAGAAAGCTGTGAATGTGAAACCACATTGTGGCAAACAAACTCTCGGTAATAAGGCGAGATGCCGTCTAATGAACTTTTCTTCAGTGTTGCTTGAATTAGTGCCTTTCATAAGTGTTAACCCGCTGCTGTTTTTGGATATAGTGTGAAATTGGTGCTGTATGAGTATTGTAACGTGTGTGTGTGTGTGTGTGGATGCGCTGTAGGAATATGATGCATTGTCTGAGCAGCAGGTGAAACTTGAGGAGAGATTGCAAGAGCTGGAGGCCAATCCACCCAGGTATGCACATCTGCCTTATCTTTTTATACAAGCATACAGACTTGATCATTCATTTACTTCCCCTCCTACATGCCCGTCTCCCAGCCCCTGCTAATCTGTGTAGCCTGTAGAGCTGCGCTATTAATATTACATGTGTGATATTTCTCATTGCCTCCTCTTGCTTGTCTTTCTCTCAGTGATGTGTATCTGTCATCAAGAGACAGACAGATTCTGGACTGGCACTTTGCAAACCTGGAGTTTGCCAACGCCACGCCTCTGTCTACCCTCTCTCTCAAACACTGGGATCAGGTAATTGTGTGTGTATGTACATGTGCATGATGTCCGGTTCCGTTTTCCCATTCTAACCGTTGTGTGTGTGTGTGAGAACAGGACGACGATTTTGAGTTCACAGGGAGTCACCTGACCGTGAGGAACGGCTACTCGTGTGTTCCAGTGGCGTTGGCTGAGGGATTGGACATCAAACTGAACACAGCCGTGCGGCAGGTGCGCTACACGTCCTCAGGTGAGTCCGTACGCCACGCGATCCAAATCTGTGGAGCAAACTTGAACTCGAATGTTGCAATAGTGATGCGTACACTACTGCGGTTATTTTCCGGATTTCAAGAAAATCCCCAGTTAGTCATCAAGATGCGAATGTGTATCTAGGAAGTTAATAAAGCGAACATGAGTAACAAGTTAACTGGTTAAATCGGCAGGTTTCACCTCCTACAGCTTTAGAAGATTTTTTTGCCATTACCTCTGATCATTTTCTTTAGAAGAAAAAACGATTTCAGAACATGCACTTGTGTGCTTGAGCATGTTCACCCATTTTTAGTGGATGTCTGGCTTTTGGTCTTCATGTGTCTGTTCTGTTTTTATGCCCTAATCGACATTAAAAAAAAAAAATTGTGCTCCTTTCTCACTTTCTTTTCCAGGCTGTGAGGTGATAGCCGTGAACACGCGCTCAACCACGCAGACCTTCATTTATAAATGTGATGCAGTGCTGTGTACTCTTCCTCTGGGAGTGATGAAGCAGCAGCCACCTGCAGTGCAGTTTGTGCCTCCGCTACCTGAGTGGAAGACGTCTGCTATTCAGAGGATGGGCTTCGGCAACCTCAACAAGGTGTGTATGTGTTTGAGAACGTGGGTGATTTTTTAATTTTATTAGAAAGTGTGAAAGCCAAAGAACATTGTTTTGAGCACTGAGTTGCACAGAATGGTGCGAAACATCCAGGCCATGGCAGTTCTATGAACAATCGCACTTTGTTGGTGAAAGAGTTTGAAGGAGAATGGTCCGAATAGTTGCAACCGATAGGATGGCTATGGTGGCTCTACTAACCACTCTTTATAAACATGGTGACGTTGAAAAGCATCTCGGATTGCTGAGATGAGCCGGTGTATAGGTGTTACCACTGCATCTAATTAGTAATGGTCCTCGTATGTTTTTCAGAGTGAAGACCGTTCACATGGAGTTCAGTAAAACGCAATAAAACAATATCTTGCATCACGTTAATCATCTGTAACGTCCCAGTCAAGGGTGTTTGTGCTGCTTGGAAGCAAACCCAATGTGGAGGAGGAGGAGATCAGGTCACTAATCCATTTGCTTGGGCTTCAATGTAACATTTTTAAACAACACGACACAAAAGAATTCGGTGTCCTTGGCCCAAGGTTGCCTCGGTTTCCTCCAGGGCTGAGCGAGAGCAAGTGTGTGTTTTGATTTCAAACCCCCCTCCTCTGTCCTACTTGATTGCGCCGTGTGACTACCATCACATACTGCAGTGAATCTCTCTTTTCCGACAGCAACAGAAATGCTGCAGTATTATGCAACGTCCTGCTGCTGTTTTTCCTCTCAAGACCAGCAGAGGGTGGAGTGCGCTTGTGCCGTGCTACACCATAACCAGCTTCCTGTACTGCCTCTATAGGCTTGCAATCTGCCCCATGGTCATGGGGATGCAACCAGGGAAACAGTGCAGGCCTAGACTGGATAGGGGGATTCCCAGAAGTCCACTGACATGGGGAATAAAAGTCCTTTGGTTCTCTGGCTATTGGTTAACTTCATATTGGATTAGGGTTTAGTGATAAATGTTTTTTTCGTACAGGGCTGCATGGCGTCGGATGGATTATTTCCTCTGATATATCATGTAATTTTGAGCTTCACTTGATTAATGCATGGTGTCTTTCCTGTCTGTAGGTGGTGTTGTGTTTCGACCGCGTGTTTTGGGACCCGAGCGTGAACCTGTTCGGTCATGTAGGGAGCACCACAGCCAGCCGTGGAGAGCTCTTCCTTTTCTGGAATCTCTACAAAGGTCCGTATTCAATGAACTGGTTATTAGATTATATTTATATATATTACTATTAATGAATGAAATATTGATCAATAAATGAAAGTGAAATTTAACAAATTTAAGATGCCGCAACAGATATAATTATCAGAGTCTGCTCTGGTTATGCTTCCTGACCGATCTCTTGCTAATTTGTCCTTGTCAGCCCCCATTCTGCTGGCGCTGATGGCCGGAGAGGCCGCAGGCATCATGGAGAACATCAGCGATGATGTCATTGTCGGCCGTTGCCTAGCGATCCTAAAGGGGATCTTCGGTAGCAGTGCAGTTCCTCAGGTGAGCAAACGCCACTCCGAGGACGTCGTCTGCTTTGAAATGACAAATTATGATATACGCGCTGTATATAAATACGAGATTAAACATCCATCATTTCGAAAAGCTGAATATTTACATGGATTTATAGTCGCTTTGGATTTGTAGTTTGTAATATATGTGTAAGGGAATAATCCGTGTGTATTTGGCTGCAGCTCTTTCAGTTGTAGCCTTAGCACTCAAGCCTGATCTCATAGAAGGAAGAGAGGAAATGTCCACCCAGCCTAATGGGCTCAGGGTAGTAAAGTAGCCAGCTGTACCATTTACACACACACACACACACACACACGGCTACCCTGTCTCTATTCCAACAATAACACCCGTGTAATTGATGTGAGGGTTTGTGTGTTGCCATGGCAGCCGAAGGAGACGGTGGTGACGCGATGGCGTGCAGACCCCTGGGCTCGTGGCTCATACTCTTATGTGGCAGCTGGTTCCTCTGGCAATGACTATGACCTCATGGCTCAGCCAATCACGCCTGGACCTGCCATACCTGGGGCCTCACAGGTGAGACATGCTCACACACACCGTGCTCTGTTCTCAGATCCACACACTTCTATAATGCAGCCATCAAAGCAGCTTTGTTAGAGGACTTGGATACATCACATGTTAAACCGAATCATTTCAGATGGACCTGAATCAAGTCATCTTGGTACCGAACTGAATCCATTGGAACTGAAGCGTTTGAATCATTACTTGTCTAAATGTGTTGTTTTAACTTGAAAATGGCGGCTTTTTCGTCGATCACAGGAAGGTCATGTGAAGTCCAGCGAAAAATCAGAGTGAGAAGAAAACGTTATAGTATGTCAATAAATTAAAAACTAATCTAATTTGTAATAGAAAGAAAGTCACTACACTACTACCGGGGATTGCGGTGTTTTTTTTGCTCTAGCTAGGATATTAAACTAGATATCTTTAGGCCAGCTTTACCGATCATTTATAGTTAAATTAATAAGACGTTGGGAAATACTAAGCAGCGCAAGCGTGTGTGTGTGCGTGGTTTTTTTTTGTTGTTCACGTTGTTCTTCCAGCACCTTAACAATGTGGCTCAAATGCCAGGATCATATTTTTAGTGCACGCTAATGCTGTGACTTGAAGGGGTACGTAATTGGTATGTTTTGGGGTGGGGTTATGTTGGGAATGTTCTGAAATGAAACATGGACAAGTAAAGACTTGTTGCAGGCCTTTACCTCAACAGACCCTCTTAATATTTTCATTCTTAGGTCGTGAGTTGTCTTGCGAGTGATGTAACCAGGCACGAGGCAATAATGAACGCATGAGCTGCGGTCTGCGTAGCCGTGTTGGCTGTTTATGGTAGCGTGTATGTGTGCGTGTGTTTTCATTTGTGCGTTTGTGTGCTTTGCAGCCCGTTCCTCGACTCTTCTTCGCCGGAGAGCACACGATCCGGAACTATCCGGCAACGGTACACGGAGCACTGCTGAGTGGCCTCAGGGAGGCGGGACGAATCGCCGATCAGTTTCTCGGAGCCATGTACACAGTGCCACGGCAGAACACACCTGCTGCCAACCCCCAGCCCTCTCCCAGCGTGTAGACACACACGTACACATCCAGCATGTAGGAGCTCACATGTATACATCCTCTTGTCCAGTTTACAGACACACACACACACCCCTTTAGCCCTGAACAGAACCACCCTACATTAGCCAAAAGAGTTTTTGAGTACACCGCCAGTCAGAAGAGAGACTTAATATACAGAAGGAAGTGAAAGAGGAGAAGAAAACTAAATGCAAGTGAGAAGATATGAAGTCTGTTGTCTATATTGAACCTTCGGAATGTGTGTTTGTTCGCTAATTACTGGTCTCCAAAGGAAGCTGGAGTTTAAAGGAAGCTCTACCTCTTCCTGACGATCAGCTTTGGAAAAGCGTCATTGCAGGAGGAGTAACCCCTTTCAACTCCTGAGAATTTCCTGGAATTTACCCCAGTTTTCAGGAATAATCGTTACCTTGTTTGTGTGCTTTACAGCTCGTTTCTCAACACAGAACAGACTGGAAAGCACACAAACACACAAAGACCTACTGCAGCTCGAGCGCGGCAAGCAAACACCACCATACACTTGTTTGTCGGAGGATTAAAACTACGGCTAGTGGACTTCATAGCGAACACACCCACCCCCAGAACACACCGCATACATGCAACCATTTCAGACCATTTCATTTCTCATGGTCTGGATACACCACGAACGAGAACCTGCTCCATGGTTTGAAAAGACATCCAGTTGGAATTGATGGGATTCCCGAAGCTCGTCACAGCAGATCCGAGTGAACTTCACTGTCTGGCTTTCGTTGCAGACGTTTCTCCAAACCAACACTGCATCCAGTTAGACAGAAAGAGGTTCAGTCTGACAGCATTAAAACAGCGTATCGTATGTTCGGAGGAAAAACATCTAATGAAACACAAACATGGACTGGAATCAGAATCCTTTGCACTGACTTTACCCACTGTTCTACATTATTATTATTATTATTATTATTATTATTATTATTATTTAGATGCAGAGAAAAAAAAGCCCAAATTCATGTGAACGCTTCATCGCTTCTACTGTTCATGGTCTTGGTCGATGATTTAATTGAGAACGGAGAAAAAAGTAACTTGAAGTGTATTCCTGTTTTACATTTTTGTTGATTTATGAAATTTGTTGACGTTTTTCAAGAACCTCAAGCAGCTCGTTTGTTTTTGTTTTGCCTATTTTATATAAATGTCATCACTGTCTTAGTTTTATGAGTTGTTAAAATTTGGTATTAAATTAAGAAAAGAAATGCGAGTCGTCGATTCTTGTCTCGCGGTCGGGGATATGTCGTAGCCACGCCATCGATTGCCGCGCTTATTGACTTGCACATTTCCACATTACGCATGGATGCCTCTGATTTTACACAAACGTACACGGAGCTTAAACAGCTTTTCCCACACCTGCCGTCTTCGCGAGGTTTCAGGGAGGTGCCCTAATTGAAGCCGTGTGTTTGAAAGGTGTGTACATAAGGTGCACATGTAGGTACACACACAAAATTCTCACGCTAACGCAAGAACACGCACGACATACCTAGACGTTACCTCATACACACCCACCATCTGTAGATCATGATGCAGCTCTTACACATGCAAGAACAGATGTTACGGTTTGAAGTGTAAACGTGCACAAGCTGTTCATTCTTCAGCCAAGATAGTCCATTCAACATGCTTTATCTTTTTCCCATAAGGCGCTTCCAAGTTCTCTAATTGGTGCCTCTGCTACTTCAATACTACAGGCAACCTAGAAATCACACGGAAGCCCATCATTGATTCTTTAACTGTGGTCTCGGAGGCAGGTAGCGTATAGCTTACACAGCAATTAATAATCTTATTTTTATGTAATAAATGGAACACTTTTTTTTTTTTTTTTTTTGCACAGGTTTAGCTCTAAATATGCCAATTGATACCCATAAAAAGGTTAGACTTCGAGCTCGAGCTTGCAGATGGACTGGAGGAAGTAACCAGAACTTCTGCCTCCTGATTGGACGATCAGAGGACGTTGTGCTGATTGGCTGGTCAGTAGTTATGTAATTTTGATATGTTAAAAAACTCATAGCTCGAAGCTCATAGCTTCGGTGCCGTGCAGAAAGATATATATAAAAAAAAAAAAAAAAAACCGCTGGGTTACAAACATTCGCACATGAACATCATTTCACAAGCTCAAAATCTTTTTTTTTTTTTTTTGGCAATTATTTGATCCCACATCAAACTGACTGAAAGTTTGGTTCTGCGTGCGACTCTCCTGGATCTTCCAGACTAGTAAACGCTTTTCATGTTAGTTTTTGATTTGAGACTTCGCCCATGACTTCGCTCACGTTGCCAGCTGCACGTTTTATGCGACACCGGGCTCTTTACCGTCGCTGTACATGAAATCACTTGACGTTTAGATTGCAAGGGCTTTCTTCAGCTCAATGTCGAACTTGCATTCTGTTCTGTCCGACAAATGTCACGCAAGGTGCGGTGTCCGGGTTACATACTTTAAATGACGACCTGACATTTTGGCTGAGGCTCATTTAAATGTATATTTTTGTATTTCCAATTAGCGAATACCTAGAACCTGAGTCATTTCAGCACTGTTTTTCAAATGGTATTTAAACTGTAGAACTAAAAGAGGCCATGTTGTGATTTGTGATGAAGCGTGCACTCCCATGCTGGCCGATCTCAACCTGGAAAATGGTGTATTTGTCATCCAAACACAATATTAATGTACAGTTATTGCATTCTTATGCAATGATGTACAAATGAAAGCTTAAGGAAAAGGATGCATTGAAGCTGTATAGCACACGGGTCGTTATCAATATCACTACCTGTTCGTGAAAGGATATTATATCTGCTCCTATAACTCGCAGTCATCAATCATAAAACAGCAGCGAGCGTCTTAAGGAAGAGTTAGCTAATGTCCCTGAAGCTGAAAACGCTGAAATAACACCTAAGGAGTGAACAAAAAGTGTTGTATATATTTCATGTTCTCCCGAGTAGCCAACGGTTACCTTGACAACGGCTATGCACACTACCGGCTTGATCTTAAGCAGCTTCATGAGGTAGTCACCTGGAATGCTTTTCAGTCAACAGGTGTGCCTTGTCAAAAGGTAATTAGTGGAATTTCTTGCATTCTTGATGTTTTTGAGCCCATCAGTGTCGGTGGACAGTAAATAGCGCTGTCGTAGTAATCCATGGCATGTCAAGAAGCGTCTGGCTCAGAAAAGAGGAACGACGGGCCGTTATTGCTGTCTTGAGTAATCAGAAGAAAGAAAAAACACTGAATCAGGAGGTGTGTCCAAACTGTAAACAGCTCACACCTGCGCTTGGGTTTCCTCCAAGTTCTCCGGTTTCCTCCCAGCTCCCGCTAAGTGGACTGGCTAGGCTAAATCACTCCTATATGTGAACGAGTGTGTCCCATCCAGGCTGTATTCTTTGGAACTGAGGACCGCGCTCCACTGAGACCAGGACGAAGCGGTTCCTCAAAATGAAGTAATGAAGTATATTTTGTAGCGCCACATTTTACTTGAACGATCGACTTCATTATATTCATCAATTGTGTCGGAGATTGCTTTGCATTATGGAGAGAGAACTTCCTGAAAATAGCAAACGTTCACGCAAAGCCGTAAAGGAATGGACTCCGAGTGCGTTGTCTAACGGGCCGACCCTGAAACGCGAGTCTTAATGAAAGAAGCTTGTTGGAGTGGAGTGATGTGCGGGAACGCAAATACGAAACCAGATAAATAACCACAAACCAGATGTTAGCTCATGTTACCAACATGTTTTATTATTTAACTGGAATACATAATCTGCTGTTGAATCGGCAGCCTGAGGAGAGATCTCTAGCAACATGCACAATGCGCTCAGCTTAAACATGCACAAAAACCTTTTATGCTAAAATAGATTAAGACCAGCAGAGGCCCTGCCCTGTGTGTGCGCGCATACACACTCTCGCCCCTCTCACACACACCTCAGACAACAAGGACTAAGCCACGCACAAACACTGCTTAACAAAGATACAAAATAAAAGCCTCCCTTGGTTGATTTTACAGACCCATTACTGTGTGTGAGAGATTTTACTCATGATTAATACAACACACACACACATTAGCTGTGAGGAGTGTACTGTACATGCGCGTGTGTGTGTGTCTTTAAGACCCAGGACTGTCTAGGCCTGTCTATCTTTGGCAACATGTAAAGAACACACTCAGTTCGGAGGTCAGTGAGGAACAGCAGTTACGAACCTGAAACCAATGCACCCACATTACACATCTAAGCACTAGGATTTATAATGTATGTATAATTGCAGAATTATGAAAAATATTGGATTTGCATTAGATAGATGAACATAATGTGATACCATTCAAAACGTAAAAAAAAAAAAAAAAAAAAGACACTGATGATGACAGTAACTCTCCAGGAGCGTACAATGGAAAGATACGGACGATAAAAAAAAAAAAAAAAAAAAAAAAAAGTGGAAAAACTTAAAAGGGAATAAAATTAAAAGATCTCGACAGGCCAACTTTACAAAATTACAAGCGATTTTAAATATGGTTTCCAATACAAGAATCCAAAATAAGGATCTTCTTCCTTAATAACAAACAAAACAAAACAAAACAACAACCCACTGGTAGACAAAGAAGGAGTGCACGAAAGAGAGGAAAATTCAGAATTCAGTATTTACCCTTTAATTCCTGCCCTGCGCACCTCAGGTCGTTCCCCCCTCCCCCCACCCCATTGTAAACTAGTTAAAAAACGGAAGAAAAACAAGACACGCCTTGGAATGATAAAGGCACAAAGCAAATGAGAAATGTTACATACTCGGCATTCCTGCAACTTTTTCATCTCTCCTCTGAACCATGAACTTCATTTGAGGGGAGGGGGAGGGGGAGGACATATACACATATATACACACACACACACACTGTGGCTGTACATTTGCTGGAAACCAAACACGGGTCAATTTTGTTCTACTCAGAAGGGAGTGCAAGGAGCATGACTAAGGGCAGATTTTATATATAAAAAAAAAATAAATAAATAATAAAAAATTTGTAAATAGTGGAGTGTTTCAGCATGATCGTTACAGTTTTCAAATTCATATTACACAAACACCACGCAACATCCAAAAAAAAAAAAGACATTTTTGATCCACGGCACCCTTTTAAAATGACTTTTACTTTATTAAAAATCTCTACAGCTGCGATTTCACAGTCGCGGCTGGATCCGTTATTGCTCATGTCTTCAGTCATGGACGTGGTTTTGACCTCGAGTCTGACCTGGAGTCAGTTCATGATCATGAAAACGTGACGTCTGGACGAGTCCAATGATCATAGTGCGCATGTAGGAAGCCCGGGAGAGGATGACTGAATGGCCATCTTTTTAAATCATAACCATTAATTAGTAGTTTATGGCTGTAAATATGGCAATCTTGCTTTGCAGTGGCGCCTCACGGCATCAAATTTTGACCATCAGTGAGGTGTTTCGAACATGACGCAAAGAAATTAAGTTTTCCGTTCTTCACTTTCTTTCACAAGCCAAATCCGACCAGACTGGAGCGGGTAAATAAAAAAAAAAAAAAACAAATCTATGAAAATATGTCTCGAACCCTGTAGCTAGTCTCTCATCTGATGAGCTACCGTCAGCTGCATACGTTCCATAAACGCAGAATTCCTACTTTCACCAGAAAACGTCCAGTTTCCAGGGCAGTCTAATGGAGAAGACCGGTGAGGTGAAGAATACTGGTCCATCTTCGTTGCGTTTATTCCAGGGTTTTTTTTTTTTTGTTTGTTTCAAAATTTGAATGCCACAGCTTTAGTTTTAATAAGAAATGGTACTAAAAGCTCCTGTATTTCTCCATTTCAAATTCATACTGGGGCTAATTTGAATGGCCCAAGTGTGGATCAGCAATGACTGGGTAACTAGTAGCATGAAGACAGGTAAGTTAAAGACTTCTTGATGTACTGTTAATATGGATAACGCTTTAAAAAAAAAAAAAAACAATCAATACAATCGCAAGAGGGTGGCGGTAAAGTAGGACGACATGGGAAAAAAATGAGCAGGATTTTTCAGGCGCTGCAATTTTAGAATAATTTAATCAGAGATCAAAATTTATTTCGGCATATGTCGATCCATTTTTACCATATATATTTCCATATGAAGTAGAAAACATTTTTCATGAAAACATGCGGTGGGGTTTCCTTGTTCCCCCCGTGTTCATTCTCAGACCAAAAAAAATAAAAAATGAATGAACGCAACACTTAGAGCTCTGCATAAAGACACTAATCAGCTACAGCATCAGGATATAGTTTTACTCCGGCTCTTTAAAAAAATACCTTTTATTCCAAACCACACAAACACTACAGCTTTGAACAGTAAAGACGACACCAAGACAGATTTATACTATTACCGCAGTGCACTTACGTCCCCTACAGACCATTTTAAAATCCTCTTAGGCATTATACGGCTGCTTTTTTTTAATTTTTTTTTTTTAAACACTCCTGTTTTGGCCAAAGCACTTCATCCTCGCTGGCTCTGGAACGGACGCGACGTCCTGACGAGCCCCTGCATGCGGTCCAAGTTGCCCTGATCTCTCTTTCTGAAGAGTGCCTCCTCCCCCAAAAAACATTTATAACACCTCAAATGGCACAATTGCTGCAGCGCTGACCTTGTGGAAATCGCTGCACTGTTCAACTGCACGCTCATTTCAGCAGCCGATACAACCGACCTTTTGCGGGTGTGTTTGTTGGAGGGGGGTTGATGGGTGCTAGTGTCTCACAGCAACCAGAAACCCCCAACACAGGAAGTGGAGTCAGCTGAGGCTGTCGGCGGCATGGAATTTTAGAAAACGTGTCAAAACGTGTTGTACATAAAAAAAAAAAAATTTTAAAAAACGTGGTTTGGTACAAGCATTTTTTGGGGTTGGAAAAACACAGCTGAGTCAAACAATGTCAAACACTGGAGATCCCCCCCTCACACACCGCCCCCCCCCACACACACACACCACCCCCCCTCACACCCCCCCACACACACCACCCCCCCACACACACACACACACAAACCACCTCCCCCCCCACACACACACACACACCTCCCCCACGCCACACAATCACACACCCCACACACCCCCTCCCCCACCCCCACACACCACAAACACACACACCACCTCCCCCACACCACCTCCCCCACCCCACACAATCACACACCCCACACACACACCACCTCCCCCACCCCCCACACACACGTTGTCTCTTAGTGGTTGATGCAATCTAAGCAAAACATCTATTAAAAAAAAAAAAAAAAAGGTATTATTTCTGCATATTTTTAGCAACATACAGGAATTGGAAATGTAACTTTCTTTACTAATTATTTTAAGTGCAATAAGCGCTCAAATGTCTTGACGAAGACCATCTACGTGACCGCACAAGCGGACGGTGCTGGAATGGGAAACACTGGCCACGATGACACGAGATCAATTAACCATAATGACTTGAACTTGGATCCTCTTAAAGAGATACGATGAAGAAAATGACCGTACACACAGCAGGGCAGGATGATTTAGACATTTTGAGCAGAAACTTTGTTAGACAGACAGACAGACAGACAGACAGACCCTATGAATCCAGTGAAATTTGGATTGACTTTTTAGGGACTAGAGGACAGTGGACCCACAACTGCCATCATTATTTGCGTTCAGTTATAAGATGCATGTTCATAACAGCATTTCGGTATGTTTTCTTTTTTTTTGTTTGTTTTTGTTCTTTTTAAAAAAGGCTGACGAAAACGAACCTGATCAGTGCTCATTTTCAGAGTACACGCTCTGTCCAATCACAGTAGCTGCTGTAATACAGAACACCCTTCTTATCCAATCAGAGCTCTGGGCTTGTGACATCACTGCAGCCCGTGTCAGCAGGTAGCGCGTGACGACGCAGGTGGACTGCGATGCTGCGTTTTTGTTCCGTTTGCGTTGCAGAAGTGCTGTCCCATTCCTGCAGCAGTGCAGCATGCGAGCAAAGTGGTTCAGATGGATTCTGTGTACTGGGAATAAACCCACCATTCCGCTTTCTCTTTATGCCTTGTTCCTGTCTGTGCAAAGCGTGCAAGTGTGTGTGTGTTTGTACAAGTTCCACTCAGAGCATCCAGGTGTCCAGATTCTTACATATATTTATCTACATACTGACGATTGGACCGTGATCCCGCTCCATTATCCTGCGCTGTTCGAGAAGCAGCTTGTCTACGAAAAACAGTCATGCACTGAATGCTGGTTGCCTTTTTCTGATGTGCAATTTCATAACCAGTGACAGCATGAGGACAAACAGAAGTAAGCAATGATGAAGACTTTTTTTTTTTTTTTTTTCCTAAAAAATGGGACACTTTGGCACTTTGAAGGCTGATACAGACAAAAACCTTTTACGCATGGATAGAAAAGATCATTTGTGAGCGTGAACGGGGATCCTTCCCATTTTCCTGCTGGATATTTGAACATGTGCAAAGCTGTGCGTTTGCATGATCAGCCTGGGTTGTGCAAGAAAAAATTCCTGATCATGAGGAAAATGAACCCTCCCCCCCACGCAAAAAATCAAA
>JAQQZX010000005.1:23690534-23716016 GCA_030068355.1 Notoglanidium maculatum | reverse complement strand
AAAAAAAAAAAACCCCCCCCCCCCCCCCCCCCCCCCAAAATAAAAATAAACATTTCGCAAGCATAGATTCTATGAGATACAGGATGCTCCTGGCTGTAACACATAGTCCCAAAGCTCAGGTGTCCAACATCACTTCCAGAGTAGAGATGCTACAGGGATCCACCCTAAACTGTGTAAAATCTCGGCAGCACTTCCCCCTGTTCCTCCGTTTCCACATCCCTCTCTTCAAGCATGCGCCCAGTCCCGAGGGCAGCTGTGGGAGTGGCCAGGGTCGGGTTCAGGGTCAGGTGAGATGAGGTATGGGAGGAGCTAGGGGAGTTCAAGTGCAGCTTGGAGATGTCTGAGGATTGAGATGCAGCGGAGCCTAAACACGAGAGCGACGTCTCACATGGGACCTGTGCAGAACGAGGCGCAAGATTCAGTCACACAAGCGCAATTAAATTCTTAATTCTTTTAACTACACTGGGGAGTTGTGCATTAATATATGGCTATAATCATAAATATGTCACTGTGTCACCAGGTTAATAATCAAGTGCTATTTTTGGCATGACGTGATAATTACAATATGCACTCCTATTAGGTTTGTCATCGTATTCATATATCATAATATTAGCCTTTTTTCACGCTCTATTTTCGATTTTTATTAGTTTAATGGCAAGTGCTAAAGGTCTAGATGCCCCATCTCTTGCAGCCTATCTGCAATTAATTCGATTCATCTGAACAAGAAGTCGAGAAAATCGATGTTCGCAGCTGCGCGGACGGAGTCTGAAATTTCCCGGTGTAAAAATATTGACCAATACACACCTCTGTGGAAGAGCGACGGAGCGCAGGGTCAGTTATCATGATGACGGCTGCTCCAGGCGCGACTCCCGTCTCCGACGCTAGACTTGCCTGTCCACACCCCTCGAGCTCTGGGCCGCTCGGAAGAGTTCACATCACTTGCTGACTGCCTCCTCCATGAGGTTACTGATGGTTCGCTCTCATCGACAGCCTGGACAAATAGCCAACAGCAGATATGTTAGATCCGGAACCATTAAACCCAAACATAACTCGTGCGCAATTCTCCTCAACCGCTAAAAGGAATCTGTTAGAAATATTAGCATGGGAGGAACAAATGTTGGTAGGTTAAATGGTATCAGCAGCACTCGAGCCCAATATATGTCCATACTCGATTATGTTCCTCATGAGAAACATTAGTGCTGTCAGGTCAAGTCCAAATCTGAGCAAAATTGATACTTTAGGGTTTTTTTATTATTTTTTTTTTTTTTAAATCTGCACATAATTAAAGAAACCCCTTGGAAGCTAAATAACTAAACAATAATAAGTTGGGGTTAAAAAAAAAAAAAAGTTAGCCCAAGATCCACAGCCAACCCAATGATTTACACAAGGAACCAGTGTGTGCCAGGCTCTCGGTCTGGTGCAGATCTACAATTATTGCACATAATAAGCCCTGAGGCCAATGCGATGGGAAAATGGGAGGGGGAGATGGGGCACAGGAAACTAGTTACGATGCAGTGGCTGCCAAATGGGCAGGCGCAACTGGGCAACTTCCTGTCTGACACAGGAAGGACTGGGAGCAGGAAATGACTGAAGCTGGCCCTGAAAGAACACTGTGCTGTTTGGGAATGATCCAATTGGCTGAGTGTTAACCTCGTCACACATCTAACCTTCTGAATCTTATCACCAGACCAAGCCTAGCCTAATATCTGCATTATTTATTCATATTTTTTCAGATTGAGTTTTGTGTTTGTTACATTTCAAAAAGATTAGAACAATTTGCTGGACACGCTACCAGAATCTTGTATGAAGATGGGGCAGTGTTGCTGTTTTTCCATTGCAAAGCCAATATGATTAAGAATGATCATTCAAGAGCAACCAAAGCCGCCTGTAATGAACATACAAAATAATATGTAAAAATAACGAATTGATTATATTTTGCGGCCCCCAGCAGTGGTGTATAGCGCAAAATCTGCATGGGCTACACGGAGGGTGGCTATTAAATTATTCTCCAAGCAAAACTGAGAAAAGGAAGAAAATCTCTCTTGCTCAATACTCAAACTTTCTGGTTAGTATCAAGTCACTTTGGGCGTTTATTGAGATGTGGAGGGGTTTTTTTGGGGGGAGGGATAAGGTTTGCTGACACCTGGCAACCCTGGTAAGCTTTTGGTTCCTGATTTTGAAGCAATAAAAGAAACATTGTTAAGCTCTGTGTCAGGAATTCTCTGCTAATAACATGGTCTTCTACACAGCGCACTGTGTTCATGTGCATGTTGTTACTCATGTTATCACTTGGCTAGCTTTTCACACTACTAATCATAATACTTTAGTCATAGAGCACTTTCAGACTCGCAAATCTAAGTGAAAATCTAAGTAAACTAAAAATATGCATATAGAGAATCTGTATTACGAAGACAAATAAATGATGATGAATAAATGATGACAAAAATAAATCTATAAATACCAAAACAAAGGAATTGTTTTTGGACGGAAGATACGTTTTGTAAAGTCCTTGTATGTATTAGTAGTGGCCAAACTGTACATCGATCAGTGTGTTACTTTTGTTGGACTTTACAAGAGCCGATAAATAGGTCGTCACTTCACCACATCATATTAAATAATGTTAATGTTAATTCAGTCTTGCTTGTCAACATGTCACACTGTGACTTACTGCTGAACTGCAACTGAAATTACAATTCAGGGGAACTACAGGGGGAAAATGGTCACATACGGCACTGGAAAAAATGAAGACCACTTAAATTGTTTTCTTAACTCAGCATCATTTTATTCCAGAGTCTGTGGTGGAATTCCAACACCAGCACACCTCATTCTACTTCGAGTGAACCAAATCTTATTTAACGAATCCTCTTGCAATAGAACCAGTCTGGATGGAAAAGACAACTTGGAACGCAAAAATATCTAGTCATCATTCCAAAAAGAGTTAAAAAGAAAAGTTCTGATTGAGAAAAAGAAAGTTTCAGTTCTGGCTTTACTGGCAGAGGGATTACGGTTAGCGTCAGTTTGCTTCCATCCTCAAAATTTCAAAAAGTTACAAACTGCCGGGGGCGAAAACAACTCTCGACTGACTGGGATGATGGTCAACTCCTTTGAATGACACTTAACCACAGGATGACATACAATGACCTACAAATATAATGAAGGCAAATGGCAGCTGGGGTTAAGTGCATGGCAAGGACAGTTTGAAACAGGCTCCTCTGGGCGGGACTGAAGTCACGCAAAACTCAAAAAAAAAAAGCCCTTCATCACTAAGAAGAGCCATACTGAGATTTGCTAAAGACTGTAAGGGTTGGACCACAGAGGACTAAAGTAAGGTCATCTTCTCTGATGAGTCCCATCGTCAGCCTTTCCCCCATCACCTGATCACCTAATGGTTAGACAGTGACCTGGAGAGGCCTACAAGCCACAGTGTCTCACATCCTCTATGAAATTTGGTGATGGAGGACCACAAAATCAAGACTCGGTCACGGCCATCCCAATCTCCAGACCTGAACCCCTTTGAATAAATATCTGGAATGTGACCTAAAGGCAGATGGAGCCATCAAACAAAGTTGAGCTGATTGAATTTTTGAAGTGGCATAAATGGCAGGGTTATTCCACCAAATATTGATTTCTGAACATAAGATCAAACATGAGTATTGTGTTGTTTTATCTGCCCTTGCGGAAGTGCCCTTGAGCAAGGCACCTAACCCCCAATTGCTCCCTGGGTGCTGTAGCATGTAGCTGCCCAACGCTCTGGGTATGTATGTGCTCACTTCTCACTTGTGTGTGTTTTCAATGTTTGGATGGGTTAAATGCAGAGAAAGAATGCCATAATAATGTGGTGTAACTTTTAACTTTAAAATTGAACACGATCTTGAGGTGTTGCTCTGGTCTGAAAACACTGCATCTTTGTGATTTTCTGCAATTAAAACTATTGTCACCCAGAGCATTTACTGTATGTGGAATTTGGGGGAAATGTCAGTAGTTTATGGAATAAAACAAAAATGTTCATGTTCCTTAAACACATACCTATAAATAGTAAAACCAGAGAAACTGATCATTTTGCAGTGGTCAGCTTTTCCAGAGCTGTAACTACATGAAGTTGCCAGATCGGCGCTGTGTAAGAGGAATACCCCGTCAAGTTTTATTCTGTATCAAACAGCCATCAGTTAAATACTACACTACAGTTTAAAAAAAAACAACTAAAGTTTCACACTGATTTCCGAACTAATTTGTCATGTTCAGCCTTACAATGTAAATTCATTTTAAAAGCCAACCACAATGACAGAAATAATGGCATACATTCAAATGATTTTAATATCCTAAAACTATTTTTCAGTTACTTGCAAATACCACATGCAGCATTTTTGTTCAAATAGGAATGTTCTCAATTAAACGAACCAAAATGAGCGGAGTGTAACTTTTTTCAATAACCACGACCATACATACCGCAATTCATCTTTACCACTACTTCCTTTGTCATTCTGGTTTTTAAAACAGATGGCATTGGCATTCTCCAAGTCTAGTCTTTGTTCCAAAAGGAGCAGAAATGACTTTTCCAGACAACTCAATCTCTTACATACAGGGAAACATTACTGACAGTAAATCAGATTCCTGAGTGATGAAACTGATTTGAGCTCAGATAGAAGAAACCCAAGCACTCAAAAACAGCACTCCGTATTGGTGTAACGTTGGTGATGACCAACACACACAGCAGCCATCCACAGCCTGCTCGTCTTCTCCTGCTTGTTCATCTGGAGGCGTCTGACTAATCGCACATGTATATGATATGACAGACTTGCATTTCCCCAAGTCTTACCCTTTCTTCAGTAGATAATTTCACTTGGATACTGTATGATTACAGCAACAGCTATTAGTTAGGAATCTAAAGCTTGTCCTAAGCATCTTTTCAGCACACTTAGTAGTGTCTTAATTTTTATACCACTGTACGTTGTAATGATTTATCTCAATGTCCAGTGTAGGTTACGTTTGTATCAATACTGGTATCAGTTAATCACTGATACCATGGTCATTTACCAATACTTGTATTCATACAAAATACTAACCACATGTATTGTCACGCCACTACATACAACTTGCACTAATACAGCATCTTTATCCTATACTAGTAACCTGATAATTTGTTTTACAGCATTTAAACAATGTCTTTAATAGAGCGCACAAAGATAGACAACCAGAGCCCCAGTGTTAGCAAGCGTGGTTGTTAAAAAGGAAAGCAAGGTGCCGTGAATTGGGAGCACACAAAGATATCTGCAAGAATCATGTATAGGTATGTAACAATATATCTTGTATCGATAATCTGCAATCCTAATTTATGACGAATTGAATCGAAGGAAATAAAAAATGAACTGGGATTAATCTCTTAGTTTTTCCTAGCTGTCATTGCATTGTTTAGATAGTAGAAGGCCCAATAACATAACAATAGCGAGAATACGTGCCATAACCGTAGGTGGAAGTAACAAAGCTATAATGCTGCAAAATCACAGAAAACAGGTCTAAAACGGGAATGAGCTTTTGCGCAATTAACTTTACAAATCCAATGAGAAATCGGAGTTCTCTTTTTACAGACAGCCGAATGCTAAAGACAAGATGGAGGTAGTTGTTCTATGTTGAAGTTCTTTTTAAATTTTTAATAAACAGGTCATTAACTTTTTTCCATTTGTAAAAAAAAAAGGAATACTTTAGTTACTAGGCAATTATGCTTTACTCCAACCTTTACAAATGTTTGTAAATAATCATTGTTGGTTATTGATAAAATGAAACAAAAGCATATAAAAAATATCAAGCCAATATCGTGAACTGAATCCAATTGAGAATTGGGTGAACTGTTACATGCCTAATTAATTGGGGAGACATTGTCGCACATGACAGTAATTCAGTTCTGTCAGCACTGAGACATGATCAAGGTGAATCAAAGTGCGCTCATATTTAATGAGCATGCTCCACAATATCATGGATACTATTTAAAACATAACATCTTCAACATGAAACTCACCACAAAGAGTTAAGTTCTAGCGACCAAACAGAACCCATGGCTCTAACTGCTTAATACTGAGTAGGTTACTCATTTCAGTATCAGTTGTGACGAGTTCTTGGTCTGGGGAAAAAAATGGTATTGATCCTTAAATCATTGAGTAATTGTATTGCATCCTTAAATCAAGAGTCACATGGAAGACGAGTCCGTTTCCTCTCACGGTTTCTTCCTCGCGTCATCTCAAGGAGTTTTATCTTGATGCAGTCACCCTCTGCTTTGTTCATTAGAAACGTGATAAAAATCTACTTTCAGTTTTCTGTAAAACTGCTTTGGGAGAATGTCTATTGTTGAAGGAAATAGAAATAAAACTGAATTGAACAGGATTTTACACACTGCATATAATGCAGTCAGCTGCATCATAACGTAAACAAAATTGGTTCAGTGGTAATGAGAGGCTCAAACATAACCTTAGCTCTTAGCCCAGTTCAACGTTTTATAAGTGAAAGCTTTCCACACAAAGGGGAGAAAAAAGAAAAAAAAAAAAAAGAGAAAAGCCTCTAAAACCAACCCAAATTTTTCAAGCTTGATGAAGAACACAAATGTCTGGCTCCATTTAGTTTAAACTGAACACTGCTGGTCTACAATTACCCTGTATCCAAAGAAACATACCATTTTGGCAGGCTGTATTTTCTCCATAAGCTTCAACAGGAGCAGAAAGCCGGATCTGTAGTTCCTCTTGGGATTTGTTCTAGATTTTTCACTCCCCCTGAAATTTTTTAACCCTCTGTCTTTTTTTCCTGCTTCACTTTTGCTTGTCACAGTGCCGTAACATTCAAAATATGGCAGTGCTGCTATTTCAGCCTAGGGGTCAGAAAAATATATAGCCATAGTATGCATGTACGGTACTTTGAGAACTACATTTAAGACAAAATTCTGCAAGCACCAAAAGTGAAACTTGTTTCAAAATACGAGAATTTAAGTAGTATGGAACCAAAGAGCACAGTTTAAAGATTCTTACGTTTTCACGCCAAATTGCTTTATTTACAATTATAATCTTCAAATAGAACATGACTGTAACCCGTGGATCATTAAATGGCCAATAAGGGAGTTCTTATTCAAATTCTTTTCTGTGGCCCCGACTCTTTCTCCTACACATTTTTCCAGTTACATTAAAGGGTAAAAAGTATTAAGACCTACAGAAATAATAAATGTGTGCGTTTGCGCTCATAGGTGACATTAGAGCAGGGCCATGTAACAAAAAACAAACTCATGTAAACATCCAAGCACAGCTATCATCAGCTACTTAGCTACTGTTTATTTTGGTGGAGTTGATGCGTGCGCATCTCACGCTACGGTGTAGGACTAGAAAAGTCAAAAGGAGATGACTACACTTTAGACAGTTTTTTTATACTTATGAGCTGGAGCAGATGATCAAACACGAAGCTCATCAGATAAAGTTCAATAACATCCAGTACAACTTGCTAAAAAGTCTTTTCTCCACCAAAAGTGAACACTGTATATTCTGAGCATCGCAACCACTTAGTTTTCATTCACCGGTTTAGTAATTATAAATGTGCAAGCATTTGTACTGGTCATCAGATTTTTCCAAAAAAACATGCATTAGAACTGTGATCACAGCCATCGTGCCCACAAATCAATGTGGTTGTAGCTTTTAAGACTCCTCACAGTTACAACGCAATGCTTGAATTTTACCTGATGCTTCTACGGCTACAGGCTGAAACAATGAGCTGATAGTCATTAAGGTTGACATTCAGTTTATTTTTCGGTGTTTAATATTTCAGTTATTTGCCTACATTTCATCTGTCAAACACATATTTGCATGTGCATCTGACAAAAGGAAAAGTTATGTGAAGTAGAAAAATGATACTAAATTAACCTTATCTCCTAACAAATAACCAAATATGCATTCATTAACTATTATGGATTTACAATTATTAAAATTAAGCAGAAGGCACTACTAGGAGGTATGTTATTTTCATTTTCAGCACATGAAATAACTAAAGCCGTTCGTCAGAGCCAGATGGAGCAAGTCTTTGAAGTAAGGATTCTAAAACAAACAGGCTATGGAAAAACATCAAACACCATCTCGAGGGTAATCAAATCAATTTATGCACCATAAAAGCATGGTTTACCAAATGCAAACCTCCAAAAACCTTTTTACAGTAAAAACCACTCCAAGCCTTAGTTTTAGAAAAAAAAAAAAAAAAGAGGGATACTTACAAGACGGTCTTTTCGCATTCTTGGTTGCAGCTGCTGGGCACAGACAGGCTCATGAGGAATGACCTTTTGAAGACTACCATCAACTGGAGATACAGCCTTGTTCCTGCGCAAGGACTCTAGAGACTCTCTACCAATATTTCCACTGCTGATCCTTCGCATGTACCTCTCTGCTGGGCTTGGCTTTCCGCATCGCGTGGTGAAAGTGGGAGACGTTACATTCTCCTCTGTGTCCAGGACAGTGGTAGCTCTGTACGCTCTCCATGTTGTGGTGGGTTCTATTTCATCCTCCAAACCATCATGTCTTGGCCCCTGACCAAGTTGGTCCACAGATATTGCCCCTCGAGTCCTCCATGCACTTCTAACGGTCACATTCCTTATCTCTGGCACATTATCTTCCTGGGATGAGCAGTGGTCACTGTTGTGGCTTCTTCGGCTAGTGACTGTAGTAGTAGTAGTAGTAGTAGTAATACTTCCACCGCTCTCAAAGCCAGACTCACTGTTGCTCAGCTCAGAGCCTACTTCCGGGGGCTGAAAGTTCAAACTGCTTCGGGACAGAGTGGCTGCTTCTATACGAGCGGTCTCTAGGACATTGGGAAGATCAGAGGTGTCATCACTTTCACTAGGCCTTAGAGTGATCTCGCTCTTGGGAATGGATATTTCATAGGGGATGGTGATGCTGCCTCTGAGCTCACTGTTTGGCCCAATGACAATGTTGCTGGTGGAAGTGTGTCGCTCCTTGGATGAAGGTTCACTTGAAACACTGCTGCTTCGACTGCTGTTTCGAGAAGAGCTGGGGTCATTGGGATAGAAAGTAATGCTGCTGGTCATCTTATTAGGCTTGGTGGCTATTTTCGGTTTCTCGTTGGTATGTGGTTCTATGCTCCCTCCCGACATCATTTCCTTCCTGTCATACTCTATGATGGCTGGCTTGATGAGGACCTTAGAGCATAGGGCCTCACGTGGGCTGCACACACGTTGGATTTCAATTCCAGTGGATGTCTGAAAAGGTTCCTGATATCCAACTTCCATTAGGGCCCTGTGCTGCTCCTCATCATAAGAGCTCCTTGTTGAAGATCCACCCGAATGAGAATCCTGCAATCGTGAGTACTTTGGATACCTAGAATCTGTTGTTCTGCCACTTAAAACAGATATGACAGGAGCCGTGTCTTGCTCACCCACTGAGCGCTTTGATCCAACAGATTCGGTTTCAGAGGCTGACAACTGACCTTCAGATCCATGATCATTTACACCAGATGGCGTTACATGGGATTTGTACGCAGTGTAAGACCCATTTGCCTGGGAAAGACTCAACACTGTAGTTACCTCCTGTGGAGGACCTGAAGACTCCGTTTCAGTTAATCTGTCTTTTTCTGGTGTAGACAGAACTCTACTTGCTTTCTTGCTTTCAGTGTTACCTGGCTTAACTGATACCTTTCCAGGCTTTTGGTCACTGGCAGCAGGAGGGTAACGGCTAAGTACAGAAACTTTCTTATCACTCGATGCAATGGTTGTGGTAGTTCCAAGTTTCTCGTCAACACTGTTGCCATCTTTTAGCCCACTCTCAGCAGTATTTGAAGACCCAGTTTTCAACCCAGTTTTCTTGGGCCGATGGGCAGGACTTAGGGCCCTCCGTGTAGGAGATTTCTCTGCTGACTGGCTCAGCTCTTTACTTTTCAGTTTCATTTGCTGTGGTGAATTATCTCTTTTTTTATACTTTGAGTTAACTGCCTCAGTGGCACTCAAAATCTTACCCTTCTTCTCCTGCCTAAGGCCTCCCCGTATGTTGATCTCCTCAGTTTCAGCTTTGCCGTTCTCAAGAACATTTGCTGTACTCAAACCAACCAGACTTCCATTACTATTAGCATTACTGCTAAAAAGCTGAACCTTCAGCTGTTCAAGTTGGTCGTTCAGCACTTGGTTGCGACTCCTCTCTTGCTGGAACTTTTCTTCTAGCTCAGCATTCTTTGCTTCTGTATTTTTCAAGTCCTCTTGTACCATCTCAAGCTGCTTCAGACGGCTCTTTAGATTCTCGACTTCTTGTGTAAGGTCTTTGATCTTGTTGTCCTCCTGCCCTTCTAGGCTGTTTTTCTCATTCTCTGATTTGTTTCTAAAGCCAACATCATGCGAGAGCTTCTTCTTTCGTGCCAGTTTGCTACTAAGGCCTGCCGAGAGATCATCCTCAATAATAAGATCATGGGACTCATTGAAGCTATGGTCCAATGAGCCTACCTTGCTCTTCTGATGTTCAAGCTTTTCAGTTAATTTGAGAATCATTTTCTCATCTTCTCTCTGTTTTTCCAGGAGCTTTTTGCGCTCCACAACAAATGTCTGAGTAAGGCTCTTTAGTTTCTCCATCTCTGCGGTCAGGGCCTGCTCTGCCCGGTTCAGAGATGCCTCAGAGGAATCCACTTCCTTTACTCTGGCCTTCAGGGCCTCAAGCTCAGCTGAGAGCTTCTTAGTAAGATTCTTTTCCTCATTAAGGCTCAGACAAAGTTGTGTGCAGTCTGATTTGCTCTTTCCAAACGCTTCCTCTAGCTTCTCCAGTTCGGTCATCCTGAGCTGAAGACGCTCAATCTCCGCTTTAAGCTCCTTAGTTAGGTTCTCTTCTTCTTCGAGCTTCTCCTTTATCAATCGGCAAAGGTCTTCTGCTTTTCTCACCTCCTCATCTTTCCCCTCAATTTTAAGAACTCTTTTTCGAAGTGCTTCAACATCACCAAGCAAGGTGGAGTTACTTCCCTCGGCTTGAATGATTTTGTCTTGAAGATCCAGAAGCTCATCCTCAGCCTTCTGGAGCTTACTTGTGGCCTCCTCAAGCTCATCCAGACGCCGGCCCAGACTTTGAAGTTTGTGCCTGAGATGGCGGTTGGTTGTGTCTTTGTACTCAGTCATACTGATAACTTAAACTGACCTACTGTAAGATTGTAGAAGGGTACACATTTGTGTAGTCAAGTCTTATTGCTTTAGAAATCCTACAGAGGAAGGATGGGAAATCGTTGTCCTCGAACTCTGAGGAGGGTACGCCTTATCCTCACTGGTGCTTGATAGCGTGGTTAGTCCAACTTCCCTGCTGCTTGATTCTCTCAAGTGTGCTGCGGGAATTATCACCTACAAGACAAAAAAAAAAAAAAGAAAGAAAGAAAAAGAAACATAGTTAAAAACCTGTGGATCATTTAGTTCTTACACAAAAAAAAATGATGCATATCTGCCTACCGTAACACAGTACTCCTGACCTCCAGGGGTCACAGTGTCACCCTTTAGTACTGAAAAATGCTCGAAAGATCATGCTACAAGTTTCTCAGGAATGAAAAACACTCCACACCCGAAAAACTGCAAAAGCCTGTGGCTCAGGGAGGATGAGCAATATCTGACCTTTTGTTATATCACATTGCGTTATGTCTCAGTCATCACTCTGGTATGCACCCGAACATTCCTTAAGTAGTCATATTCAATAGGTTACATTCAGGCTTTTGATTAAAGAACAATCATATGCAATATTGTCATATTTGCAATGGGTGAGGTAAAGTACTAGGACTTCATCCCTATCACTTACACCTTCCATAGGCCCACATTTAGCATCCCAACAGCAGGTTTCATTTACAGTTCTGCAAAAAGATTCAGGTCCTTATATAATTTTTGTGGTTGAGCAGTGTCGGTGATTTATCCCACACGCTCACGGTCACTCTGTTTGCCCGTCACGCAGCTTTCTTGCTGCCATGACATGTAAAATGAAAGGGACTGGGCTCACACCCAGGGTTCCCACGATAGTTTCTGGATCCCCTGCAGCCCTGAGCAGGATAAAGATGGTTATTTAATGTGAATGAACTAATTAAAGTTTATTAGTTAGATCGCCAATCAAATTCAAAACATTTTCTAATATCCTTCTAGAACAACCCATCATAACACAGATTCACCTCACAAAGATGTCAGGTTTCACTACTTCAGCTTCTGGGATCACAGGGGACTGAAAGAAGGGGATGTGCGCAGAGAGGCCCACAGCCAGCTATGCTAAAAGCCTGCAATAAAATAGCATCGATTTCCTGCTCGCATTTTCACTGACATCAGCACATCTCAAGGACACTGGCCTCCTCCTTCACGGCTGCCTCTACAGCAAGCAACGGGCAAGACCGTGTCTTTCATTTAGCACCATTACAACTCCTGAGCAGAATGAGAATATCGCTGAAACCACGCGTGGCCAAACACACTGCTATACATAGGACACTGAAAATAACGCTACTTAAGCACTGCATGGGTATGCTTTTGGCTCTAAATTGCACAGCTTGAAATACACAAGTATTTGAATCTGTTGATATTTTATTTTGGTTGGTGAAACAGAAGATGCCGAGGCTCCCAGGGTCTTTTAGAGGTTACGAATAGGCGGCTGGTCACGTTTAATAAACGGAGAGAGGTGGATGAATGGTGTCGATACGGAGTTTATGGATTACGACTCCTCGACATTCACAGCCATTTCTTCACCGCCACCTCTCTGTCTCGCTCCCTGTCTGATCTTGTGTCCTTGAAAAGACAGGGATGCGGCAATACGTGTAAAGCTAATCTGTTATTCATTCATTCATGACAAAGTCACTAAACTAAAACACTACAGTACCAATCTCGACATGCTGCCATTACTCCAAACCACATCTACAGTAGTAAAGATTACATCACAATACATAAAAGAATGAAATATGCTGTTAAGGTGTGTCTTACTACCGCAAAGCTGATTATTTTCCATATATACACATTTTATAAATCGGGCCAATACTTCTGGATGACATCGTACTCGCTTGCTTCCGGCAACACATTTCTGTAACCTAGGCTTGCTACTAGTTTAACAATGAGTTGTAGCAAAAAACAGCATGACTATGCTTGCTCATATCACCCTCACACGCTCTATGAAAGAGACGGTCTTAAAATGTTTATCAGGTAATTTGTATTGTAGAAAGATGCGGTCGTTCCTCCTCTCGACATTTTCACAGAACACAGTGACAGGGTTGGGAACTGAAACTCGGGTGCAAATTAGTACTGAAGACAAAAGTACAATGTACCTGTATAAAACAAAACAGAATTTCAATTCTTCTTATTGGTTCTGTGATAACCCTTTATTATTCCAAACAAAGGCTGCACGCCTGCGAGGCCGTACATGGCTATCCGTCAGGACCTGTCTACAGACTTTTTGGTATCTAAACATCTGACCACTCTGTTTTTAACCATTTTCGAACTGAAAGTGAGGAATCGATAACTGGAATCAATAAAATTGACTTAATAATACCCAACCCTATACAGTTTGCGGTCTGCTTTGCTTTGATCATTAATTATGAAATACGCCCAGATTCCTGCCATTTTGTGACGGCTATTCATCAGCGTGACTAGAAATATCAGTACCCTGTCGCGTTGTTGTTTTAAGAGAATGTCAATGAGTGATGAGGACAATCAATCAGGATGCAGTAGAAAATTCATTTGTAGCGTCACTACCTGTTAGTGTTTGCTTTGAAGATAAAGTCAAGCTGAACTTGGCGCCGATGGCGTCGACGGGAATTCCTCTGCCAAGTCTAGTCCTCGTTACTAACTTGTATGGCAGAAAGAACCTTACAATATACTTCAAACATGACGGAAGCTACGGAAGAAAAAATGAAAAGAAAAAAGAAAAAAGAAAAGAAAGAAATGAAAAGAAAAAAGCTAATTTCAGACAAATGACCAAATGGATCAATTCCGAAAGCTAATCGGTGCACCTGCTTAGAATTCCGTATAAAACCTACAAACATTCAATCATTCGTTCTTGGGATGTCGTGGACAGATACACGGATGGACAATCCGAAAACGTAATGCCATGAGTGGCGGGGCACAAAAATGGCTCAACGTCTTGAACTTTTACACGAACGCGCTGCTACGATGCCGTCTTCAGGGGGTCGTCTGCTGTGTGGTCTCTAGCTGTGTCTGTGTGTTATCTATAGTTAGGCTGTAGGTATGGGAAAGGCTCCAACACACACACACACACACACTCATCAGGTCATGAGAGCGAAAGCGAGTAAGCGAGTGAGTGACTGTTGAAACTGCAGAGCCATTGGTCTGAAAGCATTAGTGAAATTCCAGAGAAAGCAGGTATTGGCCTCACACAGTTAGCCAAGCATGCTAAAGCAGATCTGGCAAAGTGGGCCATGCCACACACACGCACAACAGACTCTTAAACATTTGCACACACACACACACACACGCGTGCACTCAAGTATCAGTGTGGTGGGTGCCTAGCAAATCAGCATGCCTGCTTTTATTTAAGCTCTTCATTAGGCTGGAATGAAGGACGAAATGGACAATTTGCACACATGGCTGCTCCTTCACAATGAGCAGTTACATACCCCAATGCTCTGTCTTTCACACACACACACACACACACACACACCATCTCCAGCCATCTTTCTCTCTTACCTTCCACTAACAATTATGAATTACTCTTGTTAAGAGAGGTAGAAATACTTCCTGGATTATTGTTATTAATTCTTTTTCTTGCAAACAGTTGAATGATCGTTACAGTGAATAGAACGGTCACTGACGCGGTCACAGCTTTGAGTCGGGCTGCATTACTTGTTAGTAGAAAAACACACATGCCAAAAAAAAAAAAAGGCTTTCCAGAGTCTCAGTTGTGTATACACTCGCATGTGTCCATACACACACACACACACACACACACACACACACACACACACTTTCCCTCTAGCCATCATCTCACACACAGCAGGGTTTTTTCCAGCAATAGAAAATGCGACTGAAATATCCCGTGTTCTGGTAAACGGTTCTGGTGGTTCCCATCACATCAATTAGCGCTGCGCTAAACAATCGTGCACAAGTATAAAATATTACGTATTGCATTACACAAATCATCACACCGACATTCCTTCTCCTGCTCGGTTACTGAAGTGGGCAAACAAAGCAACTGATGCATACTAGCCTGCAAACAGGAAGCCAAGCAAGCATACACAAATTCAGCACCAGGTCAGGGTTATGAAGAAGAAAGTCCACGTTTAGAACGTTGTAAATTTACTTAACTTAGATACGAGCCAGAAATCGGAGTGTGCAAAATCTAATTTTACAAAATGAACATCATAATTCGATTCTTCTGTCATTTCATCACCAGTCATGAAATGAGTCACTGTTTTGTTTTTGTTTTTTTTGCCTTAATGCACACAATATGTTTTAGGAATTTTTGGAACCACAGCTGACTCACGGTTACTGGTTGGCAAGTCGTTTTCCAGGTGAGTAATAAAAGTCCACTATGTAGGATTTAGTGGGATCTATTAGCAGAAACAGAATGAAATATTCATAAGAATGCTCCCATTAGTGTATAATTACCTGTAACTATGAATCGGGACCTTTATATCTCCATAGGGAGCGCGTCCGCCTCTACAGAGCCGCCATGTCCTGCCACTACGGTGGCCCAGAACGGACAAACCTCTAGAAAGCATATTCCACGGTTCACGTTTTTAGTGGCAGCGTGAATCCAGAAGGAAGAACCAGAAGGAAGACGAGGAAAGATGAGGAATCCGTGTTTGCTGGTGCTGGCTACAAAGTTTGAGAAAAACTGAGGATTTCTTTCCTTTTTTTCTTATTATTTATGCTACGGGCACGTGATGGCCACTCTAATACATGCTTGGAAAGGAAGGGGTAAGCGACGGGCATTCGGGTCGCTGCAATCAACTGAATCCACAAAGTGGACCTTTAACTTGGCAGATTTTATGTTTGAGAAGTAAGAAATAAAACACTAAGTCAGTTAAATCCTGTGCAAGTTGTTACTATAGAAACGGTGACATAAGAAAGATCGCATTAATATAGACCTTTCAGCTGCATGACTGTATAGCCCAGGATGTAGCCGAGCAAGAACGACTGGATCGTAGAAAATCAAAGTCTGCACTTACGTCTAGCTACTTTGCTTTCTTTATGAATGTTATTATTAAAAGCATTCTTCCCAACCTACAAAATTTCATTACAAGCATCTCAAGCTTTTGCAGAGGACTGTACGAGTGAACATCAGCAGGGCAGCAGTAATGAGTCAGCGAGAGGGAAACTGAAACGTGCTACGGACACAAAATCCTAAAAGAGAAATTTCTCCCTTTCCCTGCTTCATTCCTACTTTTTTTTTTTTTTTTTTTTTCCACTCTCGGGGCAAAAAAGTTCCAATCAGAAACCATATCATTACGGCGCTACCACACTCATCCTGGCTCTGGCATTCTGAACATTCTGTCCCTTCAGAACAGACGAACAAGCATGCATACACACTTTCTTCTGCACTTGACATCGGTTTGAACATGTATTTTGAAGGCTGTTACCCATAAACGCTACTCTAACAAACCTTCGGCGACGTTTCGAGCGAACGCGTTCATGCAGGACGTGACCAATCAGGATGCAGTCCATCACAGCCTACACACCCTCAGAGGTGGATGTGAGAGAGAGAGAGAGAGAGACCTTCTCAGAATCCGCAGAGTCCTGGCAGAAAGCGCTCGATGCTTAAGTTGCAATTTTTCCCCATTTTTCCAAGAAAGACAAAACCACCCGTGCACATCAGAAGTGCTCTGTTCAAATTAGTGGTCAACGGAAACGGGTTTTAAGGGGACTGATATTTTTGAGTGCACCGAGGTCTTTGACCAAGAAAATGCAGATATCAAATTGTAATTAAACATTGGTTAAGAGATGAGAATAATAATAAAAATAATAATTGCATATAATATTTTATGTTGCTGAAGGACTGATTTTTAATTTGAACATGACTCTCAAGACATTATGCTATTCTGTATCTGAAAAAAATATTAATATGACAGAACAAGTACACGCAAGTAAGAATTTAACTGCAGCGGCTCGCGATCGGTTTTTGTATGGGAGGACGACATTAATAATGACCTAGCCTCAAACACAATTAAGCTGAGAGGCTATCACTTGACCTATACCATAGGCTACAACCTAGCAAGTCTAGCAGCAAGTTTTGAGCTCTTTTAGATGCACCTTTACTCAACCGTGTTCGACACAGCAGGTGTGTTTCCCGTCGCCACCGGTAACCAATATAAATTCCACACAAACAGTTCAAGCCTTGGGAAAGGGAGACCCATTTTTTTTTCTTTTTCCCCCCCCATCCCTTTGTGTGGGAAACGTGCGCATGCACCTCAGATGTACGGACGTTTTCCGCTTCATAATCCTCCTTTCCCTACGGTCAGTTTTTGGAATATATCTGACAATAGAAATGCCTCTGTATGCCTCAGACCCACTGTATACCCTTTGCCTTTATTCATAGAACTGTATTAGATTTAATTCTGATTAATTCAGTGTAAAAACTGCAAGCCTGGTTCCTGCTCCTCCCCCGAGCACAGGGCAGCGTTATTCCCACCCCAGTGGACCTCTATTAGCGCTTACTGTAATTCCCATTTCTGACCACTAGGGGCAATAATAACTATAAAGCTGTAATGGCGCAGAAAGCATGCTGCACACATCAAGAAAGGCAAGGTAATCGAACACCACAGCTTGATCAGGTCTTTATGAAGAGCAACAGTTGTTGAGAAATGACACTTGTATATTTTCCGTTGACCCGCATTACAGTGCGGGTCTGAGCAGCGTGGGTTATGTTTGGCTCACGTTCCAGGTTGGGAGTGGGAAAGTGTTGCGCAAGAGGGGCTTTAGCGATGATCAAAAGGCTGGAAGTTCAAAATCCAGGGTTGCCTCGGAATCACTGCTGCGCTTTTAAGCAACACCCTTAACCATGAAGTGCACAGCTGTGCGCTTGTCCTGCATCTCGTCTTGGATAGAAGTGTCTGCCAAGCGAGCAGAGAACTGCTGGGACGCTGGAAAACCCGCACTATAAAACTGGCTTCAGTAAATAGCTCGAAATAGTGCCTTTTGTCACTTCACTGAATCTCTACTAATTCCTATAAAATTAAGAACAGCTTAAAAGTCATTTGTCGCCAACGTTTGAATCATGGCTCCAGCTCGCAGACTTGAATACAGAATGAATGGTTGCCTGTTTCGGTGTCGCATTCCAGTGCTAGGCAAGCGTGCGTGTCTTTCCCTTGTAGCTACAGACTGTCCTCTTTCAATAGGTGCACAGAAATGATGACAAACCTGGAACGTTCGAGAGGTGCGGCGTCTTTTGAGGCATGAATGTGCGTGCATGTGTGTACTCCGTTTTAAATGAGGTAAGGTTCTACAGATGATCTCATCGCCAAGCAGACACATGACCCACATGGGCAGGAATGCAACCTTATCATCAACTGAATACAACTTCCACTGAGGAGGGGGAGGGAAAGAGGGGGAAAGGACAGAAAGAAGGAAAAGAGAGACACACAGAGAGAGAGAGAGAGACAGAAATGTGTAAAATACTGATCAAACCAACTTGTATGAGTAAACCTAAGCCTTAGCTATGGTCTGTTTTCGGTATATATCCATACAAGGGACCTCAAACATGACCTTCAACCACACAGAGAGATGGATATACCCGACACTGAAGGAGCAAAGTCTAAGTCTTTGGTCATCCATGCATGTGGCTTTACATGTACAGGCCAAGAGTGATGGATCTTAAACCGTTTTCAACCCCAGAAGCTGTCCATGTTCACTCACACGCACAGAAAAGTACAATTAACGGAAAAGAAAGAAGAAAAAAAAAAGGCTGCACGATTAACCGAGTAGCAAATCAGTAGTCTAGGACAAGCGGTTTCATGTCATAGTTTCCAGAGTTGTTCGGTAGACAAGAAGGTTCGGCAAACAGAGAATAAATATACAACTCATTTACGAAAAGGTGTTCATTTGTTTGAACTCGATGTGCTTCTTGCTGCACAGATACTGAGCAGAATCCAGTACAGTGCAAAGCTGTCTTATTACACAATGCTAACCGGATACAAAACAATGGTAGCGACTCGCTGACGTTTTGTCACGGATGGAAACAATTATAAACTTGGTTACATCATGCACGCATCCATTTAACTTTATTTAGCGTAGCGTCTTAGTTAGCATTAGCCAATTCCTGCCAAACAGTGTAACATGAACAGACGGAAGCGCTATCCACCCCATTCCACATGCACGAGATCTCAGACGCCCATGTCTGACTTGTGTCACTGTGATTAATAGAGGAGATAAAGCACCCAAAGAGCACGGTCAATTTTGCTAACTTGGACATTACTGGCTACGTAATTGTCGGGATTCGAATTTGTGATCTCCAGGTGACGGGGTGAACGCTCTTCTGCTGGAAGCCCATTCAGCCTGCACTTAACTACCCAACTAGCTCGTTGTACATTTTTACATCACGTTAGCTCAGTTAGGTGTAAAACATGGGACTGGGTAGCACTTTAGAGACTTGCCTAGGATGCCAGCGCATGATTCGTCCATCCTGGAGAAGACATTTTAATGGAAAATCAAAATGACGCGAGGGCTGCGAAATCCAGCAGTACAAAAACGATTCAGAATACAAAACCAACGTTCTTACATCTACAGCTCCGTGAACACAGCGACGGCCCGCGAGACGCACTCAAGGCATTGAGGAGAGCTGGTGTGTTTGTGCGAGTAAGTCTGGGGGTTAGAAAAGGAACCGGGCTGAGTGTACACAGGAAGTGAATTCACAAAGGGTTCAGACAGCAAGCCTTACACTCACACGATATTTCCTTCCTCCCTCCCTCTTTCACACACAGTAACTCTCACACAATCTCGCGTAAGGTTTTCTTACCATCCTTGTGAGGACCTTCCATTGACATCATTAATGCGCGTAATTAATGCTAACCGCAATAACCAAAAGAAGACTTTTAATAAAAGCCACAATTCCGTAAAAAAGAAAAAAAAGAAAAGAAAAAAAAAAAAAGTACGGTTCCTCGTAGGGACCAGCCAAACGTCCCCACAAGGTTACTGTTGTCAGACATTCCTGTCCTTGTTTCACACCAAGATGTAAAAACCCGCCATTCAGGCTTCTGCACTACACAATATTCCTCTGCCACGATATCCAGCCACATTTATCACCAATATCATGTTCACAAACCTGCCAACTTTTATGCATTTTGCACAGGAGCTCTGCAAAGAAACATCAGAATACGCTTATAATTCAAAAATACACCAAAAGAGCAAGCTTATCCGCCCCTTTAAGTCGGGAAGAGCGCCGATCGGCGTGTAAATCTGGAATGAGCCGCACAGGTGCTTTGGGACTCTTTAATATCAGACGTTTCTGACAAGCCCCGCCCCCTTCGCCTGTACAGCACAAGCTCTCAAGCGAGTTTTCGCAACGGCCACAGTTTCAGACTCCACAGCTTTTACGCCTCCCCCCTAAACCGGAGATAGAGGAAGTGCTCATTTCTTGTTTGTTTTTTTTTTTAGGCTTCCAGGTCTATACGGTTAAATTATTTACTTCATAGTTCGGAACGGTTACTGCAGCAGCGTTAGCGACATCAGCGGCAGACATGGCGAACAATACTTCTCAGGAACATGACTTCTGATTTAAAATACGGAAGCATGTCGGAAGAAGGGACGCCAGTTTTACCTTTCATGTTGTTTTGGATATGTCCAAACTGATTTCTTGTTCATAGAACTGTTCTCGGTTTAAAGCAACACTGCACGCACAATTGCGTGGATATACGGATACCGGCATGACTGTGATGACCTACGGCACTCACCGATACACATAATACTAATGTGCTAATACTCAGTCAATCCGCACTCTTGTTTAAATCAGTGGTTAGTGGAATACAAAGTGGAATCGAAACCTACTGTGGAAGGATGCATTCTTTCAAATGAGGTGACAAACTGATCTCCGTCAGTGGTGATCTCTCCATCCCGAACTGAAAAAGAAAAACAGAAGGGTGGAATTGAAGGTTTCGAATCCTTTGGTACATTGGACTTTTTGAACTCTGCTCATCATGCGCGTACATGTACCGAGACCGAAGTGACCGCTGAAGTCCCGGTCCTCTCTAATGTGGCTTTGCGACTATGTTTTTCATTCAAAAGGAAACAAATTTGAAGCTGAATTGTTATAATTGCCCGATTTAAATGAACCCAGCTGGGATAAAATAGATAGACAAGGATTTCATTCAATGATTTTTACCAGACCTCTTCACAATAAACATCCTTAAGAGTCACGCCATGTCTCCTTAGTCATGCACACACAGACTCTCAGACGCTCTCGCCCTCCGAGTCGGACAGTGTGAACATTCATTCTTCTCTTCGTCTGGCAAACGCTCGCACTGTCGAGCATCTGGCTGTTCGCAGGATGGAGGACTTTAACTCACTTAAAAGTTCCTCGAGTTGTTTAAACGTCAGGGTTCGGGCTGATTTCACGCTATAGGTAACAGGAACAAGTTCAGAGATGTGTGTGACGTGTCACACGGCGAGGTCAGAGAGCACGAAGGAAACCGTCGAGGAATGACGTTTAAACCCAAACTCGGAAATCGATCCGACGTGGCTTTGTCTGTAGAGCCGTGCCGTTGCCATGGAAACAAACGCCGCAGGATTAACGACGCCGATATTTAATTACACAAAGCGATTCGACATTAAGAATCATCCAGATTTCATTTCAGCAAAATCGGCCACTTTAGCTCGCATTACAGAACACGGTGTTTAAAAGGTGATATTAATTCACACGGACCGAGAATTACACGACGTGAACAAGGCAACAAAAATGGGTTTGAGAAGTAAATCGTACTTGAGCACTGAGGTTTAAAAGTGAATCGATCCGTTTGGCCACGTTGCGCGTCATCATATCATAATTCGGATAACTTTCAAGGAGAATAGCGCAGTAGAGCGTCATTCAAAAATAGGATCAAGGATTGTACATGATCAAGAAAAATAAATGCATGGGTTTTTTTTTTTATATGTAAGAAAAATAACACTAAAGGAGAAAAAACATTGAGATCAAAAGAATTGTTTAATAATTAAGATTTTTAATAATTAAGACCAAAATTCAAATGATCAAATCAAATCAACTGCTTGCATTAAACTGATTTTTTTATTATAAAAAAAAAAATCTCAGGAAATTGTATACAACATAAATATCTTGGCAAATCGTTTCATAGTATCGACCAGCCTTGGCTTGAGTCTGAATCTACGAGAAATGTCTTTTTTTTTTTTTCTTTCTTTTTGTTCATTTGCCAACTGGTGTGGTTTCACACTGCACTTAATTAAATGCACCAAAAAGCAAAACAACATTGGCTGATTGGTGTGTGTAGGGCTGAAAACATGCTCGTAAAACTCTTTGTTGGCGTATGGGAGCGCTTTGGTTTCGAAGTTACAAAGCTGACAACAAACAAGGGGTGAACCGAAACGCTACATTTTCCAGATGACGGCTCTCAAATGAATGAACCGCGAATGAAAAGCGTTGTGCCGAGAGCGCACGCTGGAACATCCATGAAGCCATCCATGGACAGGAGCAAAGACGGCAAAATCATCCGTGCTCTCTGGATTGGAGAGACGGCATAAAGTAATACAAGCCAGTCACGGGTGTCTGAGCTCGTGTATGTGGAAGAGGGTGGACAGCGATTTCCACATTCATTGCCACAGCATGAGCAGCAGTTTGAAAAGATGCAAAAGAGGGTGGAGGTTCGGCCCGCTCTTCCTTGTGAAAGCTGGTGGGAAATTGGCGGGACTGCAATTGGGGAGAAAATGTGAGAAATTTCCAAAATGTTGTACTTTTATAATGATGAATATTTCAATACATAGAACTGCAAGGCAATGGCTTATTATTGCTGCATCATATCAAACCCCACCATACTGAATTGAATTTTCAATTTGAAGTTTCGTTATGTCCCTAAAACAACCCCACCGGAGACCAGACTCTCGGGTGACAAGTACCCCACCCTGTGTGGAAAAAAATATCATCCGAATAGAGCTGTAGCCAAAAGTGAGAGTACTGATGGATGTGTTCCAGCCGAGTATTCTCAGCATCTTCAGCCTGTTTTGTTTCTTCTGCGGTATTTTGCATGTGGTTTGGTTCCTGTGACTCATTAGCTGAAGGGGGTGCTGGCTCCACGGTAGGGGTTCAGGGCTGTCTGAGTTGCCAAGGACGTAGAGGAATGCCCAAATTAATTCCACACATGATGGAGAGACATGCGGGTACAAACAAGAGCCCACAGGAAACAAGAAGAAAACAAAAGGTGTGAGTAATCTATGAAGCTAAGAGCTTAAAAAAAAAAAAAAAGCCTTGAGAGACAGGACCTGCAGAAGCGCGGAATAATACCATCTCGTTCAGCCTCTCTGGAAAAACCAGCCCTTACCGAAATGCTTTAGCGTGGCATGTACAACATAAGATCACGCCCTGTTACCAGCCCTGCACACAAACAGTCGACATGACAAGAGGAATTCAGCAACATTGTCATTAAATACCTACAAATGTCAAACTGGATCAGCCCTGATTACGTGATTAATATGAATGAGCGCACGCAACGTCTGACAAACACATTGACTGAACGGGCGCTTGGGATTCACCATCAGCCTGCGACTTTGGATTTGAACAAACACACACATGTAGAGAGAAAGGAGGAGAAGGCGGAGGGAAGATTCAGGAGTGGGCAAGGCTGCACGTGCCAGCCCTAAAACTGAGATCTGTCCGTCTCGAGTCCTTATATGGCCAAAAAGAGTAGAGCTTGTTCTCTTAAACCCATCTGGTTGGCATGAGTTGAGAACAAATAGCCAAGTGGAGCCACAGATACGGCGGAGCGGATAAAAACTTCACGCACGGCATGCGAGGGTCATGCACAGCGAGGGTCTTCGAGTGGAAGAAAGAGAGCTGGGGAAATAAAGGAAGGAAAACGGAGGTAGAATAAGGTAGACTGGAAAAGAGCGTCATGGGGAAGCGCATGTCAGGTCAAGAGCTCATGTCAAGTTCACCTCGGTGCCTTTGACCATGGTGTGGTTGTCGGTGCCAGTTGGGCTGGTTCAAGCTGACAGGAAGGCTACGGTGATTCAAATAACCACGCTTTACAATCGTGGGGAGATAAAAAGCATTTCAGAATGTACAACATGTCCAACCTTGAAGCAGCTGGACTACAACAGCAAGAGACCGCATTAGGCTCCATTCCCATCAGCCAAGAGCAGAAACGTGACAATTAAACAGCTTTTTCCGAGATGCTTTTCTGCTCACCACACTTGTACAGAGTTATTTGCCAGGTGTGACCTGGTGCATGGGGAAAACCCCCGGATGATCAGCAGGTTCGGAAATACTAAAACCAACCCTCTGGCACCAACAACCACGCCACAGTCACATGCATAGCGATATATATTGTGTACTGTAGAAAGTAGAATTTTTGCCATATCGCAAATTACCTGTATGAGAACGTGCTCTACCTTTGTAGCCAAAAACAGCTCGCCTCTTTCTATTGGTCTCCGAGAGTGATCGAGAAAGGGAGAGATAGAACCGATATTCATGCCGGATCGTCACCCGAGTAGAGTTCCCCCAAAACACTGCAGTTCTAAGTTCATCGTTAAATGGTACCGCAGGCATCACCCAAGGTTTGAGATATATTTTAAAAGTTTGTGCTGAACATTTCACCATCAGCTGCTTGGTACGAACAATATCCTGAGCATGGGCAAGTGGAAAAGCGCTAATTATCTTGCTAACCAAGTCAAGTCAGATAGCGTTAGCGCGGAAGTGTCTCAATGGCTCAGGTTCAACTGGAGGTGGACATGGCTGACCTCGTACTGCTAGTCAGATCCTACAGTAATAGTAATTACAACCCAAAGGAAAGTGAAGTCCCAAGTGCGACACAAGGAAGTTGTACAGGACACACGACGTGACATTATTACATATTGTAATACACATGAATAAGCCATGTGTTGAGTAATGAACATGAATATGATCAGAGAAATTGAGCGATGTAGAAAGAGTGACTCACCACAGCACATGGACTCGGTTACACCCGTTTAATGCGCGCAACATGTTTAAGATCGGACACTGATGCGAACTGAAATCGAAATTAAACACAGGATCTGGTGTGTGTGTCAGCGTGTTCCCAGAGAGGAGGCAAACACACAAATTCTTGCACAAATATACCAATATCTCGCTAATACACAGACACGACGACACTTTCAGAAACAGGCAGAGACACAAGCACACAAACATACACAACACCGACACACACACACACACAGAACAGAAAACAGACAGATACAGCGAGAGACACATGTACCAGTTTATATATACACACCAGCGTACTGGTATATATTTTAAAACATCAGTTTCTCTCTGACACACACACACACACACACACACACACACACACACACACACACACACACACACACACACACACACA
>JAQQZX010000005.1:23640751-23668796 GCA_030068355.1 Notoglanidium maculatum | reverse complement strand
CCATACGTGTTGCTTCATAGTTTTGATGTATTCAGTAATGTTTTACAACGTAGAAAGCAAAAAAAATAAAGAAAAACTTATGAAAGAGAGTAGGGGTGTCCAAACTTTTGACTGGTGGTGTATATATAAAATCATGAGGCTCTACACTGGCTGTAGATCATTATAACGGTCAGTTTAACCCTGCGGATTTAAAGACTATGGCTTTATTTTAGTGCCTTATTTCTGAGCGTGTAGTGGGACATTTTCGCTTCAAGCAGCTCATTCTACTGAATGCAGATGAGTTAAAAAACCTCATAAATGCTTTTAGCGAGAATTCCCTTGGTTTATGATTAATCACGAGGTTTCTTTTCCTCCCAGTAAATTGTTTCAAAACGACATTTTGTCCGTGTTTCTGTTTATTACACCTACAGTGAAACACAGCGCTCACATCCTGCTCTTCTTCTATGTGTAAACGCAATAAATTCTGGCGCGTTTCATGCGACAGCACCTCCTGGAAGAGATAAAAGTAGAGACACCTCCTAAATACTTCACCCTGCGCGGGTGTCGATGGCGTAGATTCTACACCGAAGTATAAATCGGCCTGGAGTGTCTTCTAGGAAATCCTTATTTCCTATGTCTACACACAGACACACACCCACTTTACTATCCTTGTGAAGACCCTCATTAGAATAGTTATTAATCCAGGCTTGTGAGGACTAACAAAATGTCCCCACAAAAAACTCATTTCCCTATCCCTGTCGTCTCCACAAAGACAACCGTGATATAAACACATGCCTCACTATTCCTTTCGAGGATCTTCCGTTGGAATAATTATTAATGCAGCCTTGTGAGGACCAGCCAAATGTCCTCACAAACAGTGGCAGATAGTTATATCTTTGTGGTCTCCATCATGATAACCAAGATATTAACATATCCAAATGCAGTACACACACCTGCTTGCCTAAACATCCTTGTAAGGACCTTTCATGGGCATAATTGTTAACGTAGCCTTGTGAGGACCAGCCACAAAAACGGTCAAATATTCATATCCTTGTGGATGGCATATCCTTGACCCCACCAAGATAACCAAGAGAGGGCCTAAACATGTCAACACTCGTCTCCCTGTCCTTATGAGGACTTTCCATTGGGATAAATATTACTGCAGCATTGTGTGGACCCGCATAAATGTCCCCACAAAACTGTTTGCCGCTGGATAAGACTGTAAAGCCGCTTTTGTCACGTATCCCCTGAATGAGTCCAGTCAGGTGGGCGGCTCCATTTCAGCAGTCACTCTCAGGCCGGTGTGTTTATTCTGGTCACTCAATAAACCGAGCAAGCCGCCGTGTTGCAGCATAAAACCCCTGTCTTATAAACACACATCGAAATTAAGGTTAGATTTCGGGAGATCAGGAGCATTTATTAACTGCGAAAGTCCTCGCAAAACTTATCACTTCTACTTGTCTTGCACTGTAATTTCCATTTAGCAGAGGCGCGCGCCAGGCCTCTGCCAACTCCACACACATTCTCTCTCTCGCGCGCGCGCGCGCTTTCTCTCGCGCTCTCTCTCTCACACTGCGACAAAAAAAAAGAGCTGCTGAAACTAAAATCTCAGCTCTGTAAGACTTCAGTGACTCGCTCAGAGGGAGACCCGGCGCTGTGACAATGTTACAGCTCAGCAAAACGGATCTGGCGCAGGAAAATCATATCACAACACAAAAGTTGGCGAACTGCAGCCCAAGTCCTTCAAATCATTGTTCTGGATGATGAGGGAATTTAAACGGAGTGAAAAAGGCTTAAAACAGACTACAGTGTCAGTAAAACTGCCCAAGGTTGCTGACGTAGGATTTACATGGGAGCGCAGAAAGTGCACACATCAGCCCGAAACCTCGACACACAAGCATTCAGACCGAAATCCGGTTCAAACGTGGTGCGAGATTGTGTATTTAAAGCACAAACAAACAAAAACAAGCAAGCGCGCGCACCGGCACGTTCCGTTTTCGTCCAGGTTTCCATCCGGCTGCAGCAGAAAGGCGGAGGAGAAACTAAACTTGCCGCAGTAGTGGAGTTGAGAACCGGGGGAAAAGGTTTGTTTCAGACACCAGGACCACCGCGCAAATAAGTGTTGGGGAAACACGACCGCGTTTTACTCACCTCGGCACGTGGACGATGATATTATTCCCATAAAAAAAAAGCTCGCGGATGAAAGTGAGGTAGCTCCGCGGCGAACAGCTCCAGAATGCTGGACGGACTGACACACACTCGCGCTCGCTCGCTCTCACTCTCACTCTCCCCTGCTCGCGCCCCGCTGCGGGATCAGACCCGGCACATTCCTCACAGCGCTAGACAATGAGAAAGAAAAGGTGGGCTCTTCAGCTCGAAAAAAGGCCCACCCCTAACCGCGTTACACCGCCGAAAAACAAACGCCCTTCCCCGGCTAAAACAGGCCCGCCTCCGCCATGGAGAGAGGCAGGAAAGCCGGACCAACCTCTAACAGGGGCTGTTCGACTCTTCAGCCGCGGAATCGACTCCGGTTCCGAGTCCAGTTGTTGGGAGTCGAACTTAAAAGCAGATTTAATACAGTTAATTGTCAAATAATTCAATTTAAAAACAATTCAATATGCTTGTTTTATCGTGACTCCTTCCTTTTTCTTATAAATTAAGCAATGTTGTACAAAAATGAGCGACAAACTGCAATTTTAGTTAGCAACGAAATTTGTAGCGCGAACGCTAGCTAATCCGGCTAATAAGGGACAACCTGAACTTGCCCATCAGAATGTTTTGCAATAGCGACATTTTGTCACTGTAAAACAGTCAGGTAGTTTATAGGCAAATATGGCCTATGTGTGCCATTTTCCTTTGCTTTGCAATGTAAATTAGCATTTGCTACAGGTTGTCAAACCACTAATACATAGCATGGGTTTCATAGCGAGAGCTAAAGCTCATACTTTATCGGTTGTGTTCAGTGTGAGCCGAATAAAATGACTCTGAATCTTTGAAATCGATTCCCATTTCCCTATGCCCAGACTGAAAGAATCGACTCTTTTTGGTGTTGATTCCCACTTCTAACTTTTAGTTTAGTAGGGTGCAGGGATTCTTTGAAATCTTGCTGAGTCATGATTGGCTAAAGAAATGAGTTCTAGTAGAAACTGGAAGTATTTTTTCATACTTGCATGCATTCCTATTACTCTAAACACTTTTTGACTGTTTCATTTTGCACCCAGTTATTAATGTGAAAGCCCTTGGCATTAAATTGATCCATTTATTGTAACAATTGATTGATTAGAAATAAAGTTATATGCCTTTTTAAGTCACTATGTCCTTATGTGACAAGACTTTTGTCAATGACTGTACAAGAGACAGTTTATATTTTATTCCTATTTTTTTTCAGTTTAAAAAGTGTAGTTTTATACATGCTTTGTTTTTTATGATTGTTTCTATGACATATTAAACTCTTATCAGATAAAACAGAAACATTTTTATATGTCTAGTAATCATTGATCAGAGCTAAACATTTAGAAAAGGCCATATTGTCTGACGGGTGAAATGGATGGTTGCATGGGTGGCAGGTTTAGTGTCAGTTGTAGCAAAATTTGTACATGCCTCTATAAGGAAAGGCAAAAGTCAATTTAAACAAAAGGATTAAAGTAACCCACATAAGGAAAATTAATATCTTGTGCGTACAAAGTTTTCCTTTTTTTTTTTTTGTCTTTTTTTCAGAAAGTAAACACAATGTAAAAACTGTTATAGTCATCCCATTCCTTAAATGCGGATTATAGTTAAATAAGTAACAAAACTCATCAGGGCGTGGTAATATTGGACAATAATCAACAACAGGATGATGTGTTGCTTTCCAATGTGAATTGGAGTTACTGCTACAACCCCAAAATTGATTATTTTCCAATGACAGCACATCATGAAATGTTTAAAAAAAAACACAGCTTGTCATGTTGCTGAGAAACCGCAAAGCGCTCTGGAAGACGTCTCTGTGTCGGAAAACTTGAAGTTACAGCTTTGCCTCTGAGTGATTTAAAGTGATTTGACACTGGAGACTCCTTCCAAAATGGCTAAATAAATATCTCTGCACAGAAAACCTCACCATATCAACAATTTCTTTAAACCCACGTACATACATACATATCCTGGTGTAAGTAGTTACTATAGAAATGATAACCTACTAGAACTAGTGTATTAATATAAATCTGTGATTAACCTTGGAGCCAGAAATACAGTTGGAGCTGCTGTTCTAGAGAGTTAGCCAACACTTTTTGACCAATCAGAATTGAGAATTTAACAGTGCTGTGGTGTAAATTTTTATATTACCTTCCACTTACTTGTGAAATTTTATGTGGTCGTATGTTTTAGCAGGAACATTACAGGATGCGCGTATGGTTGTAGGCAGGGATAGCACCATGACACTTTAAATCATTTTATTGCTCTTTTGTGAGCACATTCCAGAAAACACCAGTTGAAACTTTAGCTCTAATGCTCATTTAATTTGGTTTGTCCTTCTGGAGGAACAAAGTTCTATGTAGAACCCTATAACAGATGGTTTCCCATTGTGTCGAAGTGGAACCCTTTTTATAAAGAAGTTACGGTCTTCATTGGAAAAGCTCCATGACTGCAGCGGATGGGTAAAACTCGGTGTGCTTATAAATATACAGTGCACAAACATTTATATCGTTCATGAAAGCACACTCCTCAATTTTCTGTCTGAAAAAAGAAAATAAGGCATTTATTCATGGATGCAACAATTTGTAGTTGTGGGCAGAGGAGCGGAGGCCAAGACCCATTCTTAGTTCTAACTCTTCTCTATGCCGACTCTCTATGATTTTAGACTGTGCTCGATGCAGTTGAGCTGCTATGATTTGAGACTGTAAAACAAACTGACGTCTATCCACCGGTTTTTATGTAAAGTTTACTCATGACTGGAGTTTTTCAAATAAATGAAGACATCAACATGTCTGTGCTCCACTGGATTAAATGATCTTTGTGAGTCCTTTTTAGAATGTTCACATAATTGTCATGCAGTCGGAACAATTTGGAACAATGGTTTCAGAAATTTGTTTAAGATCTGCCAAACATCTGGTTGGAAATGTACAGAGTCATCATGCTCTGAAGCTGTTCACTTCTACTGCAATTTAAAAAAATAAAAATAAAAATAAAAAAATCCTCAAGGCTTGGTTGGTTAGTTAAAGGGATATCCTGAAGGGATTCTACATAGTACATTTAATGATTCCCTCAGAGATAATGAATAATCTTTACACCTGCTAGATTGAACCTTCTCCTAAAAATCTATGTGCTCTCTTAGACCCCTTTCTACCAAACAGGGAATGGGTTCCGTTCTGGTCCACGCACCAAATTTTGAACCATTTGGAGCATATTGAATCAATTTTTTTAATCAAAAAATCAATTTGTTCGGAACATGAAAAGTTGGTTCCCAGCTGGAACCAAATTTTTGTTTGTTTTTCCAGTGATGACATGTCATTAGTTTGGAGAGGAAGCAGAGCACAGCAATGATGGATGCAGCAGAAAGGGATAAATCACGAATATCTGCAACCGCAGAACTTAAGCTTGCAGGTAATCGGTGCGATCTGAACGGTTTACTTCTGTTGTGCATTGTGCAACACTCTCCATTGATGATGCGTCCTTGATTACAAGATTTCCATTCAAAATTGGTGGAAATGCAGGCTGGTTTGATAAAAGAAGCCATGGCCTAAAGGTTAGAGAAGTGCGCTTTGGAATGAAAGGTCACTGGTTTGATTCCCTTGAACCCCTTGACTGGCAGGGTGTGGGGAGTGAATGAACAGCACTTTCCCTACCCACTTTAGAAAGCTAACGCACCCAACCCCCCAACTGTTCCCTGGGTGCTACAGCAAGTGGCTGCCCAAGTGTGTTCACTGCTTGGATTGGTTAAACGCAGAGGAAGAATTTCCACTTGGGGATTAATACAGTATCCCAAATCCAAAATATCTGGCATCAAGCTGAACGGGACCCATTCCCTGGTGGAAAAGGGGTATTATTGATATATAATCAATAATATATTTTACAAAAGCAACACCTTTAGGTATTATTGCAATACTTATGTATTATTCCGGTGTATTTATAATTTACTTAAATACTATTGAAATGAAAAACTTGATTACAATTCCATTCCCAAGGAGAAAAAAAAAACTTTTTACGCCTTACATTTTTAATTTGCAATCATGTACTTACATTACTTACAATTACAAATCATGAAGGTCTTTTCTTCTCTTATCCATACACTATAGAATAATCAAATGGGCTCAGTTAAGCATCCAATCATTTCTGTATTGCATCCAGTCGAGTTCAGCAGTGGAGAGGAAACTATCCAGAATCCCATCCCAATTTGCTGTGACATTCTCATGATGTGCAGTGTAGTTAATGCTATTGTTATGCCTGTGTTTTTGATGGATAAAAACAAGACAGCATTGTGGAACTTGAATATGAGTGCCCTGGCCTTACCTCAGTAAAATGTTTAAATATGCTGGACTAAGCAAATAACTTCCCTGGTTAGACTAACATTCACTATATTAGCTAATGTAGATTAGGCATGTAGACAGTAAGTCAAATTCTAGCTAATGGTAAATATTGGTTATTTACTCTTTCTTTTTTCTTTTTTTTTTTTTTTACTTTTGTTGAATTCATTATCATTTGTCATTTATATGACTAGCAAACATACAGAGAGAATGGTTCAGGCAAAACGGAGTAGTTGCATTTAATAATACTATAATTTCTAGATAAGTCATAAAAGTAAAATTGCTTTTCACGTGAAAACATGACAATACTTCATGTCATCACTTACTATTTACGTTGTAACATTTGAGTGCGTTCAAAAGGAGCAAGTTTTACTTTCACTTGTGTACATTTGTGGCTGGATACTTCCAGTTTTAGTTAAGTAGGATTTTGGCACATTAAGTATTCTTTCATTAAAGTTTAATTTCTCAGTACTTTTCCACTCCTAACTACTGTTAATGTACTCCGATGTAGCACTAGCAGTTACCACTTCCTGTTTATTTAAGCAATGCAACCAGGATGACTCAACTATGACAATTTAGCTAAATTCCATACCACTGAAGTCATATGGAAAGCTACAAGAAAAGCAAACTCATCTGGAAGACCATAATAGGGAAGTTCATTAGATACACAGGAAGGCAAAGGATGCATTTAAAAATGCCTGTTCTTAACCTTCTTATTATCATTATATGAAACATTCACGTGATGAAATGGAGAGACGGGAGTATTTTCACTAGGTCAACATGGTTGTCACAGCAAATGGTCCATGTCTACTACAGTATGTATACTTCATATATTGTTTTGCATAAGCACCTGTAAATTTACAAACTATTGAATTCATTCAGAACCAAGTTCAATAGTTCTAATTAGTGCAGAAAGCACGTAAGTATGTACACCTCAGCTAGATCATGGTCTGAATTCAAAACTATAAACACCTATTTAAAGACACATATATACAGTTGAGGTCAGATGTTTATTTTCAGTCATCATGGACATGAAGGTCATAGCAAAATTGGGCTTTCAATGATTTCTTTGAACTGTTCTTTTTCTGTGGCAGAATGATTGTACAACATACACCTTTAATGTAAAAAAAACCCAAGCATTTCGGTTTTCTGAAATCATCACAGGGTCATAATTATACACACAGGGTCCAAAATATACATACAGCACACCTAATATTTGGGTATATGTCCCTTAGCAAGTTTCATCTTGACCAGATGCTTTTGGTAGCCATCGACAAGCTTCTGGCAGAATTCTGGCTGGATATTTTACCACTCGGACATCTTACCACTCTTTACTTTTAAGCACAGTCCGCATATTTCCGATAGGGTTGAGGCGAGGACTTGTTTTAGCTTCAATCTTATGCCTGCTTTATTCATTCCACCACCAGCTTTGATGTGTGTTTTGGATCACTGTCCTGTTGGAACACCCAGTTGTGTCCAAGTTTCATCTGTCTAGCTGATGGTTTGAGGTTCTGAGGTTCTTCATTATTCCATCCACTTTGTGCAATGCACCAGTTCCACTGGCAGCAAAACAGCCCCAGAGCATGAAGCTACCACCCCGATGCTTAACAGTTGATGCAGTGTTCCTCTTTACCTCTGCTCATTGTGGCCAAACAACTCAATCTTTGTCTCATCTGACCATGAAACTCTCCTCCAGAAGGCTCTGTCTTTGTCGACATGGTCAGCTGCAAACTTTAGTCAAGCTTGAAGGTGTGGATTTGAGAGCAGGGGCATCTTTCTTGGAAGGCAGCATCTTAGTTCATGGCGATGTAAAACTCGCTTGATTGTAGACGTTGTTTAGCAGCTTCCAGTTCATGGAAGTTCAGTTCCTGGGCCCTGGTGGTTCCTGGATTGTTCCTGATTTCCTCTCAGCTGAGGGTGACAGTTTGGTTCTTCTTCCAGACCTTGGCAAAGTTGCAACACCTTGCACCAAATGCACCAAATCATTGAAAGCCCAGTATTACCATGACATTAATCTCCATGATGACTGTATGTAAAATTCTGACCTCAACGGTAAGGTCCTGAATGGTTGTTTGTCTCTGTGTTAGCTCTTCAATAGATTGGCGACCTGCCCAGGGTGTACCCTGCCTGACTTCTTGTCTGAAGTCAGCTGGGAATTGGCTCCAACTTCCTTGCAACCCTGATGGATAAATAGTAAAGTTAATGGATGGATAGATGGATTGATTCTACTTCTGCATTCACTTTTATATCAATGTAGAATAATGATCAACACTGATCTGAAAAAGCTGACATGTTCTCATTGTTTTATTTCTTTCCTGTTAGTATAAAAAAGGCTGTGAGGATGGATAGCTCTCCTTTTCCCACACATGTTGGCCTCTTCCAAAGTAAAGTGCTTTGGTCGATAAAAGGCCACATTCCCTGCGAGGCAGAACACCGTTACCGTACATGCATGAACATGACCAGCGGCAGATGGAGATTATATAAAATACCCACGCACTACAGAGGCGGTAGGAATAATACATCAGCAAGAGAACAGTGCTCATAAGTAAACCTGCAGAGCATTCAAATGTAGCAGTTCTCATCACACATATCCATGTGCTCGGAAATAAATGCTACCTAGAAAGTTTGCTGTTTTTGTGGATTACGGACCCGACCAACTACTGATCAACAAACGATAATTCAGTTTCATAAATAATTCATGATATTTATTAACAGCAGCATTGCCCCAGTGTATGAGTGAACACTGTGACCCTGACTAGTATTATAATAGTAATAAACATTACAATAATTATAATGACTGAAAATAATAGTAATAATTACTTGTCTTTTGATTTGGTGTCCTGCAGCAGAGGAGGAATGAAAGTTATATCATGTGGATTTATCTCATAATCATCTACATAAAAAAAGAGGCATGTCGAAGCATATCCAGGATGCTCCACTAAATAAAACATGGAATAAAACATGACAAGACATGTGATTATAGGGAAAGTAATCAACGCCAGCATCCTGTGATGCTTCAATTCTCTTAAGTTGTTTATTTCCTGGAGTGTCCTATTAATCGATGTTTTTTATATGTTAAAGAATGACACCTTTTTTATCCAGTTTTAATAAATAATGTCTGTGAAAGTTAGTTCTTGCTATCACTTATATGTTATAAATAGTCGAAGTACCAGTCCTTCTTTTCTTGGAAGGAGTCTCCAGTGTCCGTGTTTTGTAACAGTCAGAGGTAAAGCTGTAACTTGATGTTTTCCAACATGAGAAAGTCATGGCAAATCCTTGTAGTATTAGAGGATTAAAACTCTTCAGGATGTGGTGTTCTTGGAACCTAATCAGCAGTAACTTATCAGCAGATGGTGTTTTTTTTTAATGCAAGTTAGACTGAGATTCTAGGATTATTTATGAGCAGTGTTAACATGTTTGTCTGAGTGTAGATTTAGGTTTATTTAGTCTAAGGACTCGAAGTTCTTACTTCTCCGGGTGCAGTCCTGAATAAGAGAGAAAGTGAAAAGTGTGTTCACCAGGCGATGTTTTAGCTCCCCGTGGAATGTGACTCCAACTTCGCACTATCCCATAAGCCCGTTGGGTTGCGGCCAACATTCCCTAAAACGCACCTGGGTGAAATCACACCATCGCTTTTTTTTCCCTGGCTCTATTTACAGCACTTCTAGGGATTGAGAAGTGCTCCAGGATTAGCGGTGCTTTTTTAGAGCATGCATTAAATACAAACAAATCCTATGGCACATCCAGGTCACCATGAGAAATCTAATTCCAAAGACATGCATCCTGAAGATATTTAGAGCACCACACCACACAGGCTATATAATAATATAGCAACACATTGCATACACATAAACGCCATCCTGACGTTGTGTGTCTCTGTGTATGGAGATAAATCTCAGCTGCCTTGGAGAGCAAAAGGTACAACAGCTTCAAAAGACCTTGTTTTATTATTTGCATCGTTTTCATAGGAAAGAGCAGTCTCGGTAATAAACTGAAGGACCCATGGAACCATAAACCTTTAACCATATAGTGTATATGTCACATTAAAAGTACAGCTTCACAGTTTACTTGTTCTAATTTGTTTATGGAAGGAATAAAAGACAACATGGTATTTTCCTACAGCAGCATGTCGCAAAGTGTTGCTAACAATTACAATTTTGTATGTAATCTAGAGCATCTTACTTTTTTTATTATCCACTTACAGTTACTTATCATACTGTAGAACATCCGTGAGACACGTTAGTTCTATTATCACTTAGATTATCGCAACTAATCGTTCATTCCCGTACCAGCCTCTAATTTGCCCTCTTAAAGTTTGTTCTATCTACTGTAGTTGTAGAGTTACCATAGAAATGATAACATGTTAGAATGAGAGCATTGATATACTTCGATTAACAGTCAGCACTATTGTCATGCTGTCTAAAATATAAGTCTAAAATATAAGTCATGCTGTTACAGATAATCAATCAACACCTTCTGATTAAACAGATCTGACAATTCAACAGAGTCTGGTCTAATCTTCAGCTATCTAGTTTCGGTGAGTCTGTAGACGCAGCTTCCTGTTCTTGCCTGAGAAGAATAGAACTTGATATGGTCTTCTGCTGTTGTAGCTCATCTGCCTCAAACGTCAGCATGCTGTGTGTCCTGAGATGCTTTTCTGCACATCATGGTTGTAAAGAGTGGCTATTTGGGCGACGGTAGCCTTCCTGGCAGCTTGAAGCAGCCTGCTCGTTCTTTCCTGCCCACTTTTTTCCCACTATTCTGCTGTTTGAGGTGAACAGGAAACTGAACCACTTGACCTGTAACTACATGCATTGCTCTGATGCTACATTAATGGATGATTGGTTAATTACATGAATATGCAGGTGTACACACGTTCCTATTAAAGTGACCAGTGAGTGTATATTATATTGGAAAATGAGGCTTTCTCAGTGGTGTTTTCCCAGTTTAAATAACCAAATAAGTAACCAGTACTATCACAGGACAGCAGGATGACCAAGATCTGTCCTATGGTTAATGCATCTTATAGCTTTTGATTGATGTGATTTCATCATATTACAAAAGAAACATGAATTCAGCAACTCAGAGGCAAAAACACAAATCTGGGCTTACGTCGCCTCCATGTGTTCACTAATATATATGACACTTTCCCACTATAAGTGTCTGCTCAAAGTTTGACTTTTGATTACCTGAATACAGTGATTGTCTACACTGCTACTATTACTACTAATAATAATACTAACATTAATACTACTACTACTACTACTAATAAAAGCTCTTACCTCTCTTATATTTGGTCTAGTTGTAGCTGTCACTCTATGGAAATAAACCACAGAGAGACACTATGGATCAGTATATGAGTCTTAAGAAGATCTTGGTAAGTTGTAAGTGTCTTTAGTGTACTTCTAATATGTTTTCTATTACAGAAGTGCACAATTGTGCTCACAGATATTGGGAACATGACAGAAACTGGAGGGCTAAAACTTCCTGTAGACATGTCATGCTTTACAAATTTGAATTTTCTTTTAATCTTGAAGATTTAACAGACAGTTTAGTATTTTTGCTGTTCTTTTCATTTTCCGCAATTGACCAGGTTTTTCATTGTGATAAAAAGCAAACCAACAACAACACCATTTACAATAGCTACAGTATTGTGAATACTGTGAAAGGAACAAAATGATGGATAAGAAAATCTATAACTATTTCATGCTTCCAAAGATCTTTTTCATTATTCGTAAGATTACTTGTCATGGTTATGTAGTCTTTTGAACTAACTTGGGTCTCAGATTGCGCTCACATGACCAAACTGGTAAAAGTGGTTGCTGACCATGGTCGATAAAGTCTTTAATAAACATTTATCTCAAGCTGATTCTGATATATGTCCAAGATAAACACTAAGACGAGCAACCTACGCATATCTGTTCTTGGAATGTTCTTAATACTTGTTTGTACTTCTTTGGAAAAATGCTTGTGTAACTAGACATGCCCAAACAAAGCTCTTGGTTTCCAGAAACTGTAATACAGAGTAAGGAATTGCATAATTCTAAGGGGCTTAGAGTCTAAATTTCATAAAAAATTTGGGAGTTGATAGAAAAAATAATTGTAAAAAAAATAGTTCTGCTTCTATAATAATAGTTTTCCTTATTCATCTGTAATTTTATCTATAAATGCCAGTCGTGACTAACCTCTTAGCTTTTTATAGTCATTAAAGGAAAGTCTAAGCCATTTGATCATATTGAGAAAGACTTACAGTAAATCATCCTTATAGTGGGTGTAGTGATGAATCAGCAAAATAAGATCCAGGATGTTGATTGATTTATGGTTGCCAAAGCAAGCAAATTAGTAACAATTAACAAAAACTTGACATACACTGATCAAGCATGGCTTTAAAACCACTGACAGGTGACGTCAATAAAATTGATTATCTCGTTACGATGGCTGCGTGGGATATATTAGGCAGTAAGTGAGCGGTCAGTTTTCGATGTTGATGTGCTGGAACCAGGAAAAATGTACAAGCGTAAGGATCTGAGCAAAAGATGGCTAGATGACGGGTCAGAGCATCTCTAAAACGCTCTTGTCTTGTGAGGTTCTTCTGGTATGCACTAGTTAGTACCTACAAAAAAGTTGTCCAAGGAATGACAATTGGTGAACAGGTGCCCAAGGCTCAATGATGTGTGTAGGGAGCGAAGGCTAGTCCGTCTGTTCTGATCCCACAGAAGAGCTACTGTAGCACAAATTGCTGGAAAAGTTAATGCTGGTTATGACAGAAAGGCGTCGAACACACAGTGCATCACAGTTTGCTGCGTGTGGGACTGCATAGCTGCAGACCAGTCAGAGTACCCATGCTGGCCCCTGTCCACCACCGAAAGCCCCTACAATGGGCACGTGAGCATCAGAACTGGACCATGGAACAGCCGGGTAGCATATGCGTCACTTGCCTGGGGAAGAGATGGCACCAGGGGGCGGCAACGTGACGCTCTGGGTAATGTTCTGCTGGGAAACCTTGGGTCCTGGCATTCACGTGGATGAACATTGACATGCACCTACCTACCTTGTTGCAGACCAAGTACACCCTTTCATGTCAACGGGATTCCCTAACGGCAGAAGTCTCTTTCAGCACGATAATGCGTCTTGACACACTGCAAAAATTGTCCAGGAATGGTTTGAGAAAGAGTTCAAAGTGTTGACCTCCAAATTCCCCAGATCTCAATCCCATTGAACATCTCTGGGATGTGATGGGCAAACAAGTCTGATCCATGGAGGCCACACCTCGTAACTTACGGTGCTTAAAGGATCTGCTGCTAAAAACCAGAACAATCTTAGACAGGTGGTTTTAATGTTACGGCTGATTAGTGTGTCACTCAAGAAAAACATTTAAATATGACGGCGCATGGCGACATCTAGTGATTGTTTTGAGCAGGCATTAGGTACTTTCCCCTGAAAAGAGTGCTACAATGAATGAACAGTGCAAACGTGAAGGGAAGTGACAAGTGGAGTCATGTGATCAGAACATAAGGAGATAGAGCTGACCATAAGACGTTGTATGAGGAGGAGGAGTGGCAGCAATGCTGCATTGTGAAATCGACATGTGAAATAAAAGTTGCTCCATTTCCACATGTTCCACATAGAAGCCACTGTTAACATATGACACTGGTCAGCTTCAGAAGCTATCAGATAGGCAGAGAACATACTGGAGGTATATAGTACATCTGGGGTTGACTATTAAAACCTAGTAACAAACAGTCGCTGTGAAAAAGCGTTCTCTTGGAAGAAGAACCTGCAAGTATATACAACAGGAACTGTTTTATTTGTTAATTAATGAATGAATGAATTTATTTTAAAGAGAACCTTTAGAGTGAGTGCAATTTTCTCAGCTATCCAAAGCAGGTCAGCAGCAAGATTCAATTAAGGTGAGCCAAACAACACCACACACACACACACACACACACACACACACACACACACACACACACACACACACATACAGTACCAGTAAAAAATTTTGACACTCATTCATAGGCTTTGGCTTTATTTTGACTTTTTACTGCATTGTAGAACAATAATGATGACATCAAAACTATGATATAGCATATATGGAATTACATGGTAAACAGAAAAAGTGTTTAAAAAACAATATATCTTTCATATTTAAGATTCTACAAAGAATTCTTGTTCTTGAAAATTTCTTGTTATTGCTTTGCACACTACTCGCATTATCTTAACCATCTTCATGATGTAGTCACCTGGAAGGCTTTCCAATTAATGTGCCTTGTCAAGGCTTAGTTTCCTGCCGTCTTAATGTTTTTGAGACTATCAAACAGTAAATATCAAATAATAAAAATACAGTAAATAGCCCTATTCGACGAGTCCATGAAGTGTAAAAAAAGTTGAATTTGAAGGTAGAAGTTAGAAGTGCTTAACTTTTACTACATTCACTACGTTTCCAGGGAAACAGGACGAGCCAGACATGTCCTTCATCAGCTGTGCAAGCAAAGTGCTTCTAAGTCTGTAGGAGTTTGATAAACCAGTGAATATTTCGAAGGAGCTTGACAAAATAATCAGCAAATGTCCTCTGATCAGGCGCCAAGAGAGGACTCGATGAACCTTTGTAACATAAGAATGAAAGATTTCTCATTTCCAGTGGCGAGACACTTCATTAATGGCATCTCAGTTGACACCGCTAGGTATTGTTATGGAAAATCCCTGGAGGAACATTTTTTCTGTAGATATGCCTGATAATGATCTGAATCAGCCAGGGGTGTGTTGTGTAATATGTGAATTACCCTGACATGTGCCACACCAACACTGTGCTCTGGAATATTTCATTATGACTCAACATGGACCGGAAGCTATAAGTAACCATAAACTGGTGAGCACATAATGCAACTGGGTTTTCATTTGAGACAAAAAACAATGACATGGTATGTTACGTCATTATCATTTCTAAAATGAAAATCACATGAATACGCAATGCCGATATATATATGTACTGTTATCTATTATTATTAAGTGGAAGTGTTGTTGAGGCTTGTATGTATTTTTGATTTGGAAAATTTTGGACACAAGCATAAGAACATTCTTCATTTGCCCGCACTAGGAGAACGCTTAAGGTTTCTAATGTAGATCCTTGCTTCGTAGTGTTACCTTATGAGATGACATGTCCAAGGGTAGTCCTAGTGTCCGAGTTTAGTTTACAATTCACTTGAATGAAAAATCCATCGCATTTTGCATAAAGAGATTTACACCTGCATGGAGATCACACCTGGATTGCAGCAGTCAAAAAAAATGCTGTCTGCTGAGGTGTGGAGGCCTCTGGTGGTTCATGGAATTGAGTCATATTGGGAAGTGCCCAGAGGCGTGATGCGTTCGTCACGTACCTCACAATCCACCCTTTTACAACTTCTCAAGTTTATAGAAGTATAAACTAAACAGACATTTAACTGGTTTCCCCGAATTTTAGCCTTGTAAATGTGGTTAAAGAATACACTACAAGTATTGCTCTACATGTACAACAAGGAAGACTGACATTGCCATGTCTAAGGAAGAGATGGAGAAGAGACAAAATGAATTATATTTTATATGACTTTATAGGTAAATAGATAGAAAAAGCAAAATTACTGGCACATATTCATAAAAATGATGAATACAACAAATGGCGTTGGTGTACAAACTTATGTTTATGATATTAATACCCCAGGGAAACTCAGAGTAATGAAAAATGTGTAAATGTGCAATGTTTTTTTGTTTGCATTTATTTTAAATAGTCTTGAGACTCACGTTTAATTAATCTTGAGAACAACGTATGATTCTGAGAGAAAATGCTGTTCATTAAAATAATACAGATTTAATGATGACTGATTTTTTTAGGCCAGTCATTCTGTAGAAGTGGCTGAACCACTGTGTTTCTGGTTTGCTTTGATCTTCAGCTCCTTTGTGCATGTTCTTCAAATGTTTCTATGGTTTTCCCATGGTTCTCCAGTTTCCTCCCACCTCTCAAAATATGTGTGTTCACCATGGCTTGAGCTGGACTGGTGTTCAATCATGATGTAATTAAGGGTGTTCTCGGCTTCACATTCACTGTGACCTAGGAAAACGCAAATTCTTTACAGTCAAAGGAATTTAAACCTAGAACCCTTAAGGGTTCTTCTGCTTGTTGCATTTAGTGAACCTCTAAAGATTTTGTGTAGAACCCTACAACAGTGTTTCTCCATCAGGGAGGCTTCAACATAGAAACCAAGAAACAAGAAGGCAGTCAAGAACTTTGAATACTAAAGAAGTGTTTAAGAACTTTTTTTTCCTTCCAAAAGTGTGAGAGCTGGTCTTTGGCATGGGAACAGAAATATAAAGAATCTTCTCTGGAAGGAACTGACTGCATTTGAGAATTCACCGTCTGTCTTGATTGTTGTCAGAATGGCAGAGTGATAAACAACCAAAAAAAAAAAACAAAGAGAGAGATTTTTTTTGTCTTTGTCATGACTTCTTTACATAGTTTATGATCACATGCTAAATGAAATGTCTTTTTCAGATGCTTTCAACAAATCCTCCTGTGACTGCGAACTTCAGCTCCGAGAACCATCAAGCCTACAAATTCCTGGACTCAGAATTCCGCTATTCGCTCTTCCCGGCTTTCTATGGCGTGGTGTTTGTAGTTGGGTTGGCAGCCAATGCATATGTCCTCTATGTCCTGCATCACATGCGAGAGTCCAGGGCCATGAATGAGATTCGCATCTACATGACCAACCTGACAGTGGCGGACCTGCTTTTTGTCTGTGTGCTTCCTTTCTGGATTGTCTATTATATTAATCATGGCCACTGGGGCCTCTCGGATGCCATGTGCCGCATTAGTGGCTCAATGTTCTTCATCAACACCTACTGCTCTGTCCTCTTCCTTGCTGTCATCAGTATCAATCGCTACTGGGCTGTGACTCAACCACTGGAGGCTGCTTCCTCCGACTGCTGGAAACGTGGCACCATTACCTCAGTGATTATCTGGGTCATTACGCTAGCAGCAGCAGCCTATCATCTTGCTAAGCCTGGCATCCAAGAAGACAAGCATGCAAACACAAGCATCTCACGATGCTATGAGGGCTATCATAACAATGATTCCGAATCCAAACGCTCTGTTGTTGTTATCCACTTCATCATCATCGGCCTGTTCTTTGCAGTCTTCCTCCTTGTGGTGTTGTGCAATGTGCTTATCGCTTGCACCCTCCTATCACAGCCCATTAGTCAGCCACGACCCAGTACAGGAAGACGACCTCATGGTACCAAACGCCGCGCCTTGAGGATGCTGTGCGCGGTTGTAGGCGTGTTTGTAGTTTGTTTCGTTCCTCATCACGTGGTCCAGGGACCCTGGGTGCTGGCCGTTCTGCAGATGACCGACTGGAGTATGGAAACTCATCAGTATCTGAACGATGCCCACCAAATCACGCTGCTCCTCATGGGGCTGAACTGCGTCCTGGACCCAATTGTATACTGCTTTTCCACCCGGAAGTTCCGCATGTACATCAAGGGTCACCTGAAAAAAGTGAAGCAAGGGAAAACCTGCTCTAACCACAGCAGCACCACGGGTTTGTCTGTGAAAGTCAGGAAGCAGAGTGAAGAACTGAGTGTCTTTGTACAGAAGGAGTAAGACCTCAAACACATTTCACAGCAAGCTGATTTTTTTTACAGTTTGGGACACTTAGGAAAGACTTGGCATTTTCAGACGAGGTGTAAAAATGAGCCTTCATCTGGGATAGAAGGAATTTCACATTTTTGTCCAGGAAAGAAGTTTAAACTAAAAACATCAACTCACTATTTTAAAAATCTTGGAGACTTTTGAAAATTTCATGTTAATTATAAAGACTCCGGATGAAGTTTTACTTGAACTAAGTGGCCAATGGCTAATTTCATAATTATGTGGACACTGTCCAAAAGAAATTCCAGGATTTTGTAGACCTGGAATTGGCTTTTGAAACCATATTTCAGCTTGTAAATTATCACTAGTTATTGCGACTTCCCCTTTTCTCCAAATTTCACAGTGGTGTTTTCTTGGCCAATTGTTTGTGTTCCTCAAAAAACAGGAAGTACGTGATCTTGTGTTCAACTACTGGTTTGCATCCCATCACCAGTGCTAATGTTTGCCATGTTTGTATTTTCGTCGCTTTTTCTCAGCTTAATTAATTCAACAGCAAATTTTAAAGAGCTTCTTCCATTAATCAGATAGATTTACAGCAGTGAAAGCAGTAAGTTGTGGACATAGTTGCACAGGATGGGGATTGGGAATCACTGTGGGATTGTGCATGTGTGTGGGTTTGTCACAGGATATATACACGATGCTTGTGTCTCGAGTTATGGAAAGTGGAACACCACTGAGCTGCTTGTAATATTCATGCACTTTGGTTATGAACTACTGGATATCGTGCCTTAAATCCTAAACATGCTTGATAAAAAGTACAGAATTGTGTTCTCATCAGTGTTTTAATTTTTGATGTAAATCCAAACGGAAACCTATTTCTATACTGTTATTATTAATGTATTATATTAAGTTTTATATTTTATTTTGTGGTTTATTTTTATTTGCAGTGTGCAGATTTTTTGTTGCATCTTTTTCTTAATAAAGTCTCAATGGCTGATTTGGCTGATTTGTTCTTCCTTCGTATGAGATGTTATCAGCAATGGGTAAGCCATGGCTATGATGATAATCGGTCCTGGCTTGCGTATGAGTTATAAAAAAGTGTTTCAAAACATGTTACTTCTTCAATTTTTTTTAGATCTTTTTATTGCGGAAATTTAAACATAAAAGTCAAGCAAGGACAAATGGCAGAATTTTGGACAATAATGTGATTCATTTGATAAAATTATGGGTTTATAGGCTCTTCTTGGTTGAGTTTTGCATGCCCGCTAATGAAGGCCTTGGAGATTACATTAAAAAAAAAAAAACCCAAACAAACAAAAAAACCTTATTAAAATGATTTATTTAAAACCTTTTCCTAATAAGTCTATTTGCTTTTTCCTGATTTTTGTGTATACACAGTACATTTATGCTTTTTGGTTATAGTCCAAAAAAATAGAAAATGAAAAAACAGAAGGAAAATGGTTGCACATGTTTTTTAAAAAAAGGAAGGAAATGTTAACATCTTTTAAAAACGAAGGAATATGTTCATGCTGTACCACTCTCAACTTAAACCATGATCTTTGTTCTACATGACGCATGTAGTGGGGAAAAAGCATAAAACATACTGTAGCAATAATTCACTTGTGTAAAAGAGCAAAGTACTTAGATAAGAGGAAATAAGTCACCGAGTTAAAAAAAAGGACTGGAACAATTTGTCAACTGTGTCAACAGAATATAAAAAAAGGTAACATCAGAATTATCAACATTATATAAAGAAAGGTAACTAGCTAGGTAACCGGCTAGCTAACTTTTCCAAAAGCTGCCAGGGTTTCAGTAACTTGCTGTTTTTTTTATTTATTTATTTATTTTTAAACTAGCTAGCTCATGTGACTGGCTATATAGTTAGCTATCTAGCAAAAGATGTTGCTTACACATCATGCTGGATGTTAAGTATATTTTGTAGTGGCACTTTGATATATTTAGCACAACAGACGATCACTACTGAACCCAGTATACAGTAAAAGTTTTAAACATCTGGCTAGCTATCCTCTCATGCTCAACTAGCTAATATTCTTTGTGAATAAATTCATTATTATTATTATTTTATTTATTATTTTTTTTTAAATTATTATTATCAAGAATAAATGTAGTGAAGTTGAATGTTTTATTTAAAACTCAGTAAAAGTACTAGGATTTAATTAAAACTACAGTGATCCATGTACAGTTCAAGTACTGTACTAAGAGTTCATGTTTTTCTTTACTTTCCTCTCTGCCAATTTTTATGTGTAGCATATTGAATTAAAATTGAAACGATGTCAATGACAATTGTCAGCCGAATGTCAGCTTTGGTTCTATTATTAGAATATAATAGAAGGAAGATCATAGATAGTTTATCATAATACTTTATATTATAATAGTATAAATTACTATTAAAAGGAATGCTGGGTTCATGTTGCAGTCTCCTGTGTCCACGTGGGGTTTTTCTGGGTTCTTCAGTTTCCTTCCACCAACAAAGAACATGTTGGTAAGTCGGTTGGCTAGTTCAGAATATTAATGAATATACAATTACTACTGTATATAATTCTTTTTTTTTTTTTAAATGGTGAGAAAAGTGCCAATGTCCTGTTCACACTTAGGGATATACTGTACTGTACTATACTATACTATACTATACTATACTATACTATAATAGAAACTTTATTTATATAACACTTTTCATACATAAAATGCAACCCAATATACAAAGCAAATGACATAACACAGATAACGTATAAACACAGCTCAGTGAAAGGACTGTCTAATGACTTAGCCTGTAACTGCTAATAATAAGTAGGTCTCTTTTTTCAGAAATGGAGTAATAATAGAATACTTTTGGGAATTAGGGAATATTCGTCCGTTTCAATTCATGATGTAAATCAAAGAATTCATGGTGTAAATATATAATACACAGAGAAATGTTTTTAAAAAGAAAGAAAAAAGAAAAATCTAGTTACCTGTAAAAAGTAAGTACTCTTGGGAATGCATGAATATGCAGAAAACGAAAGGTCGAATCCATCACCATGAGAGCTTAAAATATTATTCTAATACATTTGAGCTTCTCTTGGAAAAAACTCAAAGGAAAGGAGTTCAGCTGGGATTGCTTTGGTGGGGTGAAATTACTTGTCAATAGCAAGAAAAAAAGAATTAGTTTTTATTTTTAGAGATAGCACCGATCCGATATCTAGTATTGCTTTCAGGACGATATTAGCAAAAATGGGTGTTTCGGATATCAGAGAAACATATTGTATATCGGATCCTGTTACAAATGGCAAATATTGGAAATGGATTTTTGGAAGTAATGTACTTTTGGAACTGGAAATGTTTACATATTGTCATACCCTGCTCCTTACTCCACGCACAGCGCACCATGAAATCTCTGCCACGCGCGCGATGCGCTCTTCATTTCCGTCGCGGGAGCGCGCACTTCCGCATATTCACGGCGAGAACATGGACTACAGCTCCCATGAGCCCCTGCTCCTTGCATACAGGCCAATCAGAGGGAGGCAGGTGCCTCTCATTCATTGACTTATTGCGCCGCGTTTAAAAGGACTGCTTTTGTGCTTTGTAATTGCGAAGCATTAGACTAGCCACAGTGTTGCTTCTGCCGAGCGTTATAGTTACCCGTGTTTGCTTACTGTTTTTGGACTCTGCTTGTGGTTTTGACTTTGTGGTTTTGGCCTATTGGTTGGTCCACTTACATACCCATTACAGATTACACCGAGGAGCTGTCCCAGCGAGCTAACCCGGGTAAATACAGCGATGAGGCCCGCTCCAGTGGCAAAAAAGGAGGCAACTGCTCCAGAGCCCCCTCCAGTGGCTAAGAATGAGGCAACTGCTCCAGACCCCCCTCCAGTGGCTAAAAATGAGGCAACTGCTCCCGAGCTCCCTCTAATGGCCAAAAAAGAGGCTTTCGCTCTTAAGCCCCCTCTAAAGGCCAGAGAAGAGGCTTTCGCGCCGAAGCCCCCTCATATGTCCGAAAAGAAGGTTACCACGCCCAAGACCACTCCAGAGTTCAAGTCTAGGTCAGAGTTCAAGTCCAAGTCCAAGTTTACATCAGAGTCCAAGTCCAAGTCCACGCCAGAGTTTAAAATGGTGCCGGGGCAACACCTTTGCCAGAGCCTGTGACAAATACTCCGTCTGAACCCAAGTATGGAACGCCACATAGGCCAGAAGCTACCAAAGTCACAGCCGCTCTCCCCGAGCCCACTCCTGTTCCAGCCAAAGTCGCTTTCACGGAACCCGCTCCAGTTCCAGTTCCAAGTTCCGCTCCTGTTCCAGCCAATGTCGCTCACAAGGAGACCACAGAGACTGCTCACATCAAGGAGACTGTCCCAGTACTCGTCACAGATCCTGTTCCGGTACTCGTCACTGTCCCAGTACTCCTCACAGAGCCTGTTCAAGTACAAGTCACAGTTCCAGTACACGTTCCAGATCCTGTTCCAGTGAGAGCCCAAGTCACAGAGCTTGTTCTAGTGCGAGCACAAGTCAGAGAGCCTGTCCTTCTTTCAGTTGCAGAGCCTGTTCCTTTTAGAGCTCAAGTCACAAAGCCAGTTCCTGTCACAGACGCCACTCAAGTCACAGAGCCAGTTTCCGAGGAGGTCACCGAGACTGTTCCCGCCGAGGTCACAGAGACTGTTTCCGTGCAAATCTCAGCACCTGTTCCCACGCTCACAGAGCCAGCGCAAGTTCCTGTCGCAACTCAAGTCACAGCGCAAGTTCCTGTCATGCTCTCCGAGCCCGCTCAACTCTCAGCGCGTCTCTCCGCGCTCGCTCAAATCTCAGCGCGCCGTGAAATCTTGGCCACGTGCGCGGTGCGCTCTTCATCTCCATCGCGGGAGTGCGCACTTCCGCATGTTCACGGAGAGAACACGGACTACAGCCCCCATGAGCCCCTGCTTCTAGCATTCAGGCCAATCAGAGGGATGCAGGTGCCTCTCATTCATGGACTGATCGCTCTGTGTTCAAAAGGACTTCTTTTGCACTTCGTATTTGCAAAGCATTAGACTAGCCACAGTGTTGCTACTGCCGAGCGTTATAGTTACCCGTGTTTGCTTACTGTTTTTGGACTCTGCTTGTTGTTTTGACTTTGTGGTTTTGGCCTATTCTCTGATAACCTGTTTGCCGATTGCTCGACCCATTTTCGGATTTGGATTACTCTTCTGCCTAACGATTTTGTACCTCTGTGTGTGTGTGTGTGTGTGTGTGTAGATATAATAAACTTAATGAGTTTCACTATGCCGTCTCCTCACCTGCGCTTGTGTTCTACCAACATGACACATATAAAGAGACTTGACTGTTTTTATTTTGTTAGGATTGATTTTATCATAGTTATGTTTTTTTTATGTAAAAGAGTATCTGAGAAGTGCTTCAGTTAAAAAAAACCCACCTTAGCTGTTTTTACACAAAACATTATGGGATGGAAATCAGTATCAGCTGATCCTCAAGGTTTCAGTATCTGTCACTGAGATGTACCCTACATCTCCACCCGAATCAGCTGGGATTGGAGCCAGCTTCCCTGCTACGCTTGATGGATAAGTAGTACAGATAATGGATGGATGAAAGTTACAATATCAATGTAGCTAAAAAGAGTTTTAGGTGAATCTGTGTAGAGGAGGACTGCAAAAGGAAGTGGAAATACCTTCAAGGCAGAGGCATCAGGAACAGTTTAAAAACAGTGGATCAGCCTGCAGTTTCTAAAAAAAAGTATAAGTACATGGCGCGAGACCTTCCACCTCCAACTTATGTTTACATCAAGCCATCTGACTTAACCGAGTCTGAAGTGTTAGAAGAGGGGATGGCTCTGTTGAGGTCAATGACGTCCCTCAGAGTGAGGTCAGATTAGACTAGCATAGGGCTTTCATTTAATTCAACCAAAATATCAGCTGCAATACATTTAAGACCTATTATAAGAACTTAACATATTATCTACAGATTTCGGAGTGTGAGAAAGAGCGACCAGTGCCCACAGTACCTACTTTAGTAAGGCGTTCTCTTTTGCTGGATTTGCCAAAAAGTTCATACAGGATGATATTTGTCTGTATAAAAACAAACTATTAAAAATTCACCATCAGACATTACAGGTTTTCTCAATCGCTTTGATGCATCAAAAATGTGGAGAATTTTATTGTTCCTTGTTTATTGTTTTCTTATCTCTGTACATCCATCACGCCGTACTCCCAGTAACACAGTATCCGTGTTACTGTTCTGTCGTGGTTACTCTGTTTTTAGATAATTATACAATCATGTCTGGAATTGACACGCTTTGAGTTATTTCAAGAGAGGTGATTGAGCAAGTTCGACAGACATCACGGTTGATTTCCTGTTCTGTCTGTTTCTAATTGTCGTTCTTTATTCTCTGAATTTAAATAGCAAAAATTATACATGTTTTGTCCAGTCAGATGCCTGCATGCTGTTACTTTCCTTCTGCACAATGTTTCAGAGAAATCTGACCTAGACTCTGTCTCTTCTTTGAACCTCCATGAACATGTTCATTATATAAAAAAAACTTATTTTCATTGCTGACAATATTGGTAATTATTTGAGCAAAGAAAAAATTGTACTCACTCTTAAAGCAGTCATCAAATCAGTACCATGTTTCCCCGCACACATTAGCATTTCTCATTGTGTTTGTACAAATTGCCATTGTATCCATGTTGGATGGGACGCAGACATTTGCACTTAATTGTATTTCACCCAAATGTGAACCCCTATATAAAACTTTTACTCACTCATTAATGCCAAATTCGCATTAAGTATTATCTTATGTTTAATAATGAAAAGGAAGCATTGTTATTAGTTGTGGACTCTTTTGAGCTGCAATGTTTCATCACACTGAAAGAGGAAGGGTAAAGGTTGTCTTTGCAAACGTGTTAAAAGAGGACATATGAAATAAAGGCCTCTTTTGAGTCAGAGAGTTCCTGCTGATTTTCCTTTTAACTGTAGTTCATGGGCTGGCAGTGCTGATTTAGGGCTCAAAATATTCTTGAGTTGAATTTATAAAAACACCACCACCAACAACTACAGAAAAAACAGAACTCAACGTGTTTAATCCAGTGATAATACCTTACACTGGGACTTTCTTAGCAGACGATCCATTCAGGACAAAAAGCTAAAACAAGCTGCAATTTTTGGTCATATTAACTTAACGAAAGAGAAAGAAAATCAAGGCTGGTGAGGAAATGTGCCTATGTTTTGGTTCTAGTCTTGCCTTCACCCCTGTCCTGTCGTTGGTCTGTTACGGGAATGCCTCATTTTGGCCTGATCAGAGCATAAAATTTAGGAAGAAATATATGACAAATATATGTTAAGTGCTTTGTATGCTCACGTCCTTTACCCATGTCCCTAGAGCATTCCTATGATTCCATTCCAACGATCTAATTTAGGACAGAAATAAAGCAGCAGAGCCGCCAAACATGAAAAAAAGCTCTTATTTCAGTGTCTCTAGTATTTTGAAACATGAACTAGCTCAGCTTCTGGAGCAGATCCTCTGACGTGGCTTAAACTAGTTATACACTGGGCCAAATTCGGTGGCATTTCACTCGACAATGATAAAATCTTTTATTATTATATATTATGAAGAAGATCCTCTAATGCTAGATCTGTGTTAAAAGAAACTTACTACATGCTGCTTTTTTATCAGTAAGCTTGAGGTAATAAAGATATTTTTCTATTTATTTGCATGTTTTTCGTACTGGTGAGTTTTAGATGAACTTATTCTTTTTTCAGACCAATACCAATAGTTTTCTCTTGTGGTGTATTTCCATCTCTTATATCAAAATTTGCAGATTAGATTCTGAGGTTTCCAAACAACTTTCACCACAACACTGATCAGGATAAAGTAATTACAGGAACATGAATAATTGTTGATCTGCAGAACTTATACGACGTCCTACAATGTATTTTTGGAATGAATATCCAGCTGAATATCTAAGAATTTATGCATTTAAACATTCAAAATTGGGTTAAGCCTTCACAGGTGAAAATATCTAATATTTTACAAGTTTTTTGCCTCTTAAATTAATAACAGGGTTGGGATTTTGAGCATAGAGTTAGCAAACACACAAGGAATGGTTAACTAGCATGCATGCTAATGACATGAGGACACGAGTTAAATAAAATTAGGAGTTGCCTAAATTACCTAAAATGTATTTTTTGCGAAGTTAAGAAATTACTTTCAATTTATCATTTGGTTAAAAGTTTTTAAAGCAACCTTGTCAGACAGAAAAAGAGAACTTTTCTTCTTCAGGAAAGTTTTGGGGAAAGTCCAGTGGTGAAATTTATTTCTAAACATGTAACTTGGGAAATATTCCAAATATTTAATATTTTACATGTTTTCATAATCTGTAATGGATGGCTCATTATAAAGGATGTTTAAATCCTTTTACGTGGATTCATACATTAATGCAAAAATAAGATTCTATTTAAAGGTAAGCTGTAGTTATACGTTCACTTTAAATGAGGTGAGAAAAATGTTTGTTTAAAGATTTTATTAACCTTTATTAAGTTTCTAATGTATCTGAAACATGCACAAAGGTTGCTGTGAAGGACCCTTATGTATAATATGTCTTATACCTTGACTTTACATACTGTGAGATCCAAATGTCAAAGACCACATTGGAAAAATGGGATCTTAAAAAATTAAAAAATAAAAAACCCCAGAATGTTTTATAATTTTAAAAAATATACAACAAAGAAAACAAATGCTCAGTGTTTATTTAAGAATAAAAGCTCTTCTTCACAGAGAAGCCATATGTGTGTGAGTGTGAATGAGGTCTAAAAAAATCTAAAAATTCAAATATTTAGCAACATTGCTTGGGGTTCACTCATATTTGTTGAACGTTTTATCATTGTCATGTTCGTGGTGCATCTGGAGCCTATCCTAGGATCAACAGGTATGAGGCATGAAAATACAACAGTCCATCAGAGCGCAACACACACACACACACACACACACACACTCTTTCACACCTAGGAACAGTTTAACATAGCCAATCCACCTACTGGAATGTTAAGGGAGGTACACTATACAACGAAAAGTATTTAGGCACCTGAGTATTGAACATCTAATTCCAAAACCATGGGAATTATTATGAAGTTGGTCCACTCTTTTGGTCAAGGCTTTTCACTAGACTTTGAAATGTGAGGATTTGTGCACAATCAGACGAGCAGTTGGACACTGATGTAAGGCGAGAAGGTCTGGTGCACAGCAGACTTTCCAATGCATCTCAGAGGTGTTCAGTGGAGTTGAGATCATGGCTCTGTGTAGGAGTATTTCCACTCCACACCTTGGTAAGCCATGTCTTCACGGATTGTGCACAGGGGACACATTTGAAAGCAAAAATGTTTACGCTACAACATACAAAGACATTCCAGACAACAGTGTGTTTCCAACAATTTGGGGAAGAACCACATATGGCTTTAAGGGTGAGGTGTCCATATACTTCTGGCCATATAGTGTTGGTGGAAAACCCAGAGGAAACATACATGGAAACAGAAAGAACATGCAAAACGCCTGACAAACAGGAACCCAAGCACAGGATGAAACCAGGGACCCTGGAGCTGGATGTAGCATCGCTACTTGCTATTAACACTATGTCACCTATTAATTGGGGTGTCAGAGGTCAAATGCATCAGACACTGACCAAGGGAATAGGGTTCATTTACTTATGGTAGGACTACATCTATACATTACATGATTAGATCCAGACTTCTCAGCCAGACAACCTCAACCAAAATATCCAACCAAAAATCTACCTGATACCAATGAGTCTCTTCATCGAAACGAAATTGGCTTAATTTTCTGCTTTGCATTAGACAGTCAAAACCCCCAATGACATCCATCCATCCATCCGCTTTATCGCGGGGAAGCTGGAGCCAATCCCAGCATCTTCGGGCGAGAGGCGGGGTACACCCTGGGCAGGTCGCCAGTCCA
>JAQQZX010000005.1:23629368-23639998 GCA_030068355.1 Notoglanidium maculatum | reverse complement strand
GCAGTAAAACCAAAACTATATTTGTGCATACTCAGTAGGTACCTGTCACAATCAGCAAAAACTTTTCAGGAAGCAAGCTAAAACTGTTTGCATTGTATTCAGTATAACTACATGATTGTGAGTGTAGTAGTGAACTGAAAATTCAGATAAAACATGACCAAATGTAACGGAAATAGATTCCAAAGAGGCCACACTCACTTTACAGCCCATTGGTTAGCTAGCGAGCTAGCACATTGGTGTCCCTTTTTCTTTTTTCATATTCATCTTACGAGCTTTCATATTTTATATTCCCGAAAAGTCTAGTTTGTTGATGATGTCGATAACATTACTGTAGAAACTGTTTCGAAAAAGGAAGCAGAGTAATACACACTGTGAAACGTCCCAGTGCGATTATAGGAGATATTATCACTCTTTGAACTCGTTCGACCAATCAAATTAGCAGACCGATCAGATTAGTGGACCAATCAGATTAGCGCTTGGATACTGAAGATTTGTACCCAAGAAGTGCTGCTGTAACCATAAAGACTGTTCTATGCTCATCCCAGGAATCTGCTCATTCTGAACATCATTTCAACCCACTTTGCCCTGTTTCCCATTAATCCTCTACACCTGAATACTGTAGTGATTTAGAATCCTTATCCAGAAGAGGAAGAGTTTCTCTGCCGCTACCACCTCCAGTTTGTTCATTAGAGATCTAAATCTACATCTTTCAGTAAAGTCACTCCGTGACAACGCCTACTGTTAAAAGAGCTACATAAATTAAATTAAAATAAATTGAACCCCAGTGAAAAATAAAGCATCGCTTCAGCACCATGCTTAATGAGTTTAATGAGTACCATCATTTGCAAGCCTTTGACAGGAAATGTGCAAGAGCATGTAGTCTAGGAAATCTAACTGTGGGGATGAGAGGATGCTTGTCCTTGCTGTAGCTTTGGAGGAAAAAAAAAGAAGGAGAGAAGCAGAACTGCTTGTGTTACTTGATTGTATGCAGCAACAGCTAAAGTTGGATGTCACATTGTGTACAGGTCAGTTTTCCAATAATAGCCCAGTTGTTATTTTTTTAGTTATACTGCACCACTGGTAATAAAATATTTTTGATTCAACATTCAATGAATCTCTTAATACTGGCTCACTAATAAGACTCATTTTTTTCACCATCGGGATGTAGAAAATCTTTTCTACAGCCTACCTACCTCACATTAATTCAATTCAATTCAATTTTATTTGTACAAAGCATTTACCAGTGGACATTGTCACAGATGTCTATATATATGTGTATATATATCCCTAATGAGCAAGCCTGTGGTGATGGACGCAAGGAAAAACTCCCTGAGAGGACATGAGCAAGAAGCCTTGAGAGGAACCAGACTCAGAAGGGAACCCAGCCTCATTTGGGTGACACTGGATAGTGCGGTTACAAATAACTCACTTCTTCAACTGTGTGTTATGTGGTCGGAAAAAAGTACAGTTGTGTAGCACAAAACTCAATATAGTTTTAACAATGAAGTTTGTTTTGTTTCTACTGATTCACTAATGGAGATTTGAGTGCAAGACTGTTCGTGGTCATTTAAGTCCTACACCATTGTACCAGAACCGCTCATGTCAACAGCAGTCCAACGCCATGTTCACAGTTGCTAGGTGTAGTTTATAGTTGGAATTTTGTTGACACAGACAAAACATCACAATGCTACATCCAAGCACGCATGTTTAGCTCCAATTTCAACCAGGCAACATTCCCGATTGAACCGCAGTCAAGTAAATCTGAACTTGATACTATGAATGTGAAATGCTTTACAACAGGTTGATACAATTTGATTTCGAAACTAAGCTAAAAACTAAAAATCCAGATTTTAAAAATTCACATCCAGATCTTTTTGGTTTGGATTTTGTGCAATTAAATCTAGTGAAATTCCCAACAGGTTGGTTTATGTTGTCGTGGTAACACATGGTGCTTTCCTCTCTCTGTATTATTTTGTATAATTTGTTAATTGCTCATTTCAGTCCAGGAACGGGTTGTGTTTGAGTCTCCAAACCCTTCACCACTGTGCCCCTCTCCACATATTGTCTGCGCTATTAGCTGTTCTAGCTGCCAGTGCCAGATATGTTTTTCTATTGTCATGGGGACATTCAGGCTCCACCGAAACAGCATTATACTGTACACACAAAGATAACTTGTCTTCCAATTTGGGCCATTTTAATCCAATTATCCAGCAGCGTCTGATATAGCCTCTCGAGTCAGGATGCTGGCTCCAACAAGAGAAAACAAGCTGTCAAGAAAAGGAGTGCGGGAAATCAACCAAACAGTAAACAGACGAAGAGAAAACACACAAACGTTTTCCGTCTAATTCCCCATTGGAGAATGTCACACGATTGCCTCATGCTTCCATCATACCTCTGTTCCTCCCACTGGCCAGCTGTCAAGGAGCAATCTGGCATCCCTCTCTCTCGCTCTCTCTCTCGCTCTCTTTCTGTCTCTCTGTTCTCTGTTTCTCTCTCTGCGACTCTGTCTCTGTTTCATTCTCTCACTTCATCCCTGTTCTCAGTCTTTCTCTCTGCCTTTCCATCTCTTTATCTGTCTCCGTCTGTCACTCTTCTCTCCATCTGTCTTCCTGTCTTTCTCCTTCTCTGTCTTTCGCTCTGTGTCTCTCCTTCTCTCTATGTCCCACTCTGTCTATCTCTCACTCTATCTCTCTCTGTGATCTGTATCTGTCTCTCTCTCTTTCTGTCCCTCTCTGTCACTCTCTCTCACACACACACCCACCCTCTTTCCACATCTGACATTCCTGTCATCTCTCTCCCCACTTTCCCTCATTTCTATCTTTCCCCTCCTTATTCTCAACCCCTCTCTCTTTTATGCTTCTTCCATTTTTGTGTCTCTTCCTTTCTCATTGTAGGTTTGAGTAATTGCCACTTTGCACATCAGCTTCATGTAAAATATCATCAGGAGGCAAGAAATGTGTGTGTGTGTGTGTGTGTGTGTGTGTGTGTGTGTGTGTGTAGGACCCAAGCGAGAAATAGTGGCCAAATACATCACATTGCAATGGCACTGTTTTTAATAAGGCTGACACACAAATAAATTGAGGCATTAGAGCGCAACACACACACACACACACACACACACTCACACACACACAAACAGTGAAGAATTTTTGTAATTTCTACAATAAAATACTGTGTTCTGTCCAGTATGAGATGTTAAATATGGTTTACGGTATGGTACAGTAGTATGTCTGTCTTTCTATAGAAATATATTCAGTTATTGCATATTATAGTGTATCAAAGGACATTACTGTATATCTACTGCTGCGACTGTGTTATAATTAACGCGTTATACATCACAGTTGAATTATTTCAAATCACAGGTTAATATTAGCGTGTTGTTCTAATATGTTATCGTTTCTATAGTAACAGTTCGGTCACAGGGACTTGTATAGCAGATGCTCCACATAATCTAAAGAGATTTGGAAGAAAAAAAACATGTTGTTATTTTACAAATAAAAATATATAATCATTAATCCTTTCGACAAGGGCATGTCATTTAACATTTATGAAAGGAGTCTGCAGTGTGAGTGCTTTGTAACAAAATAATACAATGTGTAATTATTTCATTAATACAAAAGAAATCATTACCTGAAGCAGCGGAGAAACCTTGACATCAAGTGAAAATGATTAAACCTATTTCTTGAGATTTGTACTGCTTTCAAGCTCGAGATTCTATTGGCAGAAAGTGTTTTTTTGTTTGTTTTTTTTTCATTTAAAATTACAAATTTACAATTTTAATGTTTCCTTTTCATAACTGAGGTTAAAGTTAAGTTTGGGTTTAGGTGCAGGCGTAGCATTAATTAGTTGCATTAATAATTATAGAAGTGGAATCCTCACAATGATAGAAAGATAGCCATATATATGTGATATGTGTCTATCTAGCTGTCTGTCTGTCTGTCTGTCCGTCTGTCTGTCTGTCTGTGCATGTGTGCACACATGCATATGTATGTTCATACAGGGTCAACTGACATTAGGAGAGACAGAGAGAGAGAGAGAGAGAGAGAGAGAGAGAGAGAGAGAGAGGAATGACTATGAGCAGTGTTTGGACAGAAAATCAATTATGATATTTTTGCAAATTCCAAACTCTTGGCATACTAATCCTTTACCTAAAGCCAAAACAGCAAACAGTCACATCTGTTTTTAGATAAATCAGATTTAGACCAGGTTTATCCACCATTTCAGAATGATCACATCACTGAAAACAGTAGGTCCCGCATTAGCCTCCGAGGCAATTCTCAGGACTGTGGTGGACCCAGGCAGGAAAACAAAAGGATCCCTGGGCCTGGACATATTCATGGATTTAATGTTGGCCTTCGGGGGGCTCGTGCAATTGCCTGCCTTGGCTGTCTTGTAGCTACACCTCTGATTAGCAGATGTTGCTAGCTCCTGTGATACATCAAAGGCTCAGCCGCATGACCATGGATAGAAAATGTACAGAGAAACTCATAATTAAAGAGTGAAAGAATGGCTACTGTATTATCATCTTAATCAGTTAAAAGGAACAGCATGGAGTCAAAAATCTACTTGGGTGTAAGTCAAAAAGTGTCTACAGTTAAGTTACATACTCAAGTATTTAAAATTTCACTGATAGAAAATGAACAATACAGACATGGATATTTATTTATTCAGCTATTTATTATTTATTTATTTATTTATTTTATTACATACGTATAAAATTGCTAATACAGACAAATCATAAATTTGGCTTTCTGTTTATGTAACGTTTAATAACTCTATTGAAAAGCTTAATGGTGAATGTTTAAAAGAAAAATAACTACTATAATACTAGACTCATGATAATTAATCAGAATACAGACCCCGTAAGTAAAGTTTTGCTTTACACAACAGATTTAAGACTTAGTGTGTGTTAGTGTTAGTTACTGGGGTTGTTTTTTGCAAGATAATCGATCTTTGAAGTGGTGAAATGAACAAAATAGGAATACAAGCTTTCTTTGGCTTGGAAGTTTTCTGATGGTGTGTCTGTTCATGATTAGAGAGGAAAGAGTTTTTACAGAATTACTGGCAGTTCTCGATTTTAATTTTCATATTAGCTGCTGCTGACGTGCTGCGACAGGATGATGATGACAGTGACATGTGTAGTGCGAAAAAAACAAACTGAATCTGACGCATATCACGGTCACACATAGCAAACACCTGTTTGATCAGAGACCCTATCAGAATGTGGCTCAAACCTGGTTAAAAGATCAGATCCCTCATTCTGCACACCTTGTCTGTCTGATGGACTATCTGTGGTTTTCTCCCTATGGGAGTCTTATGTTATACATATACACCACTTTCTACTACTGGAAGCCATTGTTCCTCTGTTTACTCTAGGAAATTTGATTTGTCAGCCCAAATAATTTGGTATATTGGTGCATTTCCATGATGGACAGGGCTAAAATGGGCACTATGGTAGATTTACCTGATAAAATGCCCAATGACCATAGCTACAAGGCACATAATGTAGTGCACACGGCCAATGGAGTGAATATTACAGCACACATGCCTCGTAGAAGCAGTTAGATTTATTATACTGGTTGGCTTGTCCATTGGAGCTGGTTTTGCAGACCCCAACAGTTTATATCAGCTGTTCAACAAATGCTAGTTTTCATTTTTCAAGTTCTTATTAACAAGTCCATACATTTTAAAGTCTGTTGAAATACTAATAACCTCATTTGAATGACCAAAGATTTAAAAATGTTATCTGACGTTCCATTGGGCTCACTGTCCCATTTAGTCATCATTATTACTGCACCCAGTGGTCAAAAATGGGAACTGCAACTAGTGCTAATATAGAGGCCCTCTGTCATTATGCTCACTCTATGCACATTTTTGGTTGACAAAGACTAACAGATGGGTTATTGTTAGGGCTAACCCTAACCCTTTGTTAATGGCACTTGCCAGTGTTGTTTTTAAATATTTAAAACATTTCTATGGATCTTGTTTTGACCGAGAGCAAATACTGAGAATTAAATCAAATAAATTTGTGTAAGTGTTGACAGTGTGTCTACGATGTGCAGAACCATTTCTATTGTATTGGAAGAGGGGAAAATGGGATCTTGATGTGGATAATGTCCATACATCACAAATAGTGTGCACCATGGTGTCCTTCCATGCAAAGGCTGAGGAAAAAAAATGCATTCCTTTTGTAACTTCTTCCACTTAGAATTTATATTATTATTATAATTAATTATTAGCTTGGAATCCTTCATTGCTGGGCGTTTAATAATTCTGGACACAATTTCAAGTCTTGACAAAGATGAGGTGAAAAATCTTTACATTGCGAGTGAAAATAATAATAATAATGCTGGTGTTTCTGTGGTAAACAATCAGCAGCAGGGCGAACAGGAACTGATTTTACCTTGCATTAATGCACTTGCAGTGTTTGTGAAAAGGGCTTATTGATAAGCTAAAGCATAACTAAAGAGACTCACGTCCCAGAAATTCACCTCCCACACAAACATGCATAAACAGTGTCAAAAACAGGATTTCAAAAGAGCTGTTTAAGCTGAAACTGGATAAAAGCTGACTCTAATTTCCATTGCTGAATGACACAGTGATTAAACAAAACAGCAAGGCTTTCTGCTGGAGAAATAGACCAGAACAAAACAGTGGGGTCATAAACAACTCTCTTTCTGCTTTCCAGAAAACAGGATTGAATTTCTAACATCATTTTACAAACAAAAATCTTTAGCAACAATCCAGTCATCTTGGAATCTGATTCTCGAGTGATGGAAAAATGGGACTGTGTGAACAACAAATGGATCAGAAGTAACATGCTAGACTCATTGTGCTGGTATGTGATAGTGGAGTGTACTTTCCCATTTACTTCCCCATGCGCATTTACCTATGGTCACAAGCTGACAGAAAGAATAACACTGCGAGTACGGGTGGAGGAGTTGGGTAATCCAGGAGAGCTTTGGCGCCATCTGCTTCTTTAATCAGCTTCATCAGACTGCTTCTCTAAATTGGGATGAGGTACTCTTGAGATATTTTGGTCACCTGACAAGGTTGGCTCCCAGTACAGATGTACAGGTATGTCCGACTGGACGGCGATCCTGGGACAAACCCAGGACCCACTATAGAGATTAGATCTCACAGCTGACTTGGGAAGGTCTGGGGATTTCCCCCAGTGGAGCTGGAATCTCTAGCCTGAGATGGAGAAATCTGGGAAAACTTTCTCTGCCTGCTGTCATTGTAACCTCCATCAGAAGGAAAATGAATGAATGGATGAACAATCCTAGCAATACTACTACTGCTACTATTACTCCTCTCCTCTGTCCCTTTCTCATATCTCTCATATAGACAGCATTGTTTATTTCTTTGATTTAATCCAGATTACAGAGCTTAAAACCTCAGAGCTTGACTTCTTCTGCTTCCAGGGCATACTGAATATTGAAGATGGATTCAATCGAGTATCAGGAAATCCTAGGAGAAAACATCATGCCGCCTGTGAAGAGCCTGAAGCTTGAGCATCACCAGACCTTCCAACAGGACAATGATCCTGAGCATACCTCAAAGTCCTCCAAGGCTTGGTTTCAGTAAAAGTCCTGGAGGATTCTAGCGTGGCCATCACAGTCGTCTGTCAGAGACAGAAAATCTCTGGTGGGAAATCTAAAGAATATGAGTGAGCTGGTGGCCATTGCCCATGAGGAATGGGCTAAGATTCCTCAGGAGCGCTGCCTGAACTGGTGTCTGGCTATGCATCACGTTTGCAGCAGGTCATAACAGTAAAAAGCTACTCTACTAAGTACTGAAGAAGCTTGTCATAAAGGGGTTGAATAATTTTGAAACTGCAGTAGTCATTAAAAGTAGCATTTTGTGTTGATTGTGGAGTAACCACTTGAAATATTAGTTGTGTTGCGCTAGTTAAATTATTCTCGTTTGATTTGTTTATTGCAAACAGCTGATATTTTATACATTTTGCCAGTAAACCTAATTTGCAATTGGGGTTGAATAATTTTCGGAGCAACTGTATATACACTGACACACACACACACACACACACACACACACACACACACACACACACACACACTCACTGAAACAACCTCCTCTTGGGGGTGCTCTTAGTCCAGGAGTCAATTGCTGTTCAAGACTGAATACACTCTCAAAGCGCATTCATGTCAGTCGAATGCACCAAAACACAGTAGGACACATTTTGTTCAGAATTGTCTACGCATTAACACCTGAAACAACTCCGTGGCTAATTTCTAAATCCTTCGTGAGTCAAATGTACCAAGTTACAGCCTGCTGTGATGTGGTTCTCGACAACTGTCACAGAATTTCACTTGAAAACACGGGCTTAGCTACATTCTCATATTTTGGAGCTATGATCACTTGTCTCTGATTCATTTTCAAGCAAATCACTGACATGTCTAGGTTTTTAAATATGGGATAGTAGATTGTGCAGAATGAATGAATGGCTGTGTTGGCTTCAGAGTTGTCCTATAGTTCTTAATACTCAATGGATTTGAAGAAAACAATGATTTCAACCAAAATGAACTCAATATGATTCATTAAGTCTTTATGTATTGTATAGTAAGTAATAAACCCCTAAGAGATGTGATTTGGGGAACTGGAGTGGCCAGGCTTATTTCAAAGGTAGCAGCTGCCAACCTGTACCACCCATGTGGCCACACCTACTTGACTTTTCAAATGATATCGGCTAGCATTGCTCTGATTGTCATGAGAGAGTGAAATGCCATCATTCACTAGAGAGCATGGACAATTATGCTGTTTCTGACTCTTGGCAACATGCGGCTAAAGCATTTTTGGGATTTGAACCATGGTTGATACACAGGAAATGTCAGAAATCCAAATGGGGGTCAGACAGGCAGGCAGACGGGGTTAAACAAGGAATCAAAACCATGACCGAGAAATAGACAGCAAGGTTCAGACAAATAGCTTGAAAATACTTTGAAAAAAAAAAATCCAAAGAAATAGCAGGATATAAACAGATAAAATAATCAATGAGCTAGCACGGTATTCAGTGGATAATAACACGAAAAGACACCTTCCCAAAATGCTAAACAAATTTATCCAAAAAAAATTACCGTCTCAACAATGACATGATTTTGAAAATTAAATTACATGGTTAACGTCCCTGTGTAGAAATGATAATGTATTAGATATAGCACATCAACACAAACCCTTGCAGTCTGAACCGTCACAGCTGCTACTACAGAAAATGAAGCAACACCTCATGACCATTCAAAATTGAGCATTCAACAGCACTATTATATAAATTTATATATATATATACTGTGTATGATACCACTAACTTTTTTATAGGTGTAGTAATACCATATGCTCAGTCAATCGTGGTGTCTCTTCTGTTCAGATGCCATTTTCATTGCAAGAAATTCAGTCAAGTATTATCTGCTTCAACAGATATATGAGTGAGAGCTTTGCACCTGTACTGTATTCCCAGTAAACATGCATATGATTTACCAATAATAACAGGGACCCCACATTATCACATGGCACCAGGCAGACACGCTTTCATGCACCTAGGGGTAATTTAGAGTTGACGATTCACCTACGGTTTGTTTAAGGGAGGTCGGAGGAAACCGGAGAACCTGGAGGAAACCCAGCGTGCGCACTGAGAATATAGGAAACATGGCAAAAAAAAAAAAAAATAACAACTCGAAATTAACGTCGAACCAGGAACCCTGGAGCTGTTTATAGGATAGAAATTATACATAATTATGACAAAGCTGCATGGGGTGCTTGTTTAAACACTGTCTCTATGTAACACTTGTGCTCTGTTTTGCCCCCACTGCTTGCAGTTTGCACCACCCTGAAGTCTTTTCTGATTGGATCAAATTGAGACTTAACAACTGAGCCATGTTACAAATGATGCCAGTCCTCCGGACAAAAGCGTCACACATATCTAACTGCTCATCTGAGCTAAATCAGGCACTCAACAAAGCATGCAGTTTCACACTTCACTGCTTCTCCACTCCATTCACACAGACACGCACGCGCACATGCACACACACACACACACACACACACTGAGGTCTGAGGCGGCTGCTATCATTTTCCAGACAAATAAACAACAAATGTGATCTTGTTGCGGTACTGATGCGGAGTTGCGCACTGACGCTCGGTCAGAGCTCAGAGAAGCGCGCGCGCCATTTCTTTTTTTGTTGTTGTTGAGGCGCAAATGAGGCTGAAAATGAAATATTAACCTCCAGAGACGCGGCCATGTTCCTTAGCGCGCTTTCATCCCGCTTTCTGAGCGTCTCTTCACGCCATCGCCGTCAAAACAGCCGTTAATTGCAGCGTTTATGGGAAATTAGCTGCAGAGAGCTTAAAAATAGGCTGACAGAGGAGCTTATTATCCAGTTTCAGGGCCGCGGCGCTTTGAAAACGCAGCAGAAAAAAAGTTTACAGTTCAACATTTCAGGGGTTTCATCAAAGTTTCTGCCGGTTACTAGTTAATGCACAAGTTAGTCTTTTAAAGTTCTCTCTCTCTGTCTCTGTAGGTTAGGTTACACTACCAATATTCCAATTATTATTATTATTATTATTATTAGTAGTAGTAGTAGTAGTAGTAGTAGTAGTAGTAGTAGTAGTAGTA
>JAQQZX010000005.1:23588579-23602225 GCA_030068355.1 Notoglanidium maculatum | reverse complement strand
GGTGGACTGGCGACCTGCGCAGGGTGTACCCCGCCTCTCGCCCGAAGATGCTGGGATTGGCTCCAGCTTCCCCGCGAACCAGATGGATAAAGCGCTATAGATAATGAATGGATGGATGGATGATATTGCAAAAGATTTGCAATAGTTTAAAGCTACAATTAGCAGAGTAACATTATTAGCCCATAGCTATTTCGAGGTCTACATTATCCTTTGGAAACTTTTAGAACTGTTAGTGCACATGACAATATTATCCAAGCTTGTTTTGAAAAGCTAGTCCAAATAACAGGTCAATCGTACAATCCTTTTTCCGCCATTCCAATTTTTTCACATATATGGATAGCAGCTCCCTGACTCCCGCTAATTATCTACAATATGTAATTGTGCGTGTGAGTGACAGACGTAGCGAGAAACTGAGAGAGCATCCCGATTGGTATGTGAGGCAGCAAAATGATTCATTATTAATAAAATTATTAATATTAGTCAGGGTCAACAGTAATGACAGTGTTGCTCGCTGCAGTGTTTGCAACAGTGGCTTTTCTATTGGCCATGGTGGGTTAAAGGACTGTAAACAACATGTTGAGCTGAGTTGAACAGGTGTTATTCGTTCATTGGATGTCTTCCAGCATCAAACAGGAAGCTGCAAAGCGTGTACAGGAGCATGATGGGAAATAATCTCAGAAGGAATCTAGTTGCAGTCGTGCAATTCGTGACCCTGTAAGATCTTTGCTAAATCATAGCCTGTGATTAAAAACTCTGCCTTTAGATGTGAGACAGTGTCAGACTCTAGTCTTTTAAGAGTCTCTTCAAAGTCTTCTAGTGTACGTTCTAGTCTATTGTGTTCTTACATCGTCAGCCTGGGTTTGACAGCCATGCACGAGTTAGTTCATATAGATATTTAATGCAGAGTGAACTCAGTGATGTAGCACTTGTTTGAGCGAGACAAAGCATCAGGTATTTCTCGAATTAACTAAGGGCTTTTCACTATTGATTTTCTGTCTTTTCAGCATGCAGAGAGAAATGTTGGACTTTCACTCAAGCTAACAGTAGCATGAAAAAGAAAAAGACTTGCTGACGGTGCAATACAGAAGTGGTCAAGTCTCAATTGAGACACACATTTGGTCTGCTTGTGGATATTTCAAATTAAACCGAGAACGTGTGGGACGCGAGATCTGGACCAACAGTGCTGTAGCCAATTCCGGCTCATCTGATGGCACGAAAGGTTCTTGTGAAAGACGGGAAAACATCTGCATCGACTAAAACCAAACACGGTCCCGAAATGAGGAAAATGAGAAAGCAGGCAAGGAGACAGAGAAGAGGATCAAAGGGTTGATGAGTTGGTAAGTAATGAATTAGCGTCCATGTGTTATGCTTTAATTTTACGGGTATGAGAACATTTTGAGCGAAAACATAACTAAGGGGAGCTTCTAGCCAATGTGGCAACAAAAGAACGGCAAACCAGATGTGATAAGGCCATCCCAATAAAGAACAAATGCATCTGGGTGAGTGAGCAAGCTAATTAATGTGGAAATCTATAAAAATGTAAATTTGCTGTTTGCCACTATGGGAAACTAATTAAATGCAGTGAAATGGTAAGGAACACGTTTGCCTAAAAGAGGAAATGAGAGAGAGAGAAAGAGAGAGAGAAGAGTGCTTGCTTTCCAACATCATGAATTGCATATGAGAGGAAGAACTTCATTACACACAGGAGAATTCTGGCTAAAAACACCCAAAGTAAAAGGTTTGACATGTAAGGAATAAAACTCTTCAAGGAGTGCAGTCATGGGAAAATAATCAACTACGGGTTTGTAAAGCGAAGTGGATTCACAGCCACCACAGGTACCAAAGTTGATTATTTTCAAACAACAGCACGCCATAAAGTGTTTTATTTCTCTTATACCACAACAAATTGCCTATACGTATTATTTATTCATTACGCTTTGCTTTTTAACCTTAATAACAGTTACATTGAATGTTCTGGAAAGCCTGCGAAACAAGTTAGGACATCTATTAACTCTCACCAGCCTCGTTTTTTTTTTTTTCCTGTTGTGAAGTTAATAAGACAAAAAGAAGCTTGTCATGCTCCCGAGTTCCCTGTGAATGAAAAATTTATAGCTTTACCCCCAACTGTTACAAAGCGCTGGCACTGGAGACTACTTCCAAAAGGAGTTCTAAGTCTCTGTGTGAGTTGTTTTTATAGAAATGACAGTGTATCAGAACGAGTGCATTAATATAAACCTACAGGATATGCTTTTGATCAGAATCGAGAATTCACTCCCAACACTGTGGTATAATAATGCACGTGTATGTGCATAATGTATGCGTATGTGTATATAATGTTTCATAATATACTCAACTGGCATACTGTAAACCCTACATTAATGCTAATAACCTCCAACAGTTTCTTCCAGTTATTAAATACAAGGGTACACATCCTTTTTTCCAGGCTGGACTGTGAATATTTCATCAGCATGCTCACTACAAACAAGAAGCGCACAACCATTTGTGTAATTCCAGCTAATTCCGAAGGGTTTACCAAGGTTTCCTTGCAGCTGTATCTTGTTATACAGAGAGAATGGATACACACAGCAGAGACAGAGAAAGGAGAGAAGCTGCCGCAGTCTCGGGTACGTGCAGAGATTTAGCCGGAGTCGTACGAGAACAATGACACGAGAAAAATAGCCGACAGGAAAAATGAAGGCGTATGAGAGAGAGAAGAAAAACAAGAGAGGCTTTTGAGAGATAGAGAGGAAACAGATGGAGGCCTAGAGAAAGTCGGAGTCAGAAAAAAGAGCGCAAAAAGAAAAAGATTTGCAAAGAGTGAGAGACAAAGAGAGTGAGACAGAGGCAGCAGTCTATTAATCAGGCAGTGAGCTGTGAAGGCCCGATCATATCGCTCCACACACGAGGACACACACACACACACACACACACACACACACACACACACACTAGATATGGAATTCAAAAAAAGACGACGTGTATTGTCATTTTCTGTAAAAACCAAGTGGAACGGTAGGGAATAAAAACTGCTCTTAACAGACTACTAAAAATTAACATAGACTTAAATCATAACTTAAAATGTACATTGTTTTAAAGTAGCTTTAAATGATAACTTAAGGCTATAGGGCAGCTGTTGATTTTTCAAAATTTGGAAATAAAAACATCTGTTAGAACGTAAGCCCTGTGCTAGCCCTACTAAAAATTAACAGCTGCCCCAAGTAACATAGTCATAACTTAAAGATACATTAGAACTCTGTATGTTTTAACATAATATTAGGTATTGAGTAGTAATGTAGCTTGAAGTTATTACTTTTAAACTGCCATTTACCCTCTAATAGGATAAATATCTGCCATAAACAAAATCCTGTTTAAAGTGCATGTCAACTGACTGTAAACGTGCACTGTTTCCTTTATATTGTACAGCCCTACAAATCGGCACCACGTGATATTCAAAACCTTTTACCAGTAACGTATTATTATTATTTGTTATTCCGTTGTTCAGCGCATTCGAATGCAGATTAAATTTGCAACCATTAAGTCTGATATCTTTTGTTGCTATGGTTCATTACTAAAATGTCATTGTTGCTCAGCCAAAGCACAATAAGTACATTTACAAGAGATGGAGAATTTCAGTCACCACTTTACTGTAGTATATTTGATTATGTTTTGTTAAAATGTCTAGCGACAGATTTTTGCTTAAAATAAATGGTACACTGAGGAAAACAAATGCTAACTGCTTCCCCGCGTCTCTATTATGCATGTAGGATTAGACGCGTTTCTGATTAGCCGAATTCGACCTTAGCCGTAGCCCTTCACCTAACCCTGACCTTAAGTCTAAGACTTAACCTTAAACCTAACACGCAACTGCGAAGTAGCATATCTCATAAGGAAGCACAAATTGACAGAACACGAATATCGGCTGATGACATCACTATAGGCAAAAAATTCTGGTCCGAGCATCATCGTTCGTGTCACGTGGCCGTAAATCGGATACGTATGAAAGTGACTCAAATCTGATTTGAAAAGATCGGATTTCCTGTGTGTCCACACAGCCCTGAATATATTAGATTTGTGTCCCGTTAAGGGAAAAAAATCAGATTCGAATCGCTTTAGCCTGGTCATTTGAGATCAGCCTTTCCTATGTATGCGCAAGTTGTTGTGTTTTTTTTTTGTATTCCAGTCCTGCTCGGTTTTGAAGGAGTTCCTCCCACGGTTATTTCTGTTGCCTTTTAAATCTAAATAAAATGTTTATAAAAATCCTTGCACTGTGACACGCCGAATTCCATTGTGACCAGAGCCGTGGGCCTCACATCACTATCTAATCCCACTCAGCTACTTTAGAGTCAGATCAGCGGTGCATGGCACTGAACCAGACTTAAGTTTGGATGTTACTCAGTGTTGATTTGAACATTGTAGAATAACCTGCCATAGACATTGCACTCTAAAACCATTATTAATCTGTAAGGGGCTTCTATGCTCTGTGCTCTCAGTTTCAGAAGGATTTATTTCAGCTGAGCCGCGAGCCTGACCAGACGAGTGCATTTTAAGGATTGGTACGTCCCTATATAGTATAACATGACACAGATTTATGATTTTGTACATTTACGTATCAATTTATTTACATTTGTGGTTTTGTTGGAAAAAAGCAAGGATGCTGTTTAAAAATAGTGACTGGTTTCCACGTGAGTGAAAAATTAGTTGTTGAGCAACCAGTAGAGTGTATGAGAGAAAGAATGGGCTGTATAACATATAGTAAATACCTGCATGTACTGATGTGTAACACTAGTGTGTGTGCGCACTGTGCTCACGCATTTAAGCATAGTGCCAGGGGCTAGCAAATCACTTATTAGAATTTATTCCGGTTTATTTTATGAGGGTGTGGTGTTGAATATTTAAACTGCCATTATCACAAATGCGAACAGGATATTTCCGGATGGGCGATCATCTACTGAGCTAATAAAATACATAATCACCCTCAAACACTCGCCTCAGAGCAATGGTAAATACACAAAGCTTTTGAACAAACCAGTGTGTGTGTGTGTGTGTGCTTCAGAATAAATTTCCATCTTTTTAACTTGTATTTGTTCTGTTTTCATTATTTCTTTCATTTCTAATAAAGCCTGAGCTGCCGTGCCTCTCGGAGCTGTATGGTTAAACGTACGTAAATGCTGCTTTGTGGACACACAGTATAACGGTGATTATAATAAGTGACGTTATTCCCTTTACAGCACATTCACTGTAAGGGTGCAGGTAATTCTGAAACAATGATTCATTTCATTTTCTGTCATTTCTTAAAATACCACTTGTTCGTTTTGTATCTATGAATTGTTGCATAAATAGTTTTCCGTTTAACCAAAGTTTAACCATCGATGGATTACAAAGTTCAATTCTGGACCAGCTGGAATTTTGGATCTGATTTGCACCACATCCTATATAGATAAAGATAAAGAAACACATAATAATAGAACAGCTTTACAGTACATGTTCGCTGTCACGGATGCAAAACATCTACAAAGTACTTGCATCAACATTTCAAATCCTGCAGTGGATTCGTTTTTCCAAGCAAACAAGCTGTTCATAATGATCTAGTGATTAATAAGAAATCACTTTGAATCTCCCTTTAGGCTCTTAGGCAAGCATTACTGAATATTTTAAGCCGTGTGGTAGATAATAAGAGCAATCAGGACAAGAGGTGAGAATCAGTGTGTCCGTGTGTGATTGAAAAGAAGAGAAAAATGAAGGCCTTCATTTGTAGCTCGTGCTCTTGATTGCACTGTGGCCTGGAAATTAAAAAAATAAATAAAAATAATAAAAAAAAACAGATGCTGAAATTCATTTCAAGGAATACTTAGAAGACAAAAGCCATACTTCTATCCTATCCAAATCTTAACCATCTGTAACTATTGATGCCAACATGGCATCCTGCTCAGAGATTTGTAATAATTTAAGTGATATGAAAAAAAAACCCCACAAAGGTTAAGGATGAAGGATTTATTGTTTATTGAATTTTTTTTAACGAATTTAAATGATCCTAATTAAAAATTTGTATGAATTTCCCATAAAATCAGGCTGTCACGTGCATATGATTATGAACATGCACACTGGTTTGGCTAAATATTTAGCTGGAAAACCTCACTAGCCTGCTTAAAGGATTATGCTATAGCACTGACTACACAAGTGCCTCACACTCTTCACAGCCTACATTCTGAATTAAAGACTCTCCTATTAACTCCACTGTATAGTTCATTTGATTATCGTCAAGAGCCTTATCACAAATGAGCAATAAAGAGACAATGGCTTGGCAAGCTTCACGGAGATGAACTGATTTATTTCGCGCATTACCAGCTTGACCTTTACTCAGCGCTACAGTCAGGCGGCGTTCCGACAGTGAGCTCCAGACCAGGTTACGACTCCCTCAGCAGGGGAGATGCCATTTTATAGGGCCATTCCAAACACAACGGAGTCAATTCAACCTCTCCAAAAGGGCCTTTTTAAAATAACAATGTGCACTTTACAGGAAGCTGGCTTGATATGACCGAGCTGGGGAACAATTGTGGACCCTATTTAGGGAAGCATTGCGGAGTTCAGAAACATTATTGGTCTTGTTGATAGCACCAAAGAAGCTGTTGAGGTGAAACACATGAGCAGCAAACACTAAGCGGAATACAAGATACTTCACTTGTTGTAATTGTTGCATGTTAAAATAACTGAGACAAATATATCAGTCGAGTTAGATTTTCGTGGCCGTTTGTATGCAAGACTTAAAATATGACACGTTGGAAGATGGAAATACAGGGTAATCCAGGATGTATGATTAATCCGCATCACTGTAAGAGAATTCTCAAAGTGAATTAACTTTTTCATTTGTTGTCGTTCATCATGTATTCACAAATCATGCCGTAGGTTAAACGGCTTTATCCAATCCAACTCGTTCCACACTCTAATTCGGATGCTGCAGATGCAAGAGATGAACATGGCACTTCATCTCCCAGGTCATTATCAGCCTGGAAAATCCTACCAGATGCTACAGCAGACATAACATCCTTCATCCAAAGGAAGGGTGGTCACTGAGATATAATGAGGGCTGTGTTGACGGCCATGAGCTTCCACGCCATGAGCTTCCAGTTCCATACCAATTTCAGGTTGTCCATGAGTGCATTTTACAAAAATATTTATAAATATTTTAAATACTGTAAACTGATACAGATTTATTGACTCATATTGATGAATTTATCATTAACAGTTGAAAATGTCATTTGGAGCTTGTTAGGTGTAGCGCAGTAACTTTTGATATAAACTTTTAATAAAGTTCGAAATTGTTTTTAATTTTACCGATCGATAATAGTTACGTGACCCCAAAATTCTGACCCTGGAGTTAAATTGCTCGCAAACTAATGACAGATCCTTCACCATATACAAGGCTATACAGTACAAGATTAACTGCAGTGAAAATGCAAGATAAATGAAGAGACGATATCTGACATCAGACATCTTTTTTTTCTTTACCGTATAAAAAAACTGAAATGGTGAGATATTTTCTAGGTGAGCTATTTTCTAACCACACTGATTGCAGTGAATGTCCCATATTTTTTCCTTGATTACACATTGATTGTATTTTCTTCAATCCTGTTGTTCATTTCACATTTTGAGGTTGTTTTTTCCTCACGGAGCCGTTTTACTATCTTTATTTCACGTCTTCATAAACAGACTCCCTTTTTCATTTTCAGCGTTCCTTTCTCCACCTCCCTTTTTTTTTTTCTCTGGTTTTGGGTGTTGTTGTTTGGGGTACAATAATTCATTCAACTGATTAGTCATTGTTAATTAATGAATTCACATTCATTCATCCAAGCTGGTGTTATAATTGTATGTACACACAAAGACAGTGAGAATGTCCTTTAACACTAAGCCACAGATATTGCTTATTCCTATTTCCTCATTGTTCACACATCATAAATTCTCATTTAGGGTGGCTGAAGGTTAGACCTTAGAATCGCCCTTGCCTGGAAACATGAAACCACAAAAGCCAGCAATGCACAGAGTTATTAAGCAAGACGACAAAAAAAAAAAAAAAAAATCCCTAAGCGATTGAATACTGAAGAAATTCAAAAGTAAACCAATATTCTTGCCTCTGTGCAATTGCCACATAGATGAGCCTAATGCTTGTATATTTGTTTTCATTGCATATGAATGTGCATCGGTACATGCATAATGCACAAAATTGTTATTTATTTATAAGGACAAGGTTAGTTTTATGAGCAGTAGTATTTTACAGGTCATTGTGCAATTGTTTAGCGGTACTGCAAGTCAATCATGCTGATAAAACACATTAAACAAAATGAACAAAGAACAAGACATACGGTTGGAGTAAAAAAAAAAAAAAAAAAAATGAGGCAGGTCTAAATTATGAAAATGATCCAGAATATATACATCCAGAGGAAATATTCATAGAGGGATGTTTATGCGGATGAATGGAAATGAAATGGAATGAAACTTCTAGTATGTACTGATAAAATGGTCAGAATTCTCGATTCTGATTGGTCAGAAAACAAGCTTGTACGTTATTATTTCTATAGTAACAGCTTTTACATGGAATTCCGTGGAATACTGGCACATTGCTGTCGTATAAGACCATAATAAACCTCTTCATGACACTTCATAACTTCAAGTCAGGTCGCATCACGCCACCCGAAATTGATTATTTTCCTGTAAAAGCACACTGTGTTATACTGATACAGCATTTTTTTTTTTTTCCAAAAACTATAAAAAGCTAATTTGTTGTCTGCACATTATAACTTGTCCAAGCTTGTTGGGGAGTTATACACTACTGACACGGAGAAGGTAAAGGTGTTGAGATGAAACCTTTGGTTTGTATTCCTAGAGAAAGACAGAATGGGAGGAGGAGGCTGTGGTCTTTGGAAAGCTTGGATCTTGCCATGCATCCAGTATGTGTAAATGTGTGTCAGTTGTGTATAAATCAGGTAGATGAAATGGACAAAAGGACAATGTAGCTGAGTGTCTATGGTTCATGCGGCAAAGGCGACAAGCTAGCGTTTTATTCCGTTGGCTTCATAGGTGCAAATGTACCCTCATTACATAACTGGGATCATTCAAATTTCAAATTTAATACCTGCCCTCCAGTTTAAAATGGAATAAACCCATTGTTGAAAGATACACTTCTCAGAAGGTCCTGTTAGTAAATCAGTTTGCTCGTGTTTGTACACCGCCAGCCCTTTAAATCGAGCGTGTAGTTTTTAGGAGAGAAAAACTGTAGATAAAACTCGCTCCAGCTGTAGTTATTTTATCAAATGAGTGGCAACATGAGCTTTAAGTAGATTCCTGTGATGTTCAGTGACACCTCCTCCCTCAGGGGAAATCTTCTAATAAGACAGAAATGCACTTTACCCAGCAGCCCGTGCTGAGAGACAGAGCTGGAAGCATATTAAAACAGTCAGATAGAGTTCTCAATATGATGCGAAACATGTGGTGCTGAAAGAGCAAACAGTCTGAGTGGAGATTGGATTAGACGTACGACGTCATCACTCCTTCAGTTATTCATCTTTAACGAATAAACTGCTTTATTAACTCCTAGTCAGGGTGTAAAAATACACCATGGATGTGGTGGATAGGGGACAATTTAGCAGAGTAGCCAATCGATATACTGGCATGGGATGTAGAACGAAACTGAGAAGTGAAGATTTTAAACACACTCACCATGGAAACGCACTGTGTTAAATTTGACCAGATAAACCAAACGCAACGGAAACACTCTAAATAGTTTGTTTTGGCCTGAACCCCAACCCCAACCTCCTTGCATTTCTAAGTAGACTCCTATAGGATATACGGAAGTAATGGAACAATTTTGAAAAAGTGAAACACTAAAATTATGACTGGTCATATACTGTACTTATGTATGTTGTTTGGTTGGCAAAGCGAGATGTGGCTTTGACGCTGTCGTGGGATCTGAAAGCCTTCTTCCTCTGAGAACACATGCACTTTCAGGACTTATTTCATTGTAATTGATACAAATGACACAGGAAGAGCAGGAGATTTCTGCTCAATTTCTGCCCAACAAGTGTTACATGCAGGAAAATAAATATGAAAAGCTCATACACGCAAAGTAAGAAAAGTGATGTTGTCAGCAGGTAGGCTAGAGATGGAGCTAAGGGTAGTTTCATGCTCATAACTTCATCTTGACTGCTTTATCCTGGTCAAGCGGACAAAAATTCAGCTATAATGGGACTCCTATCCAGTGCAGGACACCATTCACACACACACACACAGTCATTCATAACTATTCCAGTCCACCAACCTGCATGTTTTTGGACAGTGTGAGAAAACTGGAGAACCTTGATGTGAACATGGGAAGAACGTGGATTCTTCCCCCAGGATTGAACCAGGAACTGTGAGGTGGTTTATGATGTAGTTTCGTTTGTTTCTTTCTTTTTAAATTTCACATTCAAAAATGCTTTGGTATGTTTATGCCAAGAAATATACTGTAATTCCACAGACACAGTGAAATATAGAAGCGTACCTGAGCCCACGAACTCTGATAGTAACCTGTTGATTACTGAGGACTGTGTGTAAACAGCGCTGATATAAATAATAAACAATAAAAGTCGCAGAGTGCCTACACTGATATTGGGTAATAAAGCTGGATCGAGGTGATCAAAAACCTAACTCTTATGGAAATCTGAGTCTGATTAAAATGTAGAAATGCTGCTAGTCCTGATTCCTGTTCCTCTGACCATGTTATATGGCAAAGTTATTGTCACATTACCCAAATTTATCAAGAGGACTAGAACAACGTGTTGATTTATGTGTGCTCAAACAGAGCAGATATTCATTTCGTTAACTGAGTTTCGGCATGGCGGCGCAGTGGGAGGAGTCGCCTCCTCGCGGCTCCTCCAGAGGTTCTGGTTTTATCCTGAGCTTGGTTTACTGTCGTTATGATGTTTCACATGTTCTTCCCATTCTTCTTCACACCTTCTTGTTTTGTGGATTTGATTTAAGTGCTAGATATTTGCGTATATTCCTTTTCTCTTAACATTTTCCTTTTTTTTAAAAATAATTGTGTTTGCCATCCAAGTCACTGCTCAAATATGGGTACTTGGCTGCCATTTTGGTTAGGTTTGGGTGTTTGTATGTGTGTATTGATTAGTCTGGCATAAAGAGAAGTAGTTTGTCATTGGTTTGTTTGTTTACTTTTATCGGCATAGCTAAGTTAGCTTCTCTTTCTTCGGCTATTCTGGACGTTTGTTTACTACTTTAGGGCCAGTGGCTGCACATATATTTCCGACAGTAGCCTATAGCTTAATATATTCCTTGAATTATTTACAATTCTGTTTTTAATCCGTCGACATTTCCCATTACACGTTTTGTTTTCGTTCCAATTATAGACTGGGGTGTAACAACTGGTGACTCTAAATTGCCCCCAGGTGTGAATAATTCCCATCCAGTATGTATTCCCAACTCACACTCAATATTGCTGGGATAAGATTCAGATCTGAAGAAAAAAAAATTAAAAAATCAGTATTTACTGCATGGTAAAAGATCTCCGATCCCAATTTATTAAAATAGTTGTTCCATGCAGGCTATACTTGTCAGACTCTGTTGATGAGGTCATGAGGAGGTCTAGCTTTAAATTTGTGAACATGAAGCGAAGACAAGAATCTGTACACTAGTGTGAGTTTTAAAAGGCTTTTAAAAGGACTGAGTGATAAAAATGAGATATTTGTGGTGCACTTCGGGCGGTAATCTCATGCCAAGCAAGACGAGACGATCCATCCACCTGAACGGCTTTTTGCCTGTATTTTGGCAGAAAAATGGGTTTGTTCCACACAGCTCCGTAATGGCTGCTGAGTGCTTGTGAAAGCTGGCCCGTCTCACCTCGTTGTGCACTTATTGACACCAGGAGTGCCATTTATGCTTCTCTTCAGCATCACAGTATTTTCTAGACAATTCCTACTGACGCAATTTCCGCAGTTATTCTACCAGACTACCTCTCTCGTTACTGTTTGACTGAATTGAAGGACTGTCCCTCTTCAGTTACCGCTTGACCTTCGCATAGCAATTTTAAAGTCTGCGGGTTTCAAATCCAGCTAGAGTTATGACGGGTATCCGGGTGGCTACAGCAACGCAAAATAACAGACTGCGTTCATGGCGCTGTCATGGAAATAGAGTGTGCAAGCTATTGCTCTATTAAAGAAGCATGGGCATGTAAAATGTGCTTCGAAAGAGCAAGGGAAGAACTGACTTATACACCAGAAGATAAAATTCATTCATTCATCTTCAAAAATCGCTCCATCCAGGTCAAGGTCACGGTGATTCCGGATCCTGTTCTAGGTGCAAGACAGGAATACATCTTGCGTTACACACACATACATTTGCACACACATTCCCGCACAGCACATGTGATGTAACTTAGGACCTTTTTCAAGCATGTTTTAGCTACTTTCTGTTAAAAAGTGTTGGCACACTCTTCCTCATCTACTATAGAGGAGGCATCAGCAACCACAGAGGCGTCCCGGGTAGCATCCAAAACAATGGGTACCAGAGGCATACTGTATATCTCTGTGTAAAGCAGGGGACTAATGGAGGCTATTTATTGTCAGTGGGTGGGCAATGGCAGCTATCACTCAGACATTTTTTTGCTAAAGCAAAATCCTGTTTACCACTATATACAATGCAGTCAGACTACACACATACTGCTTAAATCTTTGTCCTAGTATTCGGAGTGTAGTCTTATCTTAGCATCAAAATACATAGCAGGAAGGCAAACCAGCCTTACGGGCTGTCGATGTTGGCATTTTGGAGCAGATGATTGAGCGCCTGCAGTCTGCTAGCTGCACTAATTAACGATTAAGCCTGATTTCTCCAACATCTGCCCCCTCTGCATCGGGAGCTCTAACCAAATGGCCAGCTCTTCTGTTAACAAACATCGTAAAAATTAATTAGCAAATTCATTTTAATCCCTCAATCCCTAAGAACAACCAGCGTTGGTGCAGAGAGGGACACTGCAATGTGTTTCATGCTCAGCTAGACAGAGAGCAGGTGTGTGTGTGTGTGTGTGTGTGTGTGTGTGTGTGGCCTGCAGAGATGAGTTCCAGATATGAGTTAATAATAGGGGATGGACAGTAGAGTGGCCCAGAGGAAAACCAAGACATGACCGAGCATGCTGAGACAAGGGATATACACAGCGACATACATACACACTTTTACACAAAAATCATACAAACACCTGAACACTGCCTGGACAAAGAAAACACGAAGCACTTAGAGACATTCACAGCATAGCACACATGATGTATTACCATATTTATTCAGTGGTTTCCCCCGAGGAAGTACATTGGGCAAAAATCGGTAGGACCCAAAGCTACTCTCACTCCTCTTCATTCTCTTTCGTTCTGCATTCTGAGATATGTATAGTGCAGAAAATTGGCAGTTGCAGCTTTCCGAGCATTGCATACACAGCGTGAAATAATTTAATCATCAGAATTCTGATGTTACACAGAGTTCCGCTATCTTTATGTTTATAATTGCCTGGCACAACATTGTGCATCCGTGCATGCGTGGGTTTCCTCCGGGTGCTCCGGTTTCCTCCCACAGTCCAAAGACATGCAGATTAGCTCAACTGGCTACTCTAAATT
>JAQQZX010000005.1:23577239-23588111 GCA_030068355.1 Notoglanidium maculatum | reverse complement strand
GATGCTGGGATTGGCTCCAGCTTCCCCGCGACCCAGATGGATAAAGCGCTATAGATAATGGATGGATGGATGGAACATTGTGCATTAAAACACACTCCTATACAAGTGTTTGTGTCAGTGCGGCAATTCTTATCGTTGTATTACATATTGAACATTTCTGACTGACTTCTGGCTAGTGCTAAAATGAGCCACGCTAAACTCAAATCAATTCACACAAAACAGATTCATTAAGAGTGCTATTCGCGTGTGCAATCTGATAAATCGGTGAGCTCGGATTTGAAACCTGAGACTTAAGTAATTACGAATTACATCGCTGAATTCTCTTAAGATGCTGTTGGCTTTTGCGGTGTGATACTGAGACGTTTTAATGAAACATAGTGTAACCAAAATAATATTTTTTACTTTGGATTCAAATAGTGAAAAGAGGTTTATGCAGATTTAATACCTACCCTTCAGTCATATTACCATGTACACTCAATCTCTTTTAGGATGCAGTAAATAATGCTACGATGGCTAAATTAATCTATTTACAATGACCCTGTACTCTATTTTCTTCTATTTAAGTAGAAAAGCCCCAAGGCAAACATGCAAAATGGACACAATGTATTGCTCATTTAAGATGCAATCCTCCATAGATCCTGTTAGTAAATCAGCTTGCAGGTTACTTTTGGGGGTGCCAGGGCCTGACAGTTCAATCTGGATGGCAAGCATAATTCAAATGAAGTGCGGAGTTTAGATGAAATGTTGTTCATAATGAAATGATAAAGTACTGATTTGAGATAAATTTTTAGCTAGTTATTAGTGTAGCTCTGAGCTAAAGTTTAAGCCTGTCTTGACTTCCTACTAACACCATTAGGAGCAAGGAAAATAATGTAATCCAAAGCTTAAGTAGCTAACAATAATATATGTCACAGATTACTATAGGGACTTATAGTGCATTCTCAATAGGTCACATGCAGTTACTTATAATTACCACACGCAGCTTTTCTTTACTTATAAATGCACCGCTCATGCTACATTTGTAGCACTAAAGCGCTAATGCACTGAAAATGGCAGCATCAGTCAATTACAACCTGGTGTTTGAAAGATGCAAATCTTTCCATACCCAATAACAGAAGTGAGCTCTAAGAGGAATATGCCATGGCTGCCATTTGCACCCAGTCACACGCACGGAATGGCTCGGTGATTAGATTATCTTTCCAGCCATGTGGCGTCTGGAGCATTATTACAGCAGGGGGAAGACACAAGGGTGCATGACTGCTTTAAAGTTTGCAGGATGACAGTGTGTTTTTGACAAGCATCAGAACACCATACAGACTTTCTCCCTACATGCGTGGACGGCTCAGACATCAGTGCGTCAATCAAGCGAGCAATCAGAAAGAAAGCACAACGAGAGCTAGGAGACAGAATAAAAGGAAGATGAATAAAGGTTGGGAAAAAAAGTGTTTTTTTTTTTTTTTTCTACCAGCAGTCACAGAGAATCTCCAATCTTTGAAGTTTTTGATATGATGTTCATCAAGTCTCTCATCTACACAAAGGAGCAAGGAGGTGTGGTGATTATAATAAAGGCCATTGAAATGGGTACAGTTTCAAAAAGTTGCTATGCTTAATTATACGTAGCATAAACCATAGACTGTATAGAGTGATAACTGCAGGACAGTGGGCACATACAGTGGATATTAAAAGTGAAAAAATAATAGAAATGTTTTAGGGATGAAAAAAAAGGAAAAACGTGCAATAACCTTGTTGTACAAGTGTGCACATTTTTTAATAATGGGGCGTATGAGTGTGCTCAGAATAACAAATCACATTCAAACTCAACTTCAAAAGTAATCATCATACACACGTCATCAGTCAAATGATTCTGATTATCCCTAAATAAAGATCAGCTGTTTCTGTAGGATTTTCCTGACATCTTGGTTTCACCCAGCCATGGTCTGCAAAGAGTTTACAAAGCATGTACGGGATCTCATTGTCAAAATGTATGAATCAGGAAAGGAGTACAAAAGAAATTAGAAAACCTTAGATGTACCATGGAACACTGTGACGGCCATTATCAACAAGTGGATAAAATGGGGCACCATGGTGATATTACAAAGAACAGGACGTCCCTCCAACTTTGACAAAAGGAAAAGATGAAAACTTATCTGGGAGGCTTCTAAGATTCCTTCAGCAACAATAAAGGAGCTGCAGAAATCTTTGGCCAGTACTGGTCCTCCTTGCACGTGACAACAATCTCTCATATTCATCACATATCTGGACTGTGGGGTAGGATGGCTCAATGGAGATCCTTTCTCACCAAAAAGAAAAACCCATCCAAGCCTGCCTAAATCACCCCAAATCATGTGGCAAAATGTGTTATGGTCTGATGAGACCAAGAAAAAGCAAAAACATCCTAAATAATGATCATGATGAAGCACACTGTGCTGTACTCTGTGCTTAAAGTGGTGGAAATGATGTATGGCTGTCTGTTTTAGCTGTTATAGCCACTAAAAAGCATGTGGGTGGAGTTGAAAATTGTATAGCAGCCAACCTTTAGTGGATGTGAGCACAGTAAAACATTACAACATCCAGTCCACTGAAAATTAGCTTAACCTGGCTAAACCTACTCTGTATCCTTGAGTTGAGGAGTTTTATGGCAGCACATCTGGCTAAATGAAACCAGACTAGCCACTGAAAGAGGTCCAGAAGTTTCTTGTTCAGAAATTCGCCAATGATTCAAAGCTTCTAATATATTATTGATAAAGTTCATTCAGTACTTTGTGTGTGTCTGAAGGGCTACAGGCTAGGATATGTATCAGATAGCTGCCAACCAGTACCCGGAAGTCATCACTGGAATGTCAGTGTTTCTCCCTATGCCACAGTGCCTTGTGCTGTGACACACAACTGTACTGTCTCTCTGGATGAGTCATAGCAGTAGACAATAACTCTGACCTCCTTTACAACCTGATACCAATCAATACCAAAGCTAACATCCTGACACAATTAGTGATATTTTCTTGAAGATTTCCCGTGGACTTTAAAAAGGGAAATCACTTATCAGTTCAATGTAGAGTTGTGTGTATTTATAATGTTAATAAAACTAACAAATAAACAAATCTTTATTAAAAGTGCTTAGTAAAAAAGGCTCATCTTTAGACTTCTTTTAAGAACAGCCAGTTTAAATTATGTGCTGAAGCATGCTACACTCCCTGCACTGACTTCCTGTAGCTGCCTGCATCAAATTCAAAACACTGATGCTTGTCTACAAACCCTAAAATGGACATGCACCCTCCTTCCTCAAAACACTTATAAACACCCCGCACTGCACCACGCCAACTCCGATCCTCCAGGATTGCTCAACTTGTTCCACCATCTCTCACAGTACAAGGAAGACATGCATCTAGACTCTTCTCAGTTTTCCCTCTTTCCCTTCTCAACTTTCCCTAGATGTCCAAACAGCTGAGTCACCGGGTGTCTTCAAATCACGACTAAATACCTACCTCTTTTGGAAATACTTGGACTTGGTATTCTTAGCCTGGGTTCCTATGAACCAGAATCAAAATGTATTTACTGATAGAAACTTCAAAACACTTATGTAAGTTGCTGTGGATAAGACCGCCTGCCAAATGTTGAAAATGTAAATGTAAATGTGTAGGTGCAGGAAACAATGCATAACCAGCATTTCCCGTTTCATTGTTCCATTTCAGGTTAGAAGTACAATAGGCATCAGCCACCGCACACTACATATGACAGAATGCTAGACCGAACCATGGATGCAGTGGAGTTTGTCAAGATCACGGGAGAACCAATGGCAGTTTGACCAGATTAAATCTAACATGGAACAGCTCCATGCTGGGCTCCCTAATAAATTCTTTAGGGGAGAGCTGCAACCTGTACATTGGCCACGCTTAGTCCGCCAAACACAGGCAGCAGGGTGACAGCGGGGCTCATCCCCGAGGCTGGGGAAGTGGCATCCCCAGTGCAGCTTATGCCAGAGGCCGACAGGGTGGCCTTCTACAGATGAGCTCATGTCAGAGGCCGACCAGACGGTCTCCATAGAAACGCCCAAGCCAAAGGACGACAAAACAGCCCTGCAGGCCACACACAAGGCCTTGTACATAGAGTTTGCTCTGCCTCATGACTCTGGTGAGGACACCGTTGCCTGCCCTTCCCGCCCCAAGGAAATGGCCTTAGTCCATTGGACTGTGGGTTATGCCATGTTTGTTCTCTGCTAGCCAGAGGGAGCCCATCAGACCATGCATAACTTGCCTGGCAGTCCAGGACCCCTTCAAAGATGAAGTGGATGCATCAGGAGCTGGGCTTTAAAGGGGGTCCTGTCAGGTGACTATAGAATGCATCAGGCACTGACACTACATGTTCATGTCATACACCAAGTCACATGATAAGGAATGGTGGGTTAAGCTCTACTTGTGGTTTAGAGGAGACATTACATCAGGGCTTTGATAAATGCCTGGGCACCTATGCCCCTGGAGGAGTGAGGTCGACCAGTGGAGGAAATGTAGCCCTGGGGTGATATGGAAGGCAGAAAACAACGGCTGCAGATGCACTCTGGATTAGTTGCTTATGGCATGCAAGGGAAGACCAGCTAGCAATAAGTTGCAATAGTCCAGTCTTGAGATGACAAAGGACTGAACAAGCTGAGTGGCCTCTCTGTCTAGAAATGTCTCTGTCCAGAACCTCCTGTTGTAAAAGAGAGACCTGCACACTATAAACTGTCAGGTTAATAACATGTTTCTCCTTTTCACTCTTGGTCAAACTACTATGTTTTTGATCCATGTCTTTATTCCTTTCTATCTACTGTGAGTACATGTACTGTACTGTGCAGAAAGGTGTTTAAATGTGTTTGGATTTCTTGGTTACTAATTACTTTCTGGAAATCTTCTGTGTTGTTTTGGGCCCATCTGGATCATCTCTTGAGACTGCACAGTCGACTGGGCAGTGTTGTTAGTCTCTGCCCTTTAAATAAACACAGTAATTAGAGTGTGATCAGAGAGAAGGGTTATTGCAGTGAGAGGGAAAGGGACCAAACATTCTATCATGTAATTTATTGTATTATTTCCAAGAGTTGTCCAAAGATACATGAAGTCATTAGCACTTTTGCTGATCACACAATTGTATGTAAGGATGTAAGGAAAAAAAATATTTAGCATATTGGTTTAGGAAAAGAATCAATGACATGGTGTTGTGAAGAAGAAAAAGAAACCATTATTTTTTACATATACATTACAGTATTGTGTTGGAATGTTTTGGATCAATCGTATTGCTGTGTATTGGAATGGTGAGTGGTGAGAATGGTGAGAATGGTGTATACTTTACATTATCTGCCTGTAAAGATCACACTGAACTAGGAGCTAGTTTAATAAATGATGGTGATTTAAAAAAAAAAAAAAAAGTCATTACGCCTAAAGACAATACATCTAAAACATTGTTAGCTAGCTTTTAGCTTTGCAAAAGAATTATAAAAAGATGGAAAAGTGATCTTCAATATAGACAAACTTGTTTAAATAACTACTCTGGTTAAAGTTTGCTTTAATAGAAAGGAAGTATTTTTGGCAGAAATGGAAGGAGAATGGTTAAATTAAAGAATTTAAATGGACTTGGACCTCAAAATCTAGCATCCATGGGATGAGATTGAGATCCATGCAAAAGAGAAACATATTTATTCAGAGCTAGGTCTTGAGAGGCCTTGAGAGGTGGAGCAAGCAGCGCCAAGGTGCCTGAGAACAAAATGGGATTGGTTAAAAGTTCCTCCATATTGTTTTCACTAACATGAGTTCAGCAGTGACTATAAACAATGGCCTTACCTTAATGTTTTTGCAATGAGCTGTCATTTTTTTCAAAACCCCAGCCATTCTGCATTCAGGGTGACTGCAGGAGAGTGTGTGTGTATATATGTGTGTGTGTGTGTGTGTGTGTGTATGTGTGTATGTGTGTGTGTGTCTGAAGCAGTGCAGCATGTCACACCAGCAGGGCCACGCTCACACTCCATCCTAATGGGCCATTTGGGGCCTGGTAATTGGCAGACACATGGAGGCGTGTGCTCTAACTCCCACTGTGTATGTCCACATCCTGCTCTGGCTTTCTGTCTGGCTGTAAGTGTGCGTGCGTGTGTGTGTGTGTGTGTGTGTGTGTGTGTGTGTGTGTGTGTGTGTGTCTGTGTGTGTGTGTTAATGATGTCCAAACACATTGTACTCCATTAATGGCCATCTAATTGCTGCCTCGGTATGTTTCTAAGCTCTCAGGGAAGATTGACAAGATGAGAAACATGAGGTTCAGGCCTGAGATTAAAGTGATGATGAAGACGAGGACGATGATTATAAACCTAACAGAGGAACACTGGAAAGAAGCTTTAGTGTCACACAGATTATATAAATGAGGTTCATGTTGTGCACAGAGAATATGAATAATCAGAGTTATGAAAAATAGCTAGGTTAATCGTACAGTCACCTTGTGATCGTGTTAGTTTGTTCTTGTAAATGTCTTTGTCACAATAATAGGGAGCTGCATCGCTCTTTGTGTTTTTGCTTTTTTGTTTTTTGTTCATGCGGCTTTTCCTGTTTACATCTCTCTAACCACTGTCCTCCACTACCCTCGCTGGAGCCATAAAAAAAAAAAAACTAAGGGGCTCTTTGAGAAATTGCCTAAGCTCCGAAGATTGATAACAGTGGCCTAAAGCCAGAGAGGGAAAGAGAGAGAGACAGAAAGAGAGAGACAGAGAGAGAGAAAGAAAAGAGAGAGAGGCACATGAGGTGACGGGATGTTGGAGGCTACGATCGCCACACTGTTAAACTGGAATGATAAAGTGCCATGGTATTCTCACCAGGCTTAGCAGACAAGCACTAGGCCTGCCAGGGATGCCAACTTGGATTAAGGACATAATGTTGGCAAAATTACACAGCAAATAATGCTGAAAAGAGCAATGACCTGATTATTCTTCAAAATAAAATTGAAACAAATGTAAAATAACAAGAATTACACCCTAATGAAGTGACAGAAGCTCAACTTTTGTTATGGACAACCTGCAAGTATATAGTGGCCCATAAATTCAAAGCACATTAACAAGCCAAAAATTCAACAGCAAGAGCGAAAATAAAAACAGCAAAACCCAATTTCGAATTCAGCATCACGCAACAAAACGTAAAGGCAGAAAAAATGCCACGGCAAAACCTAAATTTCATTTGAAAATACATAATCAAAACGCAAAAACAACCGAAACCAGAAAATGTAACCAAAAACACAACAATACGTTTGGATACAAGGCAGCATAAAGCAACAACACAGACAAAAAAAAAAACCCAAACAAAAACACATGAGCAAAACAGAAAACCCGCTACAAAACCTCAGAAATCAGAATAGGCACCTAAAACACAACAGGAAACAAAACCAAAACCAAAACCAACAGAAAACACAAAACACAAAAGCTAATTAGTAAACACATCAACATTAACCTGGTGTGGTTAATGAGGTTAATGGTAATGGTACAGCAATCATTTTCAGTACAGCAATGGCACTGTCATGGTAGTGTGAGTATGCTGCTTGTACAGGTTTATCATTATAATCACTGCTAATGATCGATTCAGATATCAGGTCAGTGGTCGCTTTTCACTGAAGGCGACTGAAAGTCATTAACTGCATGCCTACTTTCAGTATGTGGAAGTTGCACCCGGAGGCGTACGTTTCATTTCAGTGTGGGGTGTGAGGAACACTGCTCACTGCATCTAACCCATCAAAGGGTTGCAATTTTCTTCTAAACATTACTTTTAGGTAGTGAAAATGTGATATTTCCCAATAACAAGTTTGTCCCTGTTATCATTTTCACTGTAACAGCTATAAACAGCATCTCTGTTATCCATCTGCTGAAATGAACAACACAGACTGCTTCCAAAAAATGTTAAATACATCTCTGCACAGAAAACGTATACACAGATTTTATCCATTTATGTGCAGTGTCCAGTCTGAGTGTAAGAAGTTACTATATAAAAACAAGCATGAATTAAAATGAATTGCAATTCAAACCTGTGGTTTACTGCAGAAGTATTGCCAGAGTCAGGGGTTTTAAACTAGATATAAAAAACGTGGACATTATTATCATTTGGTAAAAAGTTTTACGTGTCAGACGATTGCAGGGCACAACCTTGTGGTATAAGAAAAAAGGAAAACTGTAATTTACTAAACTAAACTAGAAACTAAATTAAGTTACTGATGTCATAAGATTATAAATAATCTGTGCTCACCTGTCTGTGGTGGAAAAACGCAAAAAAAAGCAAAACGCATTAGCGGACAAATGGACCCAAAATACCAGTAAACAATTAATGCTAACTGATGTTATTACTTATAGAAATGATAATTATAGAACTGAATGATAATTAATTTTTAACAAGGCACCTTTTTAAAGTTGTCAAAAATATTGGAACACACGACTGCCAGCTCTTTGACAGGTCCTATTACCGTAGATTGATTGTTTAAATAATTATTAGCTCTGAATGTCTACTCTTGGTTTGAGGCCTGGGTTTCACCTGGGAAGACTGCGTTTGTTGTTAAAAAGGATAAACCAACTTGAAGACCAGAGAGCTCCCTATGGGAGGAAAGCAAGCCATTTTGAAGCTGAGAAAAAAAGGGAAAATTGATGTCATTACACAAATCATTGAGAATAGCCAAACCAACAATATGAAATGTCCTGGGAAAAATTAAAAAACCACTGGTGTACTAACAACCAGACATCAAACAGGTCGGCCAGGGAAAATAACAGCATTTGATGACATTGCTGTAAAGCTGTAAAGAAAACCCAAAACCAACAATGACATCACTAACAACCAGGTATCACAATACACCATTAAAAGAAGACTTTGAAAGCAGAAATATACAGGCCATACCAGACGCAAACCACTCATCAGTAGTAAGAATTGGAAGACCAGATTGAAATGAGCTAAGAAGTACAGAGACAAGACACAAACGTGCTGGATTATAACAAAGTGATGGAAAGGCCGAAGTGTGGAGAAAGACAGGATCTGCTCATGATCCAAAACATCCTAGCTCATCAGTCAAGCACGGTGGAGGTAGCGTCATGCCTTGGGCTTGCATGGCTGCTTCCTGAATAGGCTCACTAATCTTTATTGATGATGAAACTCATGATGGCGGCAGCAGAATGAATTCAGAAGTCTACAGAAACATTCTGGCTGCCAATTTACAGAGAAATGCATCCAATTTAATTGGGAGGAACTTCATCATGCAGCAAGACAATAACCCAAAACAGACCGCTAACACGACGAAGGACTTCGTCAGGGGGGGAAAGCGGAAGGTTTTAGAAGTCAATCAGCACACCTTAACTCAGATGAGCTTGGATTTCACCTCATGAAGAGGAGACAGAAGGGAGAAAGCCCCAAAACAAGCAACAACTGAAAGCAGCTGTGGTACTAACCACCTGCAAAAGCATCACAAAAGAAGGATGCAATGATTTGCTGATGTTTCCTGAATGATGCAGTTATTGCAAGCAACCAAATATTAAGTGTTATTTACTTTTAAGACTATTTGTTCCAATACTTTTTCTTACTTAAAAATTGAGTTGTCTGCCACCAAAGGTCCCATGCTCTAAGTGGATCACCACGTCTAAAGATAAATATCAGGAATGTATATCGTCTCATAGCCATCTTTTGATCTCAAACCCAAACGTTTTTAGTCTAGGTCCAATCTGGCCCCCATTGAAAAAAAAGTTTAGACACCCCTGAGCTCTGACAGCAGCAGTATGCTGAGTTTGAAGAAAATAACCGATCAGGTGGTTGAAATGTCAATCACCTACTGTTCTTTTCTGAACTCTAGCAGCTCAGACAATCACAAGCAAGCAATGACGAAATGAGTTTCCTGATTTTAAAGGCGCATAATAGGCATTTTTCCCAGGCGCTATAAATAAATAGTTTGGCTCATCATCATCTAACTGAAAAGTGATGGAAGTACCTTTTTTTTTTTTTTTTTTTAAAAAGCTAAATTAAACTTTAAATTCTTTGTTTATATAGTTTTTGTTCAGTTGCTTTTATTTTATTGTTGGTTAAACTGTTTTAAACTGATTTCCAAAAAAACAACAAACAAAAAGCAGCCCTGGTCAGAGCTAATATAATCTAATTACAGGAAATTAGTCTGCAAGAATTCAAACAGTGATAATCGAGAATTGAAATGAATTAAAATGTAAATTAAGTTTATTATTACAAGCTTCCGGCAGGTGCTGCAGTTCCGTTCTGACGGGTGCATAGCAACGCCAGTGTTTCCTTAGCAACCCAAACAGAAGACCCAGTGGTGTTATAGTGCTTGGAGAAGAACATTTATTGCTCAGTCAGTGCAAAGTTTCTACATAACGGTTAGCTTTGCATTCGACGTGAACAAACATGAGAACTTTTGACGGAGTAAAAACAAAGCTGAACACGGAAGGATTTACCGTGAAAGCAACTATGAACAACTCGATGGTAAGTTCTGCCTTAGGCTAACAGGCTAGCTGTGGATTAGCTCACTAATATCAAACCAAACTTAGACATTAGTGATGGGCGTCGCGGCCATTAAAGCTGAGGGGGACGTTACATTATTCGTTTGGACCCCTCCACATTTAACATAAAGCGCTGTTTCTATTGCTTCGCGAAAGAATCCATTCCACTTCATCGATATGAGAATACACACACCTCTGAACTTCCGCTCCGGGTTTTCCGGGTTCCCTACAACAACAAACCACGCGCACGTGAGGTGAATCCTCAGTACAGGCCATAAACAGTAAAGCTGCAACTTTTGCTAAAAGGTGTTCAACTTTTGTTAAAACCTTATTCTTTTGTTATATGCCCTCAAAATTAACCCTAGGCCACGTTAAATTAATGTTCAACTAAACAATGA
>JAQQZX010000005.1:23524404-23543526 GCA_030068355.1 Notoglanidium maculatum | reverse complement strand
TGTGTGTGTGTGTGTGTGTGTGTGTGTGTGTGTGTGTGTGTGTGTGTGTGTGTGTGTGTGTGTGTGTGTGTCTTGGTGCAAGCAACGTACTATCTACTGCTATCTGCTGTTAGTCTACAGGTGTCTGTTTGTATGTCTATTTTAATGTTCATGCATTAGGGAATAGACAATCTGCCTCTCTCTCTCTCTCTCTCTCTCTCTCTCGCTCTCTCTCGCTCTCTCTCTCTCTCAATGGCACCCAGTTTTGTTCAACCTGAATCAGACGAGAACAATTCCATTTTCATTTATCTATAAAGCACCCCCAACCGTCTCTATAATGCCTGTTCGAATATCGCTATAATCTGGGCTGTTGTCGTAGCAACCATTTTATCGCTCTTGGCAAACTAAATGATGTCTATGACCTCTGGCGTTCGTAGCCACCTCCACCTCTTTCTCTCTCTCTTCTGCCTTGATCTTCCTCCCTCGCCCCATTCCCCTTCCGCTCTGTCGTTCCTGCTTTAGTCTTTCTCTCTCTCTCCACTCATCTCCCCTCTTCCTCCCGCCTCCCTCAACGTCAGTGAAAGCCTCTGAACTCCTTGTTAATTAATCTCAAAAGAGCAGTGTGTCCTTCCTGAAGTCCCACTTGACATTTTTAATGCTTTTTTCCCCCTAATATGCTGTCTGTCTCTCATGTCGTTTTTTTTTTTTTTTTTTGACTGCTTTTACTCTTGTTAAGTGGCAGCAAATTGCACCAAGCTCTTTAGCGCCTTACGAAACCCTCACGGAAACACGCGAACAATATACGAGCGTGTGAATGAGAATCACTCGTATGAAAAAGAACAATCACGTGACCGTGAAAGCGCATGACACTGAATCCTGAATCGCATTTCATAATAAAAACACACGGACTATACGCACCACTTTTGTTTAGCTAGGCTTCATCCTAGCTCCTTAGCAGATTAGCAAAGCACGCTAAACGTGCTAGTCACATCCGTACACTCGCTAACGATCCCTGTGACTTCCTTCCGAGCTTTAGTTTCCTTCCTGACGTCTCTATGCACATCACACTGTTATTCATTTGAAATGACTGATTACCTTATGTGCTGTATAAGAGCACCGCGCCCATCAATACAGAATACCATTCTACTCCTAGCTAGCTACAGAAATGTTCAGGTTGACCAGTTGACGTTAGCAAGCTCTCCTCTCCAGTAATAATAGCATTGATAACGTTACCGCTGTAACCACGTGAATAATGAACGCGAGGCTTAGACTCTTCGTGAACAAATCGCTCGTTCCTACACTGAGAGTCATGTGACTCGGGCCCGAAAGACCCGCACGTGACCGAATCTGAGCCTGAGTGGAGCCATTTACCTGTAGAGGTGTGTGTGTGTGTGTGTGTGTGTGTGTGTGTCCATCTCCTGCTTCAAAGCTTTGCTCTGCATCGCTTTATTTATTTAACCTTAATGGTCTAAGGCTAGCCAATTAAATCTGAATTATGTATTATTAAGCAGGGCTCTGGCAGCGCCGCGTTCTGCTTTCAGGGAGGGTGGGTATAACGTCTGCTTGTGTGTGTGTGTTGGTGTGTGAGAGGATGATCCTACCTCTGTTGCTCTGTTTGCTTTTGTTCTTGTATTCTTGTCTCCTAACTGCCTGACTCACCAATATTTTCTTGACCAAAGCAAAAAAAGGTCAAGGTTAGCCTGGAAATTGCCTCAAAGCAATCAGTGCTCTCTCTGAGAATGACTCTGTGTGTGTGTGTGTGTGTGTGTGTGTGTGTGTGTGTGTGTGTGTGTGTGTGTGCGTGCAAAATTTCATTCTTTTCCGGTATCGCTTGCTCCACGGCAGTAACACTCTTTCCTATAAATGATAAACATTTAAATTTAGTATATAAAGATTTCCCAGTAACATGAATAAGACTCATTAAAGCTATATTTTCTATCAAAATGCATTTTCTCTTATATGTTGTATTTGCTTTTATATATATATATATATATATATTTTTTTTTTTTTTTTTTTTTTTTCTCCCCCACTGTATAAACTATAAATTATGAAGCCATGGAAAAAAGAGTGGGGGAAAAAAAGCTCATCATTTTGAGTTATTTCAAGATAGTATGTCATTGTTTCAAGTTAATTTCTCATTATTTTTGCCTCAATCTTTGAAGATATGTCCTAATTTTGCGTTGTCTCTCTATTTCAGGATATTATGCCTTTATTGCGACTTAACATCTTGTCATATCGACTCAATAACTCATCGTTTCAGTAGTTATCTTCCTTACTATTTAAAACCCCACAATCTAACAGTTACACTAATTGCTTGAATATTAATTTGCAGTAATGATCATTTTTATTCCGTACGCTTTAGCTGACAGCAAGCAATCTACACATTGCTGTAATAGGATTTAGAGGACGCATATCCTCTGGCTGATGATCGGTACTTCGCGTATGGGATGGTTAAACTTTTGAATCCTAACACTTAAATCGTTTATGACAAATAGTGACTAGAATAAGTACCAGGTAGGTGTAGCAGATAGAAGGGTCAGTGAGCATGAACACATCGCAGGCACCTAATAAAGTGCCCTCTGAGTGGATTTTCGGTGCAGATGATAGAATTTTGTGGCGTTTACATAATCTGCGACTCTTATAAATACCCTATTCACCCAGGTATTGCTATGTTCCTACTAAATACCCTCTCTCCATCATATCGGTCTCACTGCTCTTGTGTCGTAGATGTGTGCCCGTGATGCGTTAAAACAAAAAAGTTCGTTTGCTGTAGCAACCACTGACAAAAGCAATGTGGGCGGGACCGGTTGAGGTAAGAAGGTTAAGCAGAGTTTGAGAATTGGAGCTTCAGGTAGCAAAGGAGACGGGAACATCTTGCAGAAGGTCTGTTCCAGCATAAGGTAGACATAAACCCATGCACGCGTATTATACACACACGTGCGCGGACACACACATACACACACACACACACACACACACATGCAGATGTGTCTGTAAAAGGGCTTACATTTACCTCTGCCTGACCTCCACACACTCATACACACTCACAGCATGAGGGTTCTGACTGTGTGTGTGTGTGTGTGTGTGTGTGTGTGTGTGTGTGTGTGTGTGTGTGTGTGTGGACAGCTGAGACACGTCACCGTTGACATCTGTCTATCATGTGTCTCCAATGTGTCCAGCTGACCACATGTTCACATTCCGTTACTGCCTACATCATTGTTCCTGTTATGTCGAGGATCCATAAGGACACATTAGCATTTACACACCAAAAGATTTGTGGTCAAATGCGTCCCAGACAAGTGGTTTGAGTGAATACCTCTTGAAAACGTCTTGGTGGTCACTTCCAGTCATATTTAGCGCTGCGCACTTGTGATCCTATTGCCCAAGACACAATGCCAAGTGTAAACGGTGTATGAAATGTGATGTGATTTTGTGCAGCACTTCACTGACGTTTTGAGGACACCTGCCTGGCTTCCATAAGGAAAGCCAAATATACAGCTTTTATTTGCTTTTAGTTAGCAGGTAAAGATCAGGCTTACAGCATTATTATTACTTAAAGGTAACACATAGCTACAGTAATAGACGTCAAGTCGATGGAAAGACCTTACGAAGAGTAATTTAAGTTTGTGTATTTGTGTGTTGAACAGGTGGAAATCGAAAAGCTGGACTATCACCACTACCTCCCGCTGTTCTTCGATGGTCTGTGTGAGACGTCTCACCCGTACGAGTTCTTCGCCAGGCAGGGCGTGCATGACATGCTGGAGCACAGCGGCACCAAAATCTTGCCAGTCATCCCTCAGCTCATCATCCCCATAAAGAGTGAGTCAAACATAAACACAGACATTTTCATTCCATCAAATGAATGCGGTATAATTTTGTCAGATTATATCCCTCAGACTTTCACTGATTAAAAGTTGTTGTGATTTACCGAAAGCAGTGCTGGCAAGAACACGAAACGCATAAAGACCCATAGTGATTGAGATAATATCAGGTTTGGTTGGGAAGAGACAACAACATGTGTTACTATTTAAATGAAATTCAATATGTCACAATAATCAAAACAATGAAGAAGGATATTGACATGGATTTATACTGCATACGAAATAAAACTTCCCAGATGGAACAAATTAAAAGACAAGACCACGATCCACGTTGAACCGTAACATCATGAGTGTTGATTCAAGGGCAGGGAACTTACTGATACCTTATAAGTGCGTTACACTGCAACCTTGACAACGAGCACATATAACGGTTCACTCCTAGGCAAGCATTTTAATCATTCAGAAAGGAATTATGTTGGACTTACGGTGCATGTAATGACCACCATCTTACAGTGGGAAAAGGGCTAACCTTGGCAAAATTTTTAGGCTGAGGTATGCAAAGCAAAAGAACGGCATGTGTAATGGACAAAACGTTGGAAACCAGACGTGGAAGAGATCCCCAGTAGATCCAGGAAGACTAGGCAAACAGAGAAAGCCATAAAGCAATCAAACTGTGCATGGAATACAAACACTCAGAAATGCAGTGGTATTCTGGTGATGGAGCACCTCTGCTGTCCTCTAAGCCCTGCTCCACCAGCAGTAAGGTATACCCCTGGGTCTTGGGGTATGGTAACTAGGATGTTCTTGGTGATAAGTGTTGTATGAGTCCCTCAATGAATATAGGTAAGGTAGGAAGACAGGTATACCCCTGGGTCTTGGAGTCCAGGAGGTCATGGACATCGTAGTCTGGTTGCCTGTCTATTCCCAGTGGTGGAGGGGGGTCGGGGTCGTTCCCTGTGGACTTTGTGCATGATTGCTTTCCCACCCCTAAAACACAAATATGGAATGTAAAGGGAATGTGATGACAAGCTGGTAGTTGGTAATACCGAAGTGACCTGACAAAGTATTTTAAATAAACCAATAAGAGTAATTTGCAAAAAGCAAGACATGAGAGGAGCCCACAGTGAAACACAGTGTCCTCAGACAGTCCTTGAAGTCTGAAAACCTGTTGAAAAGCCTTCATCGTAATTCTTCTCAGTGGGTGACAGCTTATGAGAGATGAATGCCCAAGGGTGTAATTCAGGAGGTGAGCCAAAACTCTGAGAAAGCATAGCACCTATGCCAGTTTCTTACAAATCTGTTTCCGTTATGAATAATTCTGCTGGCATTGGATGACGTAATACGAGAGCACTAACTTATAATTTTTAAGACTTTCAAATGCTTCTGTGGTGGTTTCAAACCCAGGGACCTTTCTGGATTTGTCCATTAGGGGATAGGTAAGGGTGTTGCCACAGAGCTCATACCATGAATAAATTGGTGATATGCCTTGGCAATCCAAAAACGTTACCGCTTGACTGTTTTGGGTTGAAGTTGTTCCATCAGCCTTGATCTTGTCCTCATTCATATCAACCTTTTGAAGGAGGATGGTGGTTTTGTGACATTTGCATTTTTGTGTTTTGACCTACAATCGATTCTCCATCGGTCAGTTTAGCATTAGTTATATATACTGTACATGTTGCTCTCATGTTCTGGTGGGCGTTGGTGGCTCAGTGGTTAAAGGCTCTGGGTTACTGATCAGAAGGTCGGGGGGTTCAAAGTCAAGGGGTTCATTAAGGATGAAATAGTGACTACAGAGTCTGAGTTCGCCCCTTCTCATTTCAACAAAGAAAATCCCAGCAATGATAGACAATGCGGAAAGAAGGATATAGCTCTGTTTTTGGGAGTCTTCTTCCATTGCTATGTCTTTGGGGACCGAGAGAAGACAAAATCTCCCACTAGACCCCCTTAGAATGATGATTGCACAATCCCATGCTCTGTGTGTTGGTAGGCTGTGCTAGACCAGGGGATGGAGCTGTTACTATTGCTTTAGTTTTGGGGAAATTATTGTACAGCGTAACAGGAAATGGCTCCCTTTAATATGTCCCCTTGTCGACAGCCAGGGAAATAATAGCATAATGTCCTTGAAAGAATGTACACCCAACAATGACAGTACCTCATCATGACAGATGCTGATCTTTAAAATCTGCTGATCTGCTTTTTTTTCTTCTGCTGACAATTCCTCCTGAACTGAAGGATTGATCATCAAATTCTTAGACCCAGAGAGGAGGTGATACTGCGATGGTGGTGATTAGAAATCTGTCAATGAGTCCCTGGCTGATTAAATTTCCTGCTGCCCATGAGTTTGTCAGAGCTGAAAGAAAAGAAAACTGTCAGTAAACACACAGAGAGAAAAAAGAATGGGTGCAAGGTCAAGATCTCACTGCTTTAAGCCCTAAGGGTGTTAGCAGAATCCCATGTGCTCTTTTGGGTGGGAGGGACGCCATACCCTCTCTCCTCTTTCAATCACAGGGACACTAGCCAATCATGGATGTCTCTGAGCTCATGTATGAGGAAGAGGGCGGATAGCGCTTTCCCCTCAATGGTGTTATACAGTTACATTTTGTTCATAAGAATTTCTGGGGTGCCAATAATTGTGACACATGTATGGTAAAAAGGTTTTTTATTTTAATTTCCTGTTTCAGCTTCTACATTTAAATGTTAGATTTCTGCTAATGTACTACAGACGTTTTGTTAACCAAGGTTGCCAAATATTCTGAAGCTCTACTTACATTGGCAGAGAGTTAATGCAGTGGCCTTAGACCTTGGCCACGAAATCTAACACACGCACACGCACACGCACACACAAACACGCGCACACACACGCGCGCACACACAATCTGAACTTTTCACTCTCACATATACACCCTCTCACACACATATGCCCACTTTGAAGGCATCCCACAACTTCTAATCCTCTTCCAACTCGCACCACTTTCTCTTCTGAAAGCACACACACTCCAACACACACATGTACACAGCTGTGATAATGGAATTTTAAGTGGCTTCTTCCTTATTGGACCTTGATTAAGAGAGAACTCGCCGACCTGATTGTGCAGCAAAGCCCACAGCCGAAAGTACAGACCCACGCTAATGACTACAGAGAGAGAAAGAAAGAGAGACGTAGACTGAAATGTTTGGGTTGCAGCTACTTCGACTTTCAAACTGTTACCAAAAAAAAAAAAAAAAAAAAAAGGAAAAACTTTTTCAAACTTTTGAATAATTGCTCATTAATGTGATTCATGCAGACAGAGCTTTAATGTTCAGGTCCGTGGTGACAGGAAGCCTCTGATGGAGCTGGGTACTCTGCCTGTGAGACGTTGCTCCGTAGCAGCTCGGCTAGTTAGCGATTTATGGCATGGTGAGTGTGATGGAGTTGATGGTGGTATTACTACAGAAGCTGACACTTTGTAAGCTGAGCTTTTGGAGCAGAGTGTACAGATGAGGAGGTGAGAGAGCTGGACAGACTAACGGATTAAAGTAGTGTTGCATCAATCTCTTAAAGGTCCACTATGTAGGATTCAACCACCCGAATGCCCCTCCCTTACCCTTCCCCTTGCACACGCATATTAGAACGTACGGTGGCCTTAGCGTACCTCCAAGTACTTACATTCACACTCCTTTGATTTTTCGGTGCTAAATTAAAAGTACAGTCCTCTATTTTCCAAAACTTGGGTTCTCAAACTTGTTTGGCAGAACCAGCAAACACCGAACAGCAAACACTCTTATTTCTTCTTCTTTGCCTTCCTTCTGGTGCTCTTCTGTTTTCTGAGTTTCTATTTTTTGGAGTGAAGAATTTGAACTTTTACCCAAATATTTTTTTTATAAAGAAAGATAAAGAAAACATGATTATACTGCCAATCTCACTTTGTACAACTTCTCACCCGGCCAAGTTCCAGTTCATTTCACATCTCCGGTTCTCGCAGTCACGTGTTAGTCGCACTTACATTTGATTACACACAGACAGGTAAGAACTAACACCTCTTTTTTCTAACACACCAACACACAATTTTTCTCAGAACTAATGTGTATTGAGTGAGGAATAAAACATTACAGGGTGTCATGGGAAATGATCCAACACCTTCTGACCAATCGGAATCGAGAAACTGGATGCCGTGATATAGACGTAAGTGACCTGTGTTAGTAATTGGTACTCCGGTGTTAGCATTATATCCCTGAGCTATTAATGTCACAGTTGTGATATTTGTGTTATGTTGTTGCTAATGGGACGTGGGAACAGGGGGTTAATTCGTATATGAGCAAAATAAGCTCGGTTTAGAAAGCCACATCTAATCTTCTGGAAACTTCCTGCTCACAGACATACATTTCTGAAGGTTGAGTAATATTTCGGATATATTTCTATCAGGAATTTGACTCAACGCAGTTACTAAAACCTTCCAAATGTCACCCAGCTCTGGCATTTAGAGAAGGCGTCGGTGCCCAAGGTCGCTTGCTTTTAGAGTTCAATATGCGGCACGCTGACACATGAATTAATGATTACTTTATTCCAAGAGATTTGCAGGCGGATGCGCGCCTGATAGATCGTTCCCTCCTTACCTCTTCCTCGCCTCTCCTCCTCCTCCTCCCTCCTTCTCCCGTCCCTCCGCTCCATCCCTCCACATGAGAAATATGAATTATTGAACAATCCACCAGGCTAAATGTCACACCTGGGGAAAATGGTGTGCCGTGCTTTGGTAATTAGAATTTCAATGTTTGTGTTTGAATGAAGACTATATGAGTAAGTCATATTGAATGAACCATCTGAGCGGAGCTGCTGGCCTGTTTCAATTCAGCACTGGCAGGAAATGAGGCTGGTATGAGGCTTGAAAATCAATGTATCAGATCGACAGGTTAATTTCTTCAATATTGTTTTATTTTCCCTTCAAGGATAACAAAGCTAAATTAAAGTTTTTACGTATTTTTAGATTCGTTCAGCCATGAGAACAAATTAGCTGTTACTCTAAAAACATCACGTTAGAACAAGTGCATGATGTCATAGAAATGCCTGAACGGTTGAGTTCAAGTTCAGATCCCAGTGCTAAGATACTTCAAGCCTCGGCTATTCTGCAAATATGTGTTTCGATTGTACTCTTCCTCATTTATAAATTGGCGTTGTTATTACTAAAGACGTTCCCATTGGTTAAAAAGATTTCAGGCGACAGGCAGCGAATCGTGGTGAAGGTGAAGAAAGTTCTTCAAGTTCTCAGGGAGAACATAGTTACACAGGAGTCCAGTGAAAAAAAGCTACAGAGCCAAAGCAAAGGACGTAAACATTCCGGTCAGTACAGTCGGCACCATGTAAGATTTCACAACGAGCTAGACTAATGATAAGGTTAGGAAGGTAAGAGTGAAGCCAGCAGTCACTAGAAAAATGTTACAGGGTGACCTGAAAGCAGCAGGAACAACAGTTACACCGAGAGCAATAAACAGTAAATTGCACAGCATTTGGACAAATCAGACCTCCTTTGAAACAACACACACAGGTCAGATGAAACAAAAATACAACCTTTTACCCATAATTCAGCTCATGTTTGGAGAAGAAGTGTCGCGTGTATGATCTCAAGAACACCATGCTGGTGCTGGGGCATTACATGTCATCGAAGGAGACATGAATGGAGCATGAACCAGGGTATACTGGAGGAGAACGTCATCTCATTTGCTGACTAAATGAATCTGTGGAGATGCTTGATGTTTCAACAATCCCAAACATACAGCCAAAATAACTCAAGAAGGCCGAGCCAATCTCCTGAAATTTTCAGAGGGACTCTTTTATTCTTGGGAAATTTGGCAAGAGAACTGGCTCAAAACTGATCTACAGTGCTACAAAAAGCTGATGCTAATTACTTCTTACCAGAAACATCTCAACGCTGTAATTGCCACCAACAGCACTGCAGCAAGGTGCTGATTTTGGTAAAACTTTTGTTTTTAATCAATTAAATTTGAATGTTATATATACTTTTTGTTCATATTTGTAATTATTTGAAGCTGATCCTGTATTTGCACTGGAAGGGGTAGAATACCAAACCATTCAGCTGTTCTGAAGGTCATGAAGTACGCAGTGGCCTCTATTATTCTTTAAATGGAACACATTTGGACTCACCAATGCTCGTCCTAGAGCCTGTTCCCAAGCCCAACTGAGCAAACCATGGAGACAGGCGTTAGTCAAGGACGTGATCAAGAACATGAAGGTCACTCTGACAGAACTCCAGAGGTCCTGTGTGGAGCTGCGAGTGTGTCAGAAGTACAACCATCTCTGCTTCACTTCACTAATCATGTCTTTATGCTAGAGCAGTCATGTGACATCTCACTTGTCCAAAAAACACTCAGGGGACTCTCAGACCGTGGGAAACTAGACCTCAGGTCTGACAACTGCGAGGCAATACAGAAGTGGCTTCAGGACAAGTCTGTAAATGTCCTTGAGTGAACCTGAACCTGACTGAACTTCTCTGGAGAGACCTGAAAATAGAGACACAGTGATGCTCCTCATCCACCCTGACGAAGCTTATGCAGTTTATGATGAAGGAACTGTAGATCCCCAAATCCACAGCTGATAGCACAACAAATTGTTATAAGGCTGTAAATGCTGCCACTAGCGCCTTCACAAAGTACAGCGCAACGGGACTGTGTATGGTCGTGATATCTAAGGTTATTTTTGTTCAAATACATTTGCAAAATGAAGAATGAAAATAGTAACTGGGAGCGAACAGGAAAAAACCATTCATACCCAATTAAATTAGCAATAAACCAGCATTATGCTACTAAATTACATTTGCGCCTGCACAAAAATAGAGCCTTACACGGCCCAGTCTTTAAACTCAGTTAGAGTGTCTCCCAAAAGCTGCAAGCTATTTTAAATATTTCAGTCACTTTTTCATATTTTTTCCACCCAAGATCATTAAGAAGAGAATTCCCCAAAACCAAGGGTGCAAAAACACTTGACTAATCGTACTTTGTTGCTATTCCGATGTATTATTTTGGCATGTTTACACTTTACTTGATTATTGAAAGTTAATGCTCTTTTAGCAAACAATCAAGTCCATAAAAAAAAAGCTATCAGGAATCATGGGAAATAAGCATCTCCAGTTGCATTATCATGCTACACGATGTAGTTAGTATTTTATCTATTCATGTGTGTTTGAATATCAATAAGTCACTGGACTGTAGTGTGAAACTTGAGGATGAGTCCCCGTGGTTCTACCTCGGGAAAATGTTTCAGTATGCTGATGAAAGCAAAGAGTGGTATAAAATGCATGAACTCCATCTAATTTGAAAAGCATGCTGGGTTAGCGTGCATGTAAGTTAGCCTGTTTTCTCTGTTACTGTCAGGTTAATCTAGCATCAATTCCAGCAGCTAACAAAAACTAGGCTAGGTAGCAAGTCGGATACGAGCTAATGGTAAATATTGGTTATTTACATCATATTTTACCTCAAATTATATTATTAGAAAGCTATTTAACATTAGCCATGATGACTGACAGAGACTGAATGATGTCTTCAGGCAAAATGGAATGCAGTGGATATAAAAAGTCTGTCCAAATGGCATTAATGAAATGGTAAACCGCAAATAATGACCAGCAGTTCCTGTAAAATTTTCATGACATCTTCTTGGTGGTTTCATCTGATTGCGGTCAGCAAAGAGCATACAAAGGGAGAGGGGTATAAAACACCGCGAAGACCGTCATCAACAAGTGGAGAAAATGGCACACCAGAGTGAAATTACCAAGAACAGGATGTCCCTCCAAAATTTACTGGAAAAAAGATTTTTACAAAAGCAAAAACTTACCAGGGAGCCTGCCAGGAGATCTATGGCAACGTTAAAGGAGCTGCAGGAACATCTGACAAGTAATGATTACTCTCTGCATGTGACAACAACCTCTTGTATTCTTCACATGTCTGAGCTATGGGGTAGGGTGGCTCTACAGCAGCCCTTTCACACAAACAACATAGCAGCCCAACTAGCGCCCTAAACCATGGGACAAAATGTGTTAAGATCCGATGAACAATTCCAAAAAGGTATAACAAGTGCGTAATTCCAAAAGACATGACGCGTCACCAAAAGAACACCATACCCAAGGTGAAGCATGGTGGTGGCAGCGTCATGCTTTAGGGCTGCTGTTCTTCAGCCAGAACTGGGGCTTTTAACAAGCCTTACCCAAAAGAAGAAGGGTTTTTAAATGGCCTAGTCAGAGCCCAGACCTGAACCCGACTAAAAATCTCTGGGGTGACCTGAGGCAGGCTGTGCACAGGAAATGACCTCGCAAGTTGACAGCTCTATGTTTTTGGAAGAAAGAGTGCGAGAATATTTTACTCAAGTGAAAGTGTCATGCTGATAGACTCTTACGCAAATACACTGAGTGGTGTACTAAAATCAAAAGGTGCTTAGGGGTGTGTGCATTTACGTTTCTGATCCTTTCTCACTTTATTCATATAGTTTGCAGTTTCACATTAAAGGTGGGAAAAGTTCTGACATGGTTTATCTTAGTTTCATTTTTTTGGACTTCTTGAAAACTTTCCATTTTAACGGGGGGTGTATACTTTTTATAATCCACTGTAGCTGCTTCGCATGTAAACGTGAAAACAAGGTCATTTCATCAGGTTGTGTTAAATACAATACTTACTTACTACTTGAGTATATTTGATCGTAGTAGCTTTTTACTTTTAATTAGTAACACATTATCTCGACGTTCACTTAAGTAAAATTTCTCAGTGCTTCTCAGCCGCTGCCCAACACCGTATAATAACCGTACTGAATTAACACTGGAGGTTCCACGTACTCCGAGGACGGTCGAAGCCATTTCAACCCAAACGCTGCAGAAAAATGACTTGGAGAATATGAGAAGCGGTGAGCGATGTAGCTGACTCGGCCGATGAGAAATGAGATACTGTGACTGAAGCGACCGCTCTGTTCAAATTACTGGAAATTGCAGTCTTTTGGAATTCTATCCATGAGAGATTTCGGGCCACAATGTACTCGTAGAGAAAATTGGAACGCACATTAGAACGGCGCGAGGGCTCCTCGAACCGCCGTGCGCATTTGTTCGGCCCGAGAACGATCAATCTGTAATGCATGAAAAGGCGGCTTTAGAGGAAGCGGCTGTTAACCAAACCTATCACATTTACTTTCGCCTAAATCATTTACGGAGGAATGCACAGATCGGGATGTTCTACTCAATGGACGGAAATTTCGAATATAGCGCTCGAACGCAGGCGGCGACACCCCGGCGAGGTGCCTCGGAGAAATCGGAGTCTTGATGCGTGTGAGCATTTAACAGATCTCTTTGACATTATTTACGTCAGGATCAGAGCCTATCAGCAAAATCATAAAACTGGCTAATGCGTTCTCTTCAGGCCGTCCATCTGATTTGGACATTAGTCTTACTAATGAGGTGCTGCGTTTCAGGCGGTTCATTATTTGTGAGAAGGGAGCTTTTTCTGTGTTGTATTAGTGTTGCAGCCATCCTGTTGGTCTGTTTAATTATTCAATTATTATTATTACTATTATTAGATAGAAATGATTAATTACTACACTTACATCAGACATCATTTCCACCACCAAGCATGACTTCACAAATCGTATATGGTCAGCACTGCAAATTAGTTTTTGGGGGTTTTTTTGGATGTAAAAGAGTATTTTTTTCTGTTCTTGCCCAAGTGGCTCAGGTTGTTTTTCTTTCTTTCTTTTTTTTTGTTGGTGTGTGAATCTGATGTAACGTGGCGCAAAGTGTACCCAGCGTGAGGCAATCGAAATCTGCTGCCACAGTGGTATTTTAAAACCCGCTTTGAGCAAAAGTTGCACTTACGATACATTAAGAGACCCGTCTTAACGCAAAGTAACTCGACTTCAACAGAAGGCTCTCAATAATAAGCCAATTTATTCCACAGCGCGGCCGAATTCTCAAATCTTATTGACTAGAAGGCGTGCATTATTTTTGTATAAGCGTACGGCTCGGACGGGACCGCATGACAAGCTGTGTCAAATTCAAGCCAGAAAAAGACAACATGTTGAGGAAACTATTAGTTATGGCTTGTATAAGTTAACTTGTCTCGTGTTGTTCCACAACAACGATTGTAACTAAACAGTTAAAAAGAGTACGCATTTTAATCATAAAAAGATTAGTGCGGTAACTGGTCTCGAATCATACGACTTGAAGCTGAATGTTAAACCTGCTCAGGAGCACGAGGTTTTTCCAAAATAAATGATGGTGTTTCATAACCACCTCATGTTGTGTATAAACACTCATATGAACGATTTACACATTAATCCTTTCACATCTAGATTGATGTTAATGATTGTAATCATTGGCATGTGTGCAAAATGATCCACTTTGGCGTCAGCTGTGTGTTGGATTGTTTTCCTGTTCCACGACGTGGCACTGCCGTGCCGTATTCCTTACATAGTTAAGCCGTATAGATAACTGTAAGCAAAGAATAACATTTAAACAGATGTTCAAAAGTGTTGTGTTGCCCAAATTCTTCCGAATTCTCTTTTTTTTTCTTCTGTGAACTTCCATAAAGGTCCACTGTGAAGATGATTTACAGGTGAGCAAAAGAAGCCCGGCTCCTATTATTGGATGTGAAAATCATAACAAGAACATTACACTCCTGAGTGCACTTTCAAAGTTATATACCACATTTTCTGAACAATAAGTCCAGGCAACGTATAAGACGCACCCTAAATTCGGAGTGCTTGGGGGGAGAAAAATCAATACCAGGTATTTTTATTTCATTTGAGTTCTACCGTCTCTAAAGTAGCCCTTCAGAGAACCTCAGTGATCTGTTTCACTTTCTGTCCTGTTAGTGTTTCTTTAATTACTGCTGCTCCAGTAATGCTAATTTCTGCTATGTTGCAGCAATGCATGTTAATAAAAGTTGTGAGGGAGAAAACCAGGAAGTACAATGAAAAACTGGGAAGAAGCGGTATGGAAATGTAAGGCTTGGGCTTGTAGAAAACACGTACGCTGCAAGGTGTAAATAAACGGTGCAGATTTTTAAAAACCTGTACAAATAACCTGGAAAATCTGCGCAACAATGTATTGCTTAAGCCGTAGCACACGTAATATTTGGCTGAGAAAACCCATTTGGAAAAGGTCCAGAGTGCTTGTTTACGTTTGCGTGGGCGTCTTGCCAGTTATTTTATAGACACTCCCCAATGCCCCTTGACTCCACCCCCATCTCAGTCCACCCAGAAAGAAAAAAACATGGCCGAAGTGTCCAGCAAAGCCAGATTGTTCATTTATAAGCTGTGCTTAACACATAACTGTTGGAAAATTCATTTATGATCTTACTTAATATACCTTTATGGGCTAACAACAAACAGGTGACCACAAACAATAACAGGACGGGGCGGAGATGGGTCTAGAAACAAAACGGAAGCACATGGCAAAACAAACAAAGTCACGCGGCATGAAATTAGCACAAGGATAAACTTTTAACATTAGTGTATTTTAATTAATCTAACCTGCCTGTTGAATTGGAGTAGCATGCAAACACTAAAAAATACTGTGTTACAGTTAGGTTAAGGTGCTCATTATAAAGTTCTGTAGAATGCCTTCGCTTGTCTGCTAGAAGGCACAAACATGTCGCATGCTGCGATTGTCACCCCAATTTCGCTTATTTTCCAGCAACCGCATGCCCCGCCCCCAGTCAAAGGTTTTATTCCTCTAACAGAACAGAAATCTGCCAATGCTAAAAAAAAAAAAAAAAAAAAAAAATTATTTATCGAAAAGATGACACAGAAATAACGTTTTATCCGTGTAGAGTTCTGTGTAATGTTGTGGAACGTCCACGAGCCAAGTCCCTTCCTGTTATAACAGCCCAGAAACATTCCCTCAGCAGCATCTCTCTTTCCATGCTCTTTAAGTTAATAAGGCAAAAGCTTGTTCTGTTACTGAGTATAAAAGCCCTCTGTTCTGAAGCCTCGCAGAAAAGCACGTCAATAATGACTCAAGCTAGTTTTTTAAACCCGTGTACATGGGTCAGGTGCTGTACAGGTCCCTGTGTAAGTTGTTACGTATGAGAACGAGCGCGTTGATGTGAACCTATAGCCGGAAATCCTGTCAGTGCGGCTGTTATGGAAAGTGAATGCACACCTTCTTGTTCGAGAATGTGGTAGAAAGAAATTAATCAACCCGTTCTGACCAATCAGGACGGAGGATTCTGCAGCGCCGTGGCATAATCGCTTTAACCGGAGGTATGGTAAATCATAATGTCTGTCTGTTGTCTATTCACATTCATCCAGTCCGTCACTGTGTTATACAGACTCAAATGGGAGATGATGAATAGGAGAGCGGTTCAGATAAAATGGAGAGATTCTCTCTCTCTCTCTCTCTGTCGTGCACTTTCTGCCTTCCACCATCCTTTGATTGCACACAGCCATTAATGCACCACCTGGAATTCATTTAGCAAAAGTTTGTGTGTGTGTGTTTGTTTGTTTGTGTGTGTGTGTGTGTGTGTGTGTGTGTGTGTGTGCGCCCGTCTGGGCTTACTTTGCTTTAATAGAGAGAGGATTACTCTTATCAGGCTAGGCTAAGTGGAGGGCCTGCAAATGCTAATGCATGCTCAGACTGATTTGCGTGAGGAAGGGTTATCTCTCCTCCGGGGAACAGCAAGCCGCACACACACACGCGCGCGCACACAGTCACTCTCACACACACACTCACAAACAAGATGTTGCTTAACCTTTCAATAAATGCTAGTCTGAGAAATGAAACATTGCTTACTTCTTGTTGCCCTCAGCACATTATGGAACTCTTCGGAAGATTTTTCTTTTTTATTGGTCATTTCGCTAACGCTCTGTCTCCCTCCGATGTAATGATGCTCTTCAGGGCTTAACCCCTTAAACTCCCAGGAGCCATCGACGGGCGCTACGGCGCATTCCTCATTCCCAGAACTACATACTTCCCTTATTAGTGTCACTGTCGTTACTGAATAATTCATAGTATGCGTTAATGGTGAAGAGCTGAATAATAAACCAGGTGTTTAAGAGGTTAGAAACCGAAGTTCTTTTCCTCGCTAACGTTTTCTCCTCACTTTATTAATTCCCGCTTTTTCATTATGGCCCTTCTGTGTTTACATCCTGTTTGTTTCCCTCTGACTTGACAACCAAGTCCAATACATTTAATAGGAGCAGCTGTACACTTGCCCATTCGTTCAATTATCCAGTCAGGCAATCACGCGCCAGCAGCACAATGCATAAAATCATGCAGATCCAGGACAAGAGAGTCAATTAATATTCACCCCCATTAAAAAAAAAATAATCAGAATGGGGGAAAAGTGTGATCTCGGTGACTTTGACCATGGCGTGGTTGTTGGTGCCAGATGGGCTGGTTTGAGTGTTTCAGAAAGTGCTAACCTCCTGGGATTTTTACACATAACCATCTCTAGAGTTTATACAGTGCACAAAACATCCAGCGCGTGGCAGCTCGAAAACAGCCTTGTTGTGAGAGATGAGAGGTAAAAAAAAAAAAAAAAAGTGGTTCAGCTTGTTCGAGCTGACAGGAAGTCTATGGTAACACAAATAACCTCACGTGGTGAGCACCAAAACACATGTTGAACCTTGAGGTGGATGGGCTACAACAGCAGAAGACCACAGTCAGAACTCTCAGCTTTACCTCTGACTGTTACAAAGTGCTGACGCTAAAGACTCCTTCAATAAATGTTAAATAACTGTTCCCTCATAGAGAAGGTTGCCACGTCGACAATTACACGCGGTTCATGCGACGCATCTACAGTGCTGTGCTTGTACAAGTTGTTGCTGTGGAAATGATTACATGTTAGAATATCATCAGTGTTATTCATACAGAGCTGCTGTTATAGAAAACGGAGCAATCGGAACTGAGAAATCAGCAGCATTGCGTTATATACATATACAAATTAGGCTATTAGTTTGTTTATATTTTGGGAAACATGATCGAGTAAAATTGTTATAAAATACTGTGAGCAGGCACAAATAATAATAATAATAATCATAATCATAATTTAAAAAAAACAGTATTAACATCTGTATTCGTGAACTCCTCTGAGTTTGAGGAACGGTCAGAGCCAAAAACCTTGAAACGTTTTGATTTAGGCCACGCCTACTTTGGGTTAAAATCCTAATACAGGTAGGAATACTAGAAGGGCACTCAGAACGCGGAACCCTCGCCAAGGACAACGGTCGACTCTTCTGTACCAACCTGTATCCGCAAACACTTGATATGTCTAGATATATTTCCACTGGAGCAACAGGTATTTCTACATTGGCTATGTTTTGTCACTATTGATCCTTACTGCTTTATCTGTACCATCTACTGGATTGTTAGATGTATGGCACCGTTGAGCGCCAGGATTTTGTGGATCCGCCCCAAAAGCTTAACGGGTTCTTCGTTGGCCCGTGCTACACCCAGCCACCAAGTTTCATGGAAATTGGTTTGGTAGGTTTTACGCAAACCGACAAGCATAAACTTCTTGGCGGAGGTATTTATGTGAACTAAACATTCAGTATACAGATAGTGCGACTGAACCATAAGGTAGTAAACATGATGCACTGTGGGAAAAAAAAACCCCGATTGTCGTTCTTTCTCCGTCTCAGACGCTCTGAACACAAGGAACAGGCAGGTGATCTGTGCCACGCTGAAGGTCCTGCAGCACCTCGTCGTGTCCGGAGAGATGGTGGGAGAAGCTCTGGTGCCGTACTACAGACAGATTCTGCCCATCCTCAACTTGTTCAAGAACATGAACAGTGAGTGTCACGCAACACGGCGCACGAGCGAACACGAACAGAGCACAACACAACAGAACCTTATAGCATGACATGACGCGAGACACGAAACGCGCACCGAAGTCATACAGCGCGACAAGACAATGCAGCCCAGTGTAGCACAACACAACAGAGCAATATAAAGATCGCAAAAACACAAGACAATTCAAGCACAATGCAAAACAACAAAGAAATATTAAAGGTAATATTTAATATGTATTTAACGACAGACAGAATGCTGTACACAGCACAGCTCAACACACATTACAGCACAACACATTATGGATCAGCAGAGGTGCTGTCACACTCACCATGCCACTATGGGGAGGTCATTATAGGCACACACACACGCGCACACACACACACACACACGCACACACACACACTTCACTCCATGAATCAATACCCAATTTGACTCATTTGGCTTTGTTTTTCAGTGCCATTAAAGGGTTTTATTTTTTTCCCCCCGAGATGTGTGTGTGTGTGTGTGTGTGTGTGTGTGTGTGTGTGTGTGTGTGTGTGTGTGTGTGTGTGTGTATGTGTGTGCGT
>JAQQZX010000005.1:23465389-23480219 GCA_030068355.1 Notoglanidium maculatum | reverse complement strand
GTGTGTGTGTGTGTGTGTGTGTGTGTGTGTGTGTGTGTGTGTGATATAACCTACATCTGGCCCATCTATCATCAGTCTCCAACAGCTGCAAAGTGTGTAGGCCTCTGGAGACCAGGGGTCTCAGCTCCACACACACACACACACAGACTCACACACACACTCCATACTGCTTAGTAATTCATAGCTTCTAATAAACACACACCCAGTTACTTCCTTTGGGATCTCTAACCTCGGCCAGCATATGGCAAAGACAAATACGGGCCAGACTTTATATTTTACAGATTTTGGACCTCTTCGAATTCATTCTCAATATTTTCAGGTGTCTTTGATGTAATTTTCACTCCTGACAGTTTTATTATGAACATGCGTTTCCCAAATTTCCCCATTATAAGATGGTGTTTTGGGGATCATTGAGATTGAAAAGATAACTGCATCAGCAACTGCATTTCTCTCTGTCAGAATGTTAGATGACTTCCGTGTGTGTGTGTGTGTGTGTGTGTGTGTGTGTGTGTGCGTGTGCGTGCCATCTGCTGAGTGTGAGGTTGAGAGAACATGTGCTTGGTAAATTCCTCAGTCAGTGTGTAGGTATGTTTCCAACCAAATATTTCTCAAGTTCATCCAAATGCATCCAGATTTCTTGCAAATTTCTGAAATGTTGGCCAAATTAAATAGCAATCTTTGTAGTTTTCCATATACTACCCTTATGTAAAGGTTCCAGAAAGGAACAACGAGATGGAATGAAAACTGAGCCAGCCAGACACACACAGGCACGAAGAGTCTGGACCACACACTCATTACACAGCCATTTATTTTAAGAAAACGATTTATTAGCTTTTATTATGAGCTTTTTGTTTCATCGTCTTGATTTAGGTCTTGCGTCAAACTAACATTTGTTTGCATCCCTCATATAATGTAAGGGAAATATACTTTTACAATAAATAAATACAACCAGACCAAATCTAATCTATATGACATAATCAGAACTTGAGATTGAAATGAACCAAAAGGAAAAAAGTTCTGCCATAATCCTCTTAGTCTCTTAACACTGATCTGAAGAACAAATGTGTGACATCTGGCAGAGTTACAATACATACTTCAAGAAGAATTGGTCAGGAAATCTGGGTTCAAACATAATTGTCAGGAAGAACTGAGAAAAACCGCTCGGAAAATACACAAAGAGCTCGGAGTCAGTTATAAAGGTGCAGCCACTAGTTATTAGAGAATAGTTACATCGCACCCAGGAAGGATGAGGCACATTTTTAATATAAAAAATGATATTACAGCTTGATGGTGAAATTGTTGGTGAATTGCCGTGGTATAAGAGGAATAAAACACTTCAGGACCTGCTGTTCTTGGAAAATAATCCTCCTTTGTGTGGTAACCGCACCTTTGTTTTGCATGTGGTTTCAACACCACCTGATGATTGTTTCCCTACAACAGCACATCCTTTAGTTAGTTACACGCAATTGTAAATAGTTACTGCCGTGTGTGTGTGTGTGTGTGTTTCTCCCTGCACATGTTGCTCTGCTTGTGGTCTGATGGATGTTGATTTTTGGTGTTAGAACACTGTCAGATCTGACACACACAGGAATGCAGTGTTTGGTGAAAATGTTTGCTGTTTAGATCGTTAGACACTCCATCTGATCTGATTTGTTTGCGCAGGTTTTCCTCGTTGCTTATAGGTCTGCTGTTCCTGTCAGCTTGTTGGAGGCTTCGATAAAGACCTATTTTGCTTTTAGAGCCTTTCTGAGATTTTTTTTTTTAGCACAAATTCAGTCACCAGCTCTTAGCCAGAGTCAGGGCAATAAGTATTTGGACTGTTACACAAATTGTATACTTTTGCCTCTGTACACCACCACAATGGAGTTGAAATCAAGCAATCTATGACTTGTAGGATTTCAGCTTGAATTCAAGGGGTTTAATGAAAATATCACATTAACTGTTTAGGAATCATTGCCGTTTTTTTTTTTTTACAGTCACTCCATTTTCACAGGCTCAAAAGTAATTAGACAATTGACTGATAAGCAGGTTCATGGCCAGGTGTGGCCTGTTTCCTCCTTATTTCTTGACAAATTAAAGAGATAAAATTTGGTCTGGAGATTAATTTGCATTTGGCAGCTGTTCATGGGAACTCAATATGCAGTCCAAAGTAGTGTCAAAGCAAGTGAAGGAGGCCATCATTAGAATGAAATGCAAAGAAACACAGTGTTCTTCAGTCAGTCGTCCCAACTGAGCATACATTTCACTTACTGAAGACAAAACTAAAGGCAGAAAGACCCACAAACAAGCAGCAAATGAATGCAGCTGCAGCAAAGGATCTCAAGTGAGGAAACTGACCATTGGGTGATGTCCATGGGTTCCAGACTTCAAGCGGTCATTGACTGCAAAGGATTTGCGTCCAAGTATTAAAATGATGCTTATAATTGCTAGTTTGTCCAAATACTTTTGAGCCTGTGAAATTGGAGGGAAAAAATGGCTGTAATTTGTAAATGGTTAAAGCAGTCTTTTTGTTAAAGGCCTTGAATTAAAGCTGAAATTCTCCACTTCATTCCCATCTTGATTGTTTCATTTCAAATCCATTGTGGCGGTGTAAAGAGGCAAAGAATCTACCTCAGCATCAACACCAATGAGGCAAAAAAACCCTGAAAATCAGTCCTACTTTACTTTCTCAGGAATTTGCAGGAAATGACTAAAACATGCCGTACAATATTACTATAATTCATTGCAAGTGCTGCTTCACACTGATTTTCATTCAGTGGGTGAAATGTTCAGGAATAAAAAGCTTTAATGGCACCAATAAATAAATGCGCTAGATTTCTGCCATATCTGCGTAATATTTGTCTGTTGGATTATATTTATTAAAAACAAAAATCAGCGCTGCAGTCCCTGGTATCTGTGCAATCTCTGTGTAATTATTTACACTGGAGTGGGTGGTCTGGGAGCTGACTAGTAGGAGGGAATTGGTGAAGACTAAATCTCCAATTAACTGATCTTCTCATCTGCCTGCTATGCTGTCTTCAACTTAACCAACTTAACCAACGTAAATTAATTACGTAATTTCGACCTCCATGCATTTGAGCTACACAGTAGGGAAAAAACACATGGATGCCTCTATGTTTGTCTTTTGCAACAATCTAGCAAATAACTGTGATGAGTGATATTAGAGGCTTATTTATATCAGCTGTAAATAACAGTTTCATATCTGTTAACGACATTGTTGTTCTGAAACAGTCAGCGTGCTTCCTCAGTCACGTTAGATCGAGATATTAGACCGCTTTTCCAGAAAGTTCCGCAAGCCGTGTGACCGAAGGGATGAATACGGTAATGTTCTATAAATTTCTATTTGTGGTAAAAATTTGTGAATTAAAAGAGACTTGCTTTAGCAGCAGCTCTGTTTTCCGTTTTCAAGGGTTTACAGGGAAGATGGTCCATATTACTAACAAAACAAAAACACGCCTAAACAGATCTGAATACTTTGAGCACTGAACACATTCAGATAACGACGTTGTGTTTCACTCAGGGTTGAGGAGACATTCTCAATTTTCTGAGTAGGAATTCCAGGTTGATGGGATCTTTGGTTTTTCCTAGTCTTAAGTTGGAAATTCCGAGTTGCAAGATACAAACGGTTTGATGGGCAGAGAGAGAAAGCGAGAGAGAAAGCGAGAGAGAGAGAGAGAGAGAGCACTCTATAGGTCTAATTGTGCTTGGAAGTGAGGGGAGTTGGTCCCTGTTCAAGTCAGTGCACTTATTTTTATCCCTCTTTTGTGTGTATGTGAGTGTGTACGTGTTGTATGTTATTGATCCTTTTCACAGCAGAAATGAGCTGTTTTGGAGCAGCTTCGCTTGGGAACGGCTTTGCTTTGTCCAAAGCCACAAGCACCGGTGGGTGTGTTTGCATGTGCACGTGTTTATCGAGCTCAGATTGGCGTAGTCGGAATTTATCTCTCTCACTGTCTCTCCCAACACTACACCACTCGTTCACACCCCCACAAAAGTTAATGTGTGTGTGTGTGTGTGTTGCAGTAAACAGCGGAGATGCCATTGATTACAGCCAGCGGAAGCGGGAGAACATCGGCGATCTTATTCAAGAGACACTGGAGGTGTTTGAGCGCTACGGAGGAGAGGACGCTTTCATCAACATCAAATACATGGTGCCCACTTACGAGTCCTGTCTGCTCAATTAACACACGCGCGCGCGCGCGCACAGACACCACCGCTGCACCTGAGCCTTATACTCCACATGTATGACTATATTGAACTACTGACCTGATTCATGCTATTTTTCTACCGAGTCTTTGTCTTAATGAAACATTAAAGTCTTTGCTGTGACGTCACTGTGATGTCACTGTGCATATCCTCACTTTAAAAGTAAAAATCATAATGAATTGTAACAACAAAACTACTGAATACACTCTGAACTGCAATATTCACAATAAATACATCAAAGAAACAGTGCTTAAGTATTATGTGCAAATATCTGTTCCTGTATCTGTATTTGAACTTAAAGTGGGCGTGGCTTAGGCCAGACGTCTTTATTATTACTATTCTGTTGTATTATATGACTATGCCTCCCAGAAAAACTCTGGAACAATCCCCAGGGCTGATCTTTTTTTCATTCAAAGAATAAAACAACAAACTTCACTCAACCTCAGCTACATCACTCGAGATCATAATCTCGACCTGATGCTCTGTGGAAACTTTCCGTGACCAAGCTTTCTGTCCAATGGGATTGTTAGATAGGGAACGATCTTTCAACCCAACGAAGTCTTTCCCAAAGCAAGACGTTCATAATAATAATATCACCACTGGTGGAGAATGTTCTTTTAACCCAATAAACAAACAAGTTACTGTTCTTGACATCATTTCATGATATTTTTTGGACACTCCAGAAGAAACATGTTGTGTTGGGTTGTGCATATTGTGTGTGGTCTGGATTTGCTATGTGGGTAATTTCATGTCAGGACAGCAGATGGGTGTTGCAGCAATTACTTGGATAGTTTCACTACTAGTACTGTAGTTTTCAGACTCACCACAGAAAAATTGGTCAGGTCCCAACCACCTCCGCCACATTAGGTTTTGGGCCTTCGAAAATGGGTAAAATGTAGAGGGTACAGATTTCGTGACACCATATATGACTACCTAATACCTCTAGAGTGCTCCTGTTATTTTAATGAGTAGCCCAGGGGGTCCAGATTAAGTTGAAATCATTTTTGGAAGTGTGTCCTACCTAATAATTCTACAATTTAGACCTGAAAACTCTTTCACAAGTGTTTTTTTCTTAATTTCTTAAGTTTTTCTAGCTCCCAAAAAGACACTTGAGTGATGTACATTGTGTCTATACATTTTTCTAATCTACAACTTGTAAATAAAAGCTAGTCCTTGGGATATTAAGCTCTAAATTTACTAAAAATGCACTCGGTGCCGTTTTTGTTAAAATGTTCACATCTTTAAATTTTCATAACTCCGAAATTATTCGAGATACAAAGCTGTGATTTTGCGTGTTTACTTGTTTTTCGCCAGACCGAACAGTGAAAAGATGTAAGATTTCATGGCAACCAACTTTATTCGATGTCTGCTGTTTTGACATGAAATGACCCGTGTGGAACGGCAGCTCTATAAATAAAAGCGTACATCTTTTTGTGAATTTCACGACGGTTTGTTTAGCGCTATGGTTTTATTTTGGAGCTTAGTAAGAAACAAAGAAAAGGAGGGAACAAAGAGCAGTGCGCCTTCTATTCGTGCGTGTACGTGTATCTGTTTTGAACACATCTGTTCATTGTGAATAATAGATTCGTATTCAGCTACATCTCAAGTCTGGATTCTTTGTTTTCTGTTTCAGTTCACTATTAAATTCCACATAATTAGCTAATATTATTTATGACTTGTCTCGATACACTTATAGAGTTATCGTGTGTGTGTGTGTGTGTGTGTGTGTTACTAAAAGTGCACTTAGAGTGTGTTTTGTAATGTTGTGTTTGGTGGTTTGAAAAGTAAGCGAGTTAATCCCATGATTTATCACAGCAGGTGACTCATTTCCTGCAGTTAACGATGATTAATAACACTTAGGAATTCTGCCCAATTTAGCCCTAATTAAGCATGTTGTAATTAAAGTAACTGTATTGGGCATGTTTCATTAGAAGTAAAAAAAAATCTTTTCAAAGCTTATTAGATCTTAGCATTAAATCTCCAGTGTTATTGTACGACACAATTTGCTTTCTCTTTCCACAAATGAGCACTAATTTTATTTAATTATTTATTTTTGCTATATTCAAATTAAAGGTGGCATTTGATTTGTTTCCGTCTACATTTTTTGAAAAGTCAGAAATGGACGTCTAAAATCCATCAGCTTTCTTTGACTCTTGGTGACAAACACACACTAACGCGAACTCATCACATATTTGGGAAACTCTATTGCAAGGGCATTTTAATTTAATTTTTCACATGTGCAAATACTTAATTCGGTGATTATACTTTGCTTTTCAAAAAAGAGGACACTGGGGACAGGATGGTGGCGTGGGGCAGCATTTTTTTGCTCCCAAAAAGAGGACGTATCGTCTGTAGACTATCAGCTGGATGTGTGCGTCAGGAATAGGATCCTGTGTGGCGGTCGCTTTTACATGGCAAGGACGGGATTAGCCAAACGTTTTTTCAGGAGTGGGCGGAGTTAGTAAAAAAAGTTTTTGTGAGAACAGACAGAATAGGCCAGCCTTTTTGCAGGAACCGACGGGGTTGGCCAAAATGTTTGCCTAAGTAACTGGGGTTGGTCAAACTTTTTGTGGGCGGGGCTGGAACTGGTCAATTGTTTTGTGGCAGTGGATGGGAATGGGGGACAAATTGAGAGCAAACAGGATTGGACATTTTGCAGGACTAGGTGGGACTGGATCATCAGGGTGGGAGAAATGAGATTAAACAACATCCACGTGCACACCTCTTCTTTCAGCAACCTGTCGGGTAATTCTGAACAATATGTCTTGTTTTGTAGATGGTCCATAGAGTGTGTATAGATTATCAGCTCATCCTTAGTCCTTAAGTGGAATTTACAAATAAATCTGAATAAAATTCACATAAACGTTTTTTTTGTTATTCACAACTACATGTACAAAGGATAACATGCCAATCATGTCCTCAAGATCATGGTGCAGTGCAGAGGCTACGGAAAGCGTTAACCGTTCCAGTACAACGAAGCAGGCTGAACAAGTAATATGGGTGTGGATAGGCTCTGGAATAACTACAACTTACATCTGACTTTAAAGGGTGTTCATTTATTTCTCCAGTACTGTGACCTGGAGGGTTAGAGGGAGTCGAACACCGGGATCTCGTTTTATTGTTATTGGAAAATTGCCGGTAATTTGCAGAAGTTGAAATTCATCTAAGCCTGGTCCTGACTTTATTGCTACATATAGCTTGGAAGCAGCACTGGAATGTGTTTCTAAATCAGTCCAACTATTCATCATATTAAATCACATGTTATTCTAACTATTGACCTGGTCCTTTGAGTATGCAGCTGAAGCACGCTGGGTGAACCATGGAAACCAGACGCAACGATAGTCTGACGCGGTCCACAACCAGCATGTCTGCGTGGCTGAAAGGAAACCGTGGTGTTCCTTCTGCCGTAAGACGTGTAAGAGAATCCCACACACAAACATTTGAGGTTTCACACAGTAACAGGTGGCGTTTTTTTTTTCTTTCCCAGGCCTAGAGAACTGCTCATTTAGCTCGTCACCGATCTAACAAATATGATTCGGGTCATCGGGTCGTTATTACGTTCGGTTCGGAGCGCAGCAGACAGATGTGGCATTAATAGAGCAGGTGTGATCACAGTCGCCTTGAAATTTCTCGCACAGCATTATTGAGAAGATGCGAATAGAGGTGCATTTAGAAGCTTTCAGAAGATACAGCTGGACCGGTTTCATCCATAGGGTTCCTCAGATCGTCTCTCTCACGAACGCATATGTGCAGCTGTTTTTTCTCCTGCCGGCATCATGCCTCTCGACACGCGCGTGTGTGTGAGATTGGTGTGTGTGGAATCTGACCAGGCATGAAGTTCACCTGTCTCTACAGAGGAATGAGGTTAGGAGCGACTGCTGCCTTCCCGGAAGAATGCCATTGCTTCTTCTAATCTCACACGACCCGTGATAATCCATCTCTCATAGCTCGCTCTGTCTAGCTCCCCACTTTTTTCCTCTCTTTGTGTTGTTATTATTAGACAGGTTGCCATTGCAGCCATCGCAGCTGTCACTTTGGCACCAGACGTTTTTTTGTCCCCCCCCCCCAGGCTTTGAAGGTGACTTCAAGAATAAGCCTGATCTTATTTACAAAGCCAGACTCGACAAATCGTGACACTAAAGGTCTAATTTCAGAATGACTTGCCCCTGACAGAAGGGTATCGATGAATGTTCAAGAAACTTGAAAGAAGTCTCCCGCTTTAGCCAGCATGGGTTTCATTAGGACGCGATAAAATACTTGGCGTACGTTTGATGTTGCGGAACATCATTTGTGAATTATAACACCTAAAAACAGTCATTCGCTCAGCAGCTTCTTCTGTTCTCTCTAATGAAGTTATGACAGAAAGATGCAGCGACTTGGCAGAACTCCTATGTTGTCCTCACTGACACTCGCACAGCTCTCGGCTTCTGTGATTCAGGTGCCTGTACATCCACATGGATGCCTTGAATGGTGCTAAATAACTTATCAATTCTAGATGTGAAGTCATCTCTCATCGTTTGGATGGCTTGTAGGATTTCACTAGATGCTAGCTGATCTTTGCTCTGGCTTATAACAGATGATGCGCGTGTAGGTTGAGGCTCCACAAGTATATTAATATTCGGTGCCTCCTGTGCTGCGCCGCCTTTATAGTTACTATAGAAACAGTAGCCACATTTATCGCAAACCTGCGATATTCCTTACAACTCCTATGAGTAAGAAAGTACCGTTTCACTTTAATCAACACTTTCGGACCAATCAGATTTAAGCGCCGTGGTGTAAAGGAGCATAACAATGCATGAGCCACTTCTCAGACCCAGCCATAACTCCTCATCAGCGTGTCTCTTATGACGGTGAGGAGGAGCGCACTAATTATCACCTAATTATGATCAGTATTATATTCTCACATGCTGTGCTGCGCTGTGCTCAACCCCGCTGGCATTCACCAGGCTTTATCTTGACACATCCAAGTCCATGAGAAGCTGCACAAATATGTCTGGAATTGAAGAGCTCCAAGGATTGATGGGAAGAATAAAAAAAGGTTGTAAATTCCACCTGGTCATGTTTACGTAGCGATCGGATTCACTACAAGAGAAGAGGCGCTTGCGATGGAGCATTTTTTTATTTATTTATTTTTTTTAATATTTTACCTTCGTCATGTTTTTATAAGCCCTTGCTATTAATTCGATTCATTTTCAGTAGGCTTTAGAAATGCAGGATTGGGAGTACAATCCATGAAGCGTAAACTTGGTAATCAGGGTTTTTTGTTTTTTTTTTGCATTTTGGTAACAATGCTTTTGTGAATTTTTATAAACTGTAATAATGTCACCTAAAGTGCTGTAATTAATTGCTTAAATAAGTGACTTAACATGCTGTGATTGTCACCATTCATCATAATGTCAAGTGACTCACTGCACTACTGTTCTGACTCATAGAGACGTGGAGATATTTGGATGATTTAAAATGCCATCGTTGTGTGTTTCAACCAAAGGAAAATGATTCAGATACTCACTTTCATACAAGTCATTCGCGCTGCAGGAAAAGGGGCAAACATTATCAAATCAACCACAGTACAAATTTTCTGCTTAAGCAATTTCAGAATCTTTCATTTAATAAAAAAACAGGCTCAGTCGCAAATGATGCCAGCTCAGCTGTCTGTGCTCAGTAGTTTCATAGAAAATGATGTGTAGATAAGCTGTAACCTATGGAATTAATTATATATACTGCTTTGCTGTGCATAGCATGAAAAAGTGCAAGTACAGGTTAATAGGAGGTGTAGTAACTTTGCCATGGTGTGGAAGAAGACCCAAACTGTTACTCTCAGCTGAGAGGAAATTGGTTCGGATGATCAGGAACAATCCAGGAACCACCAGGGCCCAGGCCTGCAATCACTGTCTACAATCAAGCGAGATTTACTGAGAGGCTGCCGTTCAAGAAAGAAGCCCCTGCTCCAAAATCCACACCTTCAAGCTTGACTAAAGTTTGCAGCCGACCACATGGACCAAGACAATTTAATTTATGATCAGATGAGACAAAGATTGAGTTGTTTGGCCACAATGAGCAGAGGTAAAGAGGAACACTGTGCCAACTGTTAAGCATGGAGGTGGTATAGCGTCATGCTCTGGGGCTGTTTTGATGCCAGTGGATAAAGCGCACAGAATAATGAAGACGTCAAACCATCAGCTAGACAGATGAAACTTGGACAAAACTGGTTCCAACAGGACAATGACCCCAAACACACATCAAAGCTGGTGGTGGAATGGACGACGCAAATGAATTCAAACTCGTGCACCAAATTCCTTTTTCTTTTAATTAAAGATATACTGTATGTATAATCAGAGAATCAAGAGCATTTCAAAGAAATCACTGAAAGCCCAATATTGCCACCATGTAAACTTCTGATCTCAACTGTACGCATGTGGTTTAATTAGTTATTTTACAGAGTTTGTTTTACGTAAGAAGCGCTAATGCTACTTAATGACCAGTTAAATGAATACTGAAAGATGATTACTGACTTGAAGATCTTTTGCCTTTTTTAAACCGCCTTGTTGCTTCCTGTGACTGGTCCTCGCTTGTAATTGAAGGAGTTTTGGATAAGTAGCCGCTGATATCCCGTGCTTCACTAAAGGTTGCAGAAGGGCACATAGAATTTGAGAGCAACAGTTAGAAGCCCGAAATGAGAAATGAGAACACACTGTGGCCTCGAGGGCAGACACAAATGAGGACCACAAGTGTGCCACTTGGGACGGGATGACAGTTGAAAAGTGGCCAGGAAGAGGCCACATGAGCACAATGCAGCCTTTTACTGATGTTTTATAGGACATTATAATCAGTCCTAAATGTGCATAAGACATTGTCGACGAATTACAACAAAATTATTGGCACACTTCTGATGAACTATGAATCAGTGCTTCATAGACAGCATTGCTGATGGATGGATGGATGAATGAAGCAGATGGGAGTTGATTCCACAGTCGCTAGCAGTGCTGGAGCATGGAGATGGGAAGTGCAAAGAGTCAGAATCATACAAAGCAGGGACAGATCACATAGTTGAGATGTACTAGGGAGAGAAAGAGAACGGAAGAAGGGTTGAACTGAGAGAAAATGGAGAGGCTGATGCAGAAAAACAGGTGCGAAACACACAAGGGAAGAAGTAAATGTGTGTGTGTGTGTGTGTGTGTGTGTGTATGTGGTGGGGGTTTGTTCCAGGAATAAATTGTCCTTTGGGAGCTATTTGTCTTCTTCGTTGCAGGGCCACAATCATCCCAGCAGCAGCCACTGAATACGTGCAAGCTCAGTTACAACGGAGACTTATTTATCTGTGGTAGTGTGTTCAGGATGTAGCTGTGACTCTCTCTCTCACACACACACACACACACACACACACACAATTATTCTCAATTCTGCTTGAACACACAGGCAGCCTGTGAGACCTGTAACTCCCCCGATTAGAGTGAAAGGGTTCAAATACTGTATCTTTTCCTGTTGTGGGGCAAAGGTCAGAGGTCACTGCCCTTACATTGTGCAGTGAAGCACTGAACTGCAAAAGAACTTCAAGGTCCCTATAACGTGCGTCCGTGGAAAAGCAACACTTCCAAGCCACTCTGAAACATTACGCTTGTGTGGAGTTATGCAGCACATAGTTCTTTGCTTTGTCCCTCTGAGAGTTCTGTGTAGAACCCTACAACGCCTGGAGTTCCCACTCCGAGCCGGTTGTGAATAGAACCTCTTTAGGGAGCGGAGAACCCTTAAATGTAAAGAACACTTCTTCGAAGACTGTGCACTAATTCACTGTTTGTACATATGAGAAATAAAAGAGGGGACGAGACCAGAAGAGACAAAATGACAGGACAGGAAAAGAAAGGAGATAGAAGAGGAGAGGACAATCAAAGGAGAGGTGACAAGAATAAAGGATAGTAAAACAGAGCAGAGTAGAAGACAATTAGTGAGATGAGATAAGATGTGATGAGATGTTTATCTCCCGACCAGTCAGAAGTTAGGAGGCAGGCAAGAAAAACAAACATGGAAGACAGAGTGAAAACTAGTGAGTATGAGGAGATTTATTTCCCATTTCTTCTTTATCCTGACCAGGATTGTGGTGAGGCTATTGCAGGAATACGTGTGAGGTACTACACCCTGGATGGGATGCCAGTCCTTCCTTTGACACCACGCGCACACACACACACACACACACACACCCACACACAGGAAGAAACAGGAGAACCCAGAGGAAACCTAGGTAAGTTACCCACAATACTTATCTGTATATACAAAAGCATCATGTAAATAAAAATAAATAAAAAATCAGCCACACCAGTGACTCCATCCCTACAGGTTCCTTGGTGTTGCTGGCCCTGAGTAATTACTAGAGTGGGCGGAGTCTGCAAAATCCATCATATGACTGCTGCTACCATCCTGCGGTGCAGATTAGACCTCTGCACTCACACACACAGGGGGAGGCTCCCCGTGTTGTACACCGTCCTCGCTCACTGTCTGCCCCGCCCCATGAGCCCTGAGAGTACATGTGCGCTGAAAGAGTGAGAGTGCACTCATCCATAATGCGCAATCTCTCTCTCTCTCTCTCTCAACACACACACTGAGTCTGACTGCTGACCCAGATTCTGACGCTTAGCCTTCGTGTATTTACACATTCACAGTAATACACACTTACCCTCTGATTCTCTCTCTCCCGCTCTCTCTTTCACACACACACACACACACACACACACACACGTTGTTTCTGAAGCTATGTTTACATTTTTTTTAAACCCCACTTGAACACTCACACGCGCATCTGTCTATCTTTCTTTCTTCACACCTTTCTTTCTCTCTCTTTCTGTCACACACACACACGCTGATCACAAAATCTCAGAAGCTTCAACCTGTGAGGTAGAAATGGTCCCAGTGTGCTTCCTGAGATAAGTGCTAAAGCTGTCTCTAAATGCCACCTTTCATTTTTTTATCCTACGTGAAATACAGAACTCTTTTTTTTCTCTTTTATTTATAGAGGTTGTGTAACAAAAAAAAAAAAAAGTATTCTGAGTGATCTCTCTTGAGCCCTGTGTGTTTCTGCAGGCTGCTGGTTTACCTGCGGTTCTCTCGGACTCGCAGCAAGAGTTCCGTGTTCGCTTACTGTAATTCACAGACACAGACCCGTGACAGAGATCCAAAACAAACGGCAGGAAACCTGGAAAAGAAAACGCAGCCACAGAAAAATCATTTTGATCTACTATCATTATATTTGTATACAACGTCAGTAAAGCCTGACTCGCATTAATTGTCTTGTTGAAAATGTGTGAAATTTGTAAGTGTGCGTTACACACCAGCTCAAACGCCATCATGCCCAGATTTAGGCACAAAAGAAGGCTGACTTTGTTCTGACTGGTAGGAGAGATAGAAAGCGTGAGAGTATGAACAAACAGGAGTCAAAGAGTACAAAAAAAGGACTAACTTTCTCTTCTTGCTAAGGAGGTAAGGTATTTATTTGTTCCCACCTCAAATTAGATGTGAAGCTGGTGAATGATAGTCAGCCAGTTTATCCTTATTGTAGAGTTTGCATCATTACTCAGTTGTATAGTTGTTAAGTGAAGTCGTGATGGCCGGTATTAACCTGGGATTAACATCCATCTCGGATGATCTGATCAGCCGAAATGCAAAACAATAAATACAGAACTGGTGCTAAATAAATGATTAAATAATGATAAAAAGTAAGTTTTTTTCCCTTTTTTTGTTGCTGTAGTTGTTCTTTAATCCAAGTACCCAGAACATGTCGTACTCCTAGCGCGCCGCGCCGCTACGTTCCTAGGTTCAGTTTGTACATTCCTGGCTTGTTCACCAGCCCACATTTACAAAAAAAAATTATATTTGCCTGCAAACCAGAGTACAAAGAATGACTGGCCCACTTCCTGCAGTTGGGTTGTTTCTGAAGTGGTCTCAGATCTGGTATTGGATGTTTTGTTCCATAGCTGGTGTTTTATGTAGCTTGCATTTGACCAATCAGTGAGGTTCAATGCAGCGCCCCAGTTCCTGTCTATAGAAAAAGACATAAAAAGGGTTTAGAGAGCTGCAGCCGAGTGTAAACGCAGGTAAAAAGTTCATCCGGGGGAAATGCGTTAATACAGCACAAGTCACAAAAAGTGCCAGACATTTTGAGTCCCTGACGCGGATTCTGCCTCATGTGGACACATTCTCCCCTTTCCCTAATGGCAGAGTCCATTATTGTAGCTCTGCTTGTCCAGACAATACTGTCGCCTAGAAATCAAGGACACACTCAGACAACTGTTAGGCAGCCTGTGTGTGTGTGTGTGTGTGTGCCTGTGTGTGTGTGTGTGTGTGTGCTGGCTTGGCTTCTCTAAAGTGAGCTATTAGTGTAGTGCTCTATAATCTCAGGCAGCTATAGTATTTAGAGCTTCTATATCAAGACAGAAACACCTGTCTGAGTCACAAGAGCTTTTTTTTTCTCTCTCGCACGATTTAGTTCATGTAACAGCTGTGCAGTGTCTTCATTTATTTCCACCTTTGACCTTTCTGTTTGTTGGATAATGCGTCAGATATTCTACAGTGAAGTAAAGCCAAACATTTGGTTGAAAAGCCAGGGTCTGTTCACGAGACGTTCTGTAACAAACTC
>JAQQZX010000005.1:23437914-23448104 GCA_030068355.1 Notoglanidium maculatum | reverse complement strand
CCCCCGTTGTTCGGGAGTAGCTTTCTGTGGCAAGCATTCCGCATGCTCAGCATTCCCAGAATTCGTTCGACAGGTTTAGGAGTGCATCTGCTCGGGCGAATCGGCCTGCAGAAGCGACGAGCCGATGAGGCGCACCTCTGTCTCGCACAGCTGTTTCTGCAAATGCAGCCCCGGGCCAGGCTTCCGTCGGACGCAGAACGGAAAGCCGTGGATATGATGCCGTTAAAGACTGCTCACAGGAGCTTTTGCTTGCCTCGCACCGTGAATGTGAATATCCGTTCACTACGCCGTAACTACAGATTCCGATAATTATTCCCAAATCTAGGAATGTGGCCCATCAGATCCGAGCCATCGGGGCATCAGCTAGCCGGTGAACACTTCGGTGCGCTGCACAGTCCCGGAAACTTGACTGACCGGGCTAAAAAAAAAATAAAAAAATCCCCAAACTAGCCAAGTATAGCCTGTTGACGCATTTTGAGCGCATCATGCAAGTCCGCACGTTACCCTGCATCGAATCCGCATGAATTGCGCGAGCTTTTAAGCTCACGAAGTTACTTTGATCATCGCACAGCAATCCCAGACACCTTCGCATCGTGTACTCGGGAACTAATTTCTAAACAAGCGACGCGTCATAATGTAGAGGATCCCGTCAGCGCTTACGTAATACAGCTACAAACGCTCGTTTCCCCGCCACTTTTATTTGTTGTCTTGAAGAGAAAAGCAAACAGCACGTCACGTGACCACGAAGCCGCGACATCGAAGGTGTTGAAGTCTTTCCCGTGTTGGAAAGCCTGGAAGCGCTACAACCGGAGGCCCCTCCCAGAAGACGTAAGCAGCCCTTTTGTTGCACCGGCAAACACCTTTTAAGGGTTTTTCTCCGTTGTGGTTGTGAAAAGGCGTATTAACGCTAAATCAGTCAGATCGTGTTCTTGGCTGATTCCATGTTTGGTTTCGGAAGCGTGTGCTGTAGTTACGCTGAAGTGCGTTGTGTCTATAAATATCCAGTAAATAAATAGTATGGTTTCTTTTTCTGTTTGTTGACTTTTAATGAATACTTAATGAATTGAATTATAATTGGCCCCCTCTTCTCCATACGCCCCGCCCTCTTCTCCATACGCCCCGCCCTCTTCTCCACCCCCCCTTCTCCACACCCCACCCCGCCCCCTTCTCCTCCACCCCCCCCCCCGAGCAGTTCCATATCCGTGTGTAATGAGGCGACCAGGCTATTTTCAGCCTCCTGCTGTGGCACTGTGGAGCCTCACACGCAGCTCACTCTCGTCCGAGCTCGTTAAATGGTGACGTGGCTCGTTCATCGTGCTGTGATGTATCCGTGGCGACCTCGTGCTAACGTGTCCTCAGCGCCAGCATTCCCCTGCACTGTCGGCTGTTGAGCATTTCTGGAAGGAGTCTCCAGTGTCGGCTGTTTTGTCCCACAGATGAAGTCTCTTGTTCCTTGTTTATAGAACAGCTCATTTCAACCCTGCGATCTGATTGGTTGAAGTTCTTTGTAGTGTTTTTTTTTTTTTTTTAAAATGTTGGGTTTTCTCTCTATCTCTTTCTTTCTCCTTTGTGGTTTTCTGTTACTCTTTCTCTCTCTTTTCTGTCTCTGTCTCTCACACTCTCTTATTTATTTATTTATTTAGTGTCAGTCCTTCAGTCCTTCTTTATCTTGTTAATGGTGTCTCAGCTTTTCTTTCCCTGTCTCTCTCGCACCCTTTATTTTATTTCTTTATTTTGAATTAATCATGTATTCCTTTATTCTTTATATATTTTCTTTATTTCTTTTTATTTAAATTCTCTTGTTCTCTCCCTTTATCTTTGTTCCTGTCCCTCATCCTGTTTCTGTTCCTCTCTCTCCCCTCTCTCTTTCTCTCTTCCCCTCCCTCTTGCTCCCCCTCACTCCCTCCCTCCCTCTTTCTTTCTCTCTCTCCCCCCTCTCTCTCTCTCCCCCTCTCTCTCTGACTTCAGAGGTGGGAGTGTGATGTAAAGCCTACAGGAGAGTGATTTCCCACAAACCGTTTAGCCTTTCCTGTTATTACAGTGTCAGGAAAAAAATGTTTTCTGAAAAGTTTCTGCAGTAAAGCTCGTCTCCCGCTGCTGAGCGCTGCAGCTTTGTGTACAGAACAGAGAATTTGCATGCTTCACTGCTGAACTTTTGGAGAAGTGAGAGACTGACGGATGAAAAAATGGGCTGCAGCTGTGGAGACTCGATAAGTGAGGAAGCACTGCATCCTGGTTGGGTTTTTATTTTTTTTTGCCCTGTTGCTTTAAGAAAGTGTTGCGTTCAAACCGGAGTCCCTGCGTGACGGTAAAGAGCACGGTGATGTTTATGTACCTTAACTTCTTTCGCTTGACTTGGACCCACACACACCGAGTGCTCACACACTTTATTCTTGAAGGTCTCAGCCCTGAGCGTGTGGGCTCGGTGTTGTTTCGGGCCGTGTTTAATCGGCTCCCGGATCGATGCTGCTTAGCTGTCTAGCACCATCCTGTTAATCCTCACTAATCGCCTGCAGGAGTATAAGAGTGCTGGCTTGCCAGCTAATCATACCTGCTAGCTAATGGGCTGAAGGTACGAGCGCGAGGAATAGGGCGCAGGGGTTGCGCCTCTGTTCAGTCTTTACTTGCCTTCGGCGTCCATTTTGGGGCGGCCCGGGTTTGAGCAGATCCTGAAGATGAGCAGTCGCAGAAGGTTCTGTGACTCTTTAGTAAGAGCATGTGTTTTTACAGCATATGGTTTTAAATTTTCCGCCGTATGAAAGCCTAATCTAAAAATATCACTTTGTTGAACTCTTTGTATATCATTGTTTATACATACGACAAAAAAAATCGAACTATAAGAGAGGTTCAATTCCCGAGGTCGAACGTTAGAAAGATGATTTTAAGGAACGAGGATTTTTTCATGACTGTGTTATGTAACACCTCTTACAGCTCAGTGTTTCACCCTGTGAGCAGCAGTGAAGGTAGCAAAACCGAGCTAGCAAAGCTGCTTAGCCCCAAAAAAAAAACCCACCGGTAGTTGTTTGGTTTAGTTGTGGTGAGCAGAAAGTCGAGGTTGCGCCGGTGGTTGTGGATGTCACACAGGTTGTTTAAGAGCTTGGCTGTTTTATCGGAGGTTGTATTAGAGGCTGGAAATTTATTGGTGGTTGTATAAGAGGTTGTGGATGTAACGGAGGTTGTATTGGAAATTTTGGCTGTATTGGGGTTGAGGCTGTATCAGAGGCTGTATCGGAGGTTGAGGACGTATCCCGGAGGTTGTCTCGGAGGTTGAGGGCGTATCCCGGAGGTTGTCTCGGGGGTTGAGGGCGTATCCCGGAGGTTGTCTCGGGGGTTGAGGGCGTATCCCGGAGGTTGTCTCGGGGGTTGCTGTGTTGTGAATGACTAGTTTGTGGATTCACTTGGAGACACACAAAGGAATGAGAAACCCTGGCTTAGAAAAAGTCTGAATTGCATTTTAATCTAAAGTAAACAGCCCAATCATGCACCGTGTCACTAACAACGTTATTTATTATTATAGAACATTGTTCTGTAATTTGCACATCAACCCTGCGTGATCGATCGTGTTTCCCCGCCAGATCCGCCGCTCTGAACATCGACCTGGCGTCAATACTGCCGTCACAGGTGTCGGGTTTATAAATGAAGATTTTGGCTGAGGAGTCTGCTGACTACCAGATACAGTCTCTCATGAAACACAACACAAAGCTTATACCAAACTGAATACACACCCACTGTAAGTTTTAGCAACAACTCTAGTGTATCGTGTGTGTGTGTGTGTGTGCAGGGCTGATCCTCCTGACCGGGATCCATCCTGACAGGAACCCGAGTGTGTGTTCTGTTTTTAAGGGAAATGATACAGTAGGAGCGTAATGTATTTCTATGTCAGCAAAATTGGGTGCGAGTGCTTCTCTCTCCTCCTTCAGCGTCTCGGGCGCATGCTGTCAGGATCACTAGTAAACAGAGGTGCTGCGAAATAGCTTTCTGTCCGTGAGCGAGTGTGTGGGCGAGAATTTGATCTACAGTCACTCACAACAACGAGTAATCGGGCAGTCCATCAGTGCTGCTTTCTCTTTCTCGCTCTCACACACACACACACACACGCACTTGATGTATAATTTGGCTTTATTTCTTTTATTCACATGGTCAAAGAATGCTAAGGGTACACAATAGCAGCACTTTATCAGACATGGAGTGTGACACAATTTTCTCACCGGCTGCATCTTGTTACATCTTGATTAACCCAGAATTTGCATATTGTTTCCATCAAATATTAATTTCATAGGTACGCAAATAATTTTTGCGAGAAAAATAATGTCCTGCTTGAAGAAACGATGAAACCTGATCTTCATTTGCATAACAGAGCCCAATAGACTTTTATTGCATGACGCAATAAAGACACTTTTTTTTTTAAATTTTATTTATTTATTTTTTTAGCTCCTTCCATTTTTGTAAAGTTTAGAGAACAACTGAAATACAAACTCCGTCCGAATCACTTCTGTTAAAGGTTTTATAGCCGCTCTGCATGAAATATCGTCCCTGTTAGAAGAGCAGAGATGCACGCAACAGGTTTGACGCACGTGTGGCTCTGTAACGTGTGTGCGCGTGCTGTGTATTTAAAGCACACCGAGCCCACATCAGAAATCGCTGTCGTTAGCAGGACAGTTTTAGCACTGCAACACAAACATTTTCCAACAGCAGCAGTAGCCATGGACGTGTAGTGCGGTGCTTGGACGTAGTATCGTCTCTCGGTGGGAAGTTTCTTTAAAAAAGAAAAAAACTTAATAAATATCAGAAATATTGCCCATGATAAAAATAATGTTTGCTAAAGAAAAGAAAATGACCATTCCTGACTGAAAACTGCAATTCACCAGCACTTGGGCTACGTCCGCATTCATTTTCAAAGTGACGTTTTAAAAATGTAACCACTCCCACCCTTAAACGAGCGTTTTAGCTCCATGTCAGAAACGATCTGAAAACACACATCACGTGACCGTTCATGTGCTCTGGGTCGGTATAAACGGATTGTATCGAACGTAGGTGTGTGTCATCGTTTCCAAAAGCCTACGTTTCTGGCCGTCCACACTGAATCATTTACAAACTGATGGGTTTCCAAAACTCGTCTAAGCGGCTTAAAATACACGCCAGGCGTAAAAACATAGCAAAGGTGATGCGTTTTAAAACTAAAACGTATCAGTGTGGACATTAGCCAATGGAACGAACGTCAACAACAGATGAGAACAACGTGTTTTTTTTAAATCAAAATTTTGTCTCATTTGTATCATTTACAGTTGAAGTTTAGCTCTCCCGGCAGCGACGTCAAGCTCGAGAGATTCGATCTTCTCACGGTGGCCGTAATCACACGCCCCAAATCCAGGTCTCGGAAGGAGCCAGAGGACTCCGTGACAGGATAGAAACACGGTGTATAGCAGTTACAGACGTTGCCTCAAACGGTCATGTCTCCGCTGAGCATTTGCAGGCTCGTTAATTCCCCGCGTTAAAAGCACTCGAGTGATGTGATGCTGGGAAAAAGCGAGCTGACTATCGAGAGTGTGAAGCGCCGTACGTCTTTGCAAGAGCTTCATGATATTAAAGCCTGTTACTGACTGCTCCGGTGTGCTGATGTGGCACGCTGATGGAAGCTATAGTGAGTTCTATGAAGAGTGGATTTTGTTCCATTTGTGGGTTATGCGACCCTGATCGCCGTTATTAATCTCCTCTGTTTTTGGAAGAAGAGCTGGTCTGAGGTGAAGCGGTGGTCTTACCTGGTGGTGTTATTTTTATATGTGGATGACGTTTCTATAATGGTCTCTTACCAGAGGGGAAAACCGTTACACTGTAGCCGGCAGGTTAAAAGTGTGAGAGCCGCTTTGACGTTCGCGCAGCCGCGCGGCCTGCGTGAGCAGCAGTCATCGGTGCCTAATTTAGTGCCTTCGAGGTTGATGAAAGTTTTGGCGCTAAGCATTAGATTAGTTGGAGGATGGCGTACGATTACGTCAAACTCGCGCAAATACGGCAGCGACCATGTCAAAAATCATTCTAATCGACAGGATAATAACCTTTTACCTCCACACACACACAGACGCACACAGACGCACACATGCTGCAGTCTGTAGAGGTGCGAGTAAAGGACCTTGTGTGGAACGAAAGTGGTCAGGAAATGCAGAGCGCAGTGAAGCATCTCCACACCAGGCTCGCTTTTCTTTACACTTCTCGTCTTTTCATGCCGTTTTTCTCCCACAGCAGGGCTGTTTTTTTGTTGTCCGCGGCGAGATAAGCGACCGCCTTGTTGAGTCTGGCGCGAGCTGCGGCCGTTCAGGCCCGCGCTTCCCAAAACAGGCTCCGTGAACCGCAGCCAAATTGTGGGCTGTGATTTTCTCATTTTGCTACAGCGGTGGAAATCACAACCCGTCATTATCGTCATGCCAACCGGAACCTAACGACCGTTTTTATTAAAATGGTCCTAATCGGTGGCGCAGACGCCAATAAACAGCCAGAATTATCGTGGACCTTGAATTAACGTGTCGGGTTTATTTAGATTTTTTTTGTCGATTGTGAAGTAAATGCGTCCGTCTTGTTTTTGTTTTATTTTAGCGTCGTTTTGTTTCATTGTTGGATTCAGGTTTAGTTTTTAGCTTTCGCTTTCATGGATGTTTGTATTTTTGTTTAATTTTTTTGCTTTGCCTTTCATTTAGTCGTTTTTGCTCGGGTTAATTTTATTTTAGCTTACTTTGTTGGGGTTTTTTTTCCCCCTCATTTTCTTCTTTTTGGTTTGTTTCCGTGGATTTTTGTACGTTTTGAGTTATTGTTCGTTTCATTTTTTTTGGTTTTGATTTAGTCGCGTTTTACTCCGAGCTCCGCTTTAGCTTTTGCCTTAGTCTGTTGTATTGCGGGGGGTTTGTTTTGTTTGTTTGATTTTGTTTTGCTGCAGTTTCAGTTTGCCCTCATGTTCAATGTCATGTTCGTGTCTTCATGGTCTTTCATGTTTTCTTTCATCTAAATCGGGATCTGACTGCATGGTTTCCGAGCCTCTGGTTTGTGGCTCATTCCAGTAAAAAGTGTTTTTCTCCTCCATCATCTAAATCAAATGTGAAAGTACTCCTTATGAGCATTGTTCCGCGCTCATTCTGAAGCCCCTGCACCTCACTTCTCCCTCGCTTTGCGCCCCTCCTGTGACGGATCCACATCCATCAATGGGAAGAAGAGGGGGAACTTTCCCGGAGTCCAGGATTTGTAATGAGATACGCGAGCATTGACTCCTCCTTTGTGTTTTTCTTTCCTCCGTCCTACTGCTTTGCCACACAGATGTTGTCCAGATGTGGCGCAGCGAATCAAAGCTCCGTTTCGACCATCACTGTGTATTTTCAGCTTATGTTTGGTTTTGTGATTTGTATTCAGGTGCGTTTCCTTTGTCCTTTCCACCAGACTTTGTGTAACACACTCTGTTTGCTTTCAGGTGTGTGTGTGTGGTTAGTGGGGAGGTTTTGTGGTTTCCCTGTGTGGATTGTGTGCTACGTGATTTCGGCTCTTTGTGGGGACGAACGCCTTTCTGTACACACGCTCTGCTTTTGTAAGGGAATTTATTTTGCGCTTTATATTTTATTTCATTATTTATTTTGCGACGCTGCGCTTTATTTTTAAACGTTAGCAGATAAAGCGCTAACTGAAATTTCCGTAGTTGAAATAGGTTTAACAGGAGACTCTGAATAAATCGAGTGTCCTTTTCATCACGTGATTTTCTGAAAGCGTGTCAATAAAAAACGAAAGCGAGAGGAGGTGCAAACTCATAAATAGGCTGCGCATGTTTCGGTTTCGTGCCTCATTTTTTTTTTTTTTTTTAGTAGTTTGTTGGTAAAATAAACCTGCGCTGTTGGGATCAATAAAGTTTTGTTTAGGTTCGTTTCAGTTTGTCTGCTTTTTTAAGTTTTCATTTGTTTTCTTTTAGTTTCAGTCGGTTTTGTTTTAGTTTGGTTTCCTTTAGTCTTGTTTGATTTGTTTCTTTTATTTAAGTTTGTTTCACTCCCCGCGATTTTCGTTTAGATTTTCGATTTTAGTTTCAGGGTTTTTTTTTTTTTTTTGTCTTCGTTTCATTTTAGCTCGTTTATTTTTGTTTTCGTTTCTCTCAAGTTTTTTTAGATTTACGTTTTTGTTTTTAGTTTCTGATTTCAGGTTTTTTTTAAATTTATTTTTGTTTGTTTGATTTGTTTACTTGTTGTTTTAGCCTGTCTGGTCTGTTTTTTTATTCACGTTTGTTTGTTTGTTTTAGCGGTTTGATTTCAGTTTTCTTTTGTTTGTGAGTTTAAGTTAAGCGGGACTTTGTTTCGTTTTAGCTTGACTTTGTTTAGCTCTCGTTTTAACCAGCATGACGAGACGGTGTAAGTTTTTATAAATTGAATTGAAGAGCTTAAACTGAAAGAACAGGTTCTTGTAGTTGTCAAAAGTTGCTTCATTTATTAGCTGTAGACAGAATGGTAAGAAACTGGCGTGAACTCGAGGGATGTGAAGTAACGTGAAGAAGAAAACGTGTAAACCATTTTCCATTGCGTGTGAAACGACTGATACCAAGACGTATCTGGTATCGCTCGAACACTGCGCTCGTTTACTCTGTTGTGTTAAAAGACAAAGCCCCTGATGGACCGACGGCACGGCGATCTGGACGCAGCTGACGAACGGTGGCAAAATCGAGGCGAACCGAACTGAGGAGCTCTGAGTACAAGTAACCTGATGAAACGTTTATGCCGCTTAAACGGTGGCCGACGAGCGGGATCCGTGGGCGTGGTCAGGAAAAACGGGAATTACGAGCTTCCACGTGTATTCGAGACCCGAAAAGCTTTTCGGGGTTTATCTGGGTTTGCTGTGGACTGTGAAGTTTGTAACTGTGTTGTTTGTGGGAGTGAAGTCATGATGAATGAGCGCATGTCCTGAGGGGGGTGGGTGTGTGTGTGTGTGTGTGTGTGTGTGTGTGTGTGTGTGTGTGTGTGCGTGCACGTGAGAGAGAGAGAGAGATGGACCTCTGGTGCTAAATCGTTTGGCCCCGGCAGCGTGAGATCATTTGGCTGGCAAACATTATGAATGAGGCTTTGTGCAAAAGTGTTCTGCAGCTGTGTGTGTGTGTGTGTGTGTGTGGGGCGTCTTGGGAATATTTGGTCAGTGTCTGTATGAGAAGAAACAGAAGGAGCTGTATTTTCAGGTTGCGAGTGTGTAGGAGGGGTTGCACAGTCAGATCTGTGTTTATATCTCGCAGATGGATCGGGGTGTGCGTGAGTGTTTGCGTGTGCACGTTATATATATATATATATATATATATATAAAATGTATTTTTCTTCTGCGTGTGTGTTAACCCGTGTGTTTGCTTTTGTGCTCGCAGAGATAAACAGAGTGAGGAAGGACATGTACAACGACACAGTGAGCGGTTTGGTAGACAAGCACCCCCTGGAGCTTCCCGAGGCTCACGGCCCCATCGTCCACCTGCAGGAGAAACTGTTCGTCCCTGTCAAAGAGTACCCTGACGTGAGTGAGCCCACACACACACACATACCACGAGCACACATTTCTCCAGTGTGTTATTTTACTGCCCTTAACTGCAGAGGGGCATTTAAACAGTCGGGGTGTGTAAAAGTAAATAACTCGGTGCTGTAAGCTAGGCCACATGACAGCTGCTCCTCTCAAAGCAACAGTTAAGAGTGTGTGTGTGTGTGTGTGTGTGTGCGCGTGTGTGCGCCAGTAGTCGAGGTGCTTAAAAGTGCACTTCCAAAATTACTGTCTGGAAATATAATACAGTCTGCGAGAGAGAGACGGTCACGGAGTGGAGCGCAGGGCGGAGTTTTTGGGAGTGGGATTTTTTTTTTTTCTCGAAGCTGGAATCCTCGAAGCCACGTCGGGTTCAAAGATGAGAGGAAACGCGCTGGGTTTTGAGTCTCTCTGTGTGTGTGTGTGAGAGCGAGAGAGGAAGTGGCTGTGCGACTGAGGCCCCGTCCACACATGGATATTTTTAAAAATGTGGTTTTACACCTCCGTTTAAAAAAAAAAAAAAGAAAAAAAAAAAGGGTGGGTTTGAGGGTGATGAGCGGGCTTAAAATATAAACTCTAAGTGTTGTAGGAAAGCCAGTCAGTGGTAGAGCTCAGTAACTCAACTTATTGTAGTAGATATGGATGTGATCTGGATGTGAGCAGGGGGGAGAGAGCAGGAGAGGGGG
>JAQQZX010000005.1:23427385-23437814 GCA_030068355.1 Notoglanidium maculatum | reverse complement strand
TGTGTGTGTGTGTGTGTGTGTGTGTGTGTGTGTGTGTGTGTGTGTGTGTGTGTGTGTGTGTGTGTGTGTGAGAGAGCCTGGATGGAAAATAATTCCGGCCTGTGTGGAATGCCTGGAGTGGCAGCCCTGTGTGGATCTCTCTCTCTCTCACACACACACACACACACACACACACACACACACACACACACACACTCACACACAGTTTCAGTGTAATGAAATTCTCAGTTGACCTTCAGGTTTTTTTCTCTCTTTCATTTGAGTGAAGTTAATAAACTAACAAAGCAGCACATCAAAGAGCAAAGTAAAGGTCTTCCTTTCTTCATCTTTTTTCATCTCCGTGTTCTTCTTTTCCATCTTCCCCTTTTTTTTTACTTTTTCTTTTTCATCTTTGTGTATTTCATTTCTTTTTCCTTGTCATTTTTTCAACTTTAGCCCCGTCGTCTTCGTAGTCCATTTCTTTTCTTTTTTTTTTCGTCGCTTCCCATTCATCATCTTCGTTCATCTTTCCTTCTCTTCTTCGCCTTTGTCTTTCTTCATTCGTCTTTTTTCCTTCATTCGTCTTTAAAAATCCCTTCTTTATCTTGAACGTTTTCTGTTCGTCCTTTACCTCGTTCTTCAACTTTTCTCCTTCCTCTTTTTCTTGTCCTTCACATTTATCTCCCTCTTTTCAATAGCTTTCTTTTTCTTCTCTTTTTCCTTTCCATCCGCCTTCAACTTTGCCTTTCCTACATGTTTCCCTTTTTCTTTGCCTTCATTCTTGCTTCTTCTTTTTCTTCGGCGCCTTTTCGTCGTTCAGCTTTTAAAAGTTTTTGCCCCCCCTTTCTCATCCGCATTTTCTTAATTTCCTTTTTCAGACCATCGTTTCCTTGTTCATCTTTGTCTTCATTCTTTTCGCCATGTCTTTCATCATTTACTTCTTTCGCTTCATCGTCTCGAGCGCTATAAAAGGACAAACCCGTCTTTTTTTTTTTTAAAAAAGAAAAAAGAAAGTATTTATTCATTTCCCCAAGATGAAGGCCGTCTCTTCCGTGTTCCGGTTTCCTCCGTGTGCTGGAAATCCCATCAGGTCCCCAGCAGGACAGGAAAGCAGGAATCTCGCTCACTCTTCCAGACTAAATGTTTTCTTTCCATCCGCCACCACGGAGGAAGGAGACGAGCGACGTGCATCCTCTTCCCGTCAGTCCCTCGCTCCTTTTGTCTCTCGGTTCCTCCGTTGCCATCTGCGTGTCGCTCTGATCCTCGGCCCCCCTCCCCGCCCGCAACGGCTAATTAGATCTCCTCGCTGCACTGCGTCACGCCAATTCCTCTAAAATAACCCGTCCTGCCATCGCGCCCCGGCTCCAAATCCCTCCTCGGCGTCTCTGCACACGTGTACAAGCGAGGGATTTTTCTTTTTTCTTTTTTTGGATGTTTAATCTGATAAGTCTCATCTTCAATTAAATGCTGTCACAGCAGAAAGGAAATGCGGGTGACGTGTCGAAATTAAACAATGTCATTTCCTGTGACCTCGCACGGCGGAGTGCATGCTGTCTCGCTCTCTCTCGCTCGCTACCTGCGAGTCAGTTTTTGTATTGCTCACTTAAGAAATTTCCTCAATTTTGAATTGAATCTGCCGACTCGCCACCAGGGGTCGCTAAAGAGCCAGCATGCATAGCTACCTCAAGCTACTCACTAATAAACCCACGTTTTATATCTGCTTCATACCACAGCACTGTTGTATCCTCTATTTTGTATTTTATACGAACACGCTCATAATTCATTCTCGTTTCCATAGTAACAAGGAACGCTTGTTGACTTGGTCACGTTTTCCGTGAGGAAGCGGTAATGTCACGTTTTTTTTTTTTTTTTTTTTTAAGTTCCTGAAGGAGTCTCCTGTTCATAATCGAGAGGTGAAGTTTTGAATTTTCTGGAACGAGAACGTCAGTGCGGCGGCCTTCACGCTTTTGTCTCGGTAACGTGACTAGATGTGTGCTTTTGTTCCAACAGAGGGCGATGAGGAAGTCTATAGCTTGTTTCGCAGACGTTCAACATTATGCAGCTATAAACAAACTACCGTTCTCTTGAAAAATTATATAATTCATAATCGTAGTACATGCAATTATTGGATAATTATCGTTCATTATTCTCCTATAACAGCACAGTGTTGGTTTATTCCTTTTTAATAGCTGTAATTTAAACACTTCCAGTTTATGCTTCCTTTACCTGCGAAAATAAATATATACGTCCTTTAGAAATTGTTTAACCGTCACTTGCTTTACGTCGCCATGGATGTTGGGCGAAACGTCCATTAGAGGGCGGCTCAGAGTCGGAGGGTTCAGACAAGCGCAAACCTGCCGACAGGAGGAGGTCGTAATAACGCACCTGTAATGGAGGAGTAACATCATGCAGATGTTTAAAAATGTCTTACCGAGTTTCATCACCTCTGTGCGAAAAAAGTTGGATCTTTGGAAAGATTTGGATCCGGATACGGACGAAAGGAACGCGAAGTATGGTGTTCGTGTACGTAATTTAACGTTGAGCATAAACGAGCTTTAAGGCTGGGTGATGCAACGATTATATAATACCTGTATGATAAAATGGCTGAATATCGGTATCGTGATGCATGACGTAACCGTTGTGTACGGCGCCCCCTAAGGGTCATGGTGGGGAATTTTAATCTAGTTTTGCCTTCCCTCGCAATAGCCCCGACCACAGGCACGTAAAAGTAGCTAAAAAAAAATCTAACCCTTGCGTTGATTTTTCTGAGATATTTTTTTTAAACGTATACAAACAGAAACGTCTCGTCTTGAAGCTTTCGTCTAAAATTGACTTCATTTTTTAAATTGTGCTATTTTTAAATGTGTTTTTTTTAATTAAAAAAAACAAAGTGCACATTGTCAACTATTGTTTAGCGTTATTTTGTTTGTTTGTTTTCAAAAGCAATGCTTGTTTTGCTGGCAGTTTGTTAAATCGGGTCTCACAGAGATGAATTTGAGAACCATGATGGGATATTTTTGTCCCACCGCGCACAAAACCCCGTGTGGAATTCCACACGTGTCCGCCGGCCTTCACACGTTCCTGCTTTTGACGTTCGCAGAAACGGGGCGCGTTTCAGATAGAAACCTCCTTTGATGGCGCCAGAGGTTTTTTGCACCCGGATGCCGCGTCTCGCCACGCGCCGTTAAGGGCCGCGACGCCAGCTGCGTCCTAAATCATGGCGCGGTGCGTGTGAGGTGAACCCGAGCTGACCTCGCTCTTAAGGGTGCCGTCCGTGGCGGTGACGCAGCGCGATCTCCTTTCTCATAATGCCTCGCACGCGTTTACGTCGCACTGCTGTCGATGTTTAATTTCCTGACCATAAATGCTGGTTTTGGAAGAGAGATGATGAAATATGCGCAGCGTTCTATTATACGCGTGTTCGGTCATCGTGCTCGGGAATGAAAAAGAACTATGGGAAGAAAAATACGGCTTATGAACATGCGAGATCATGATGGAGAGCACCCTTGCATGGCCCCAAATCTGTTTTTTTTTCTTTCTTTTTTTTTTCTTCTGTCTTTTTTCTCTCTCTCACACACACACACACACACACACACACACACACTTTAATTTGCAGGTTATTACTGGGGCTTTTGAAGCGAAATGACTCCAATTGAGCATCTCAAATGAGTTCTTGCTTCTTCTGAATGCCCACTGATTCATCAAATCCAGCTAAGCCTCGCACTCGCACTCACACACACACACACACACACGCGTGCGCGCGCACAGTGAAAGTCCCCAGCTTTTCATACAGCCGCTGAGACTCTCATTTTGAAAGCGTGGATTGTTTGTGCAGATGTTTCGCATTTCCATCCTTCCAGTGCGAGCTGTGCTTGCGGAAGTGTCATTAGGAGACTTGTCATGGTTCTGCATGGAGCATTTCTTCCCGCCGATCTGCTCTCCGATGACGTTTCTAATCTTTTAGCGCTTCCGGAATGAGAGCCCTTCATCCTGCACGTTAAGCCTGCATGAGCTGCAAACTTTGAGCTCCGATTGGAAGTGGTTTTGGACCGAGTGGTAAAACTGCTGACCTGGCAACCTTCACTCATTTTAGAAGCGCCGCACGACGGGACGAGCTAGCACCGGAGATGGCTAAAACCGGAACTCCGGCAAGGCTAGCATCTTGTGTCAACTGATACCGAGAGATAATCTGATATTGTTTCCTTGAAAACTGCTAATCTTTTATTATTATTTTGGTCTGAATCACTTCATGGGTAAATTTTCACACAAAAACATGTCATAAATATAGCACTTCAATAAAGTCTACATGCAATTAAAAAAAAAAGCATGTCGCTTTAAATGTAAATATTTCGAGTTCCATAAAAGTGTTTATTTTTTTCCAATTCCAGTCTATGCAGTTTGTTACTGGATTCGAAGCTTTATATTCACGTCAATATCGATATCTGCCCGTTATCGATCCTGGGTATCTCGGGTTATCGCTCAGGAATGCCCCAATCAACATTTGAACCTGGATTGATTGACAACACGCTCATATTCACCCTCCCTCTTGAAGCTCCGCCCCCTTCCACAGTCTCTCACGTTCTATCCGGAGCGCTCATCTCGACTCAATCATCCGGCTTGAAAGATTTCATTAAGTATTTAAGCCTGTATTTGTTCGGGACGCATCAATTTCCGTCCTTTTTTTTTTTTTTTTTTTTTTTTTTTTTTTTTTTTTTTTTGGTCTGAAAGAGAGCATTTTTATACAAAGGAAAAATCTAATCTTCACATTCTGCTCATTTGAATGATTAGAAAGTGATTGAAAACGCAGCACGGTGATACACGTTTGGACTGTGTATGCTGACTCTTCCTCAGGCGTCTTTGTGCATTTGATGACACGGGTCATCTCTTGCTTTAGCGTCCCGAATTCTGGAAATGAAGCATGCTAACATTTAGTTTGGGACGAGACCCAAAAGCCAAATGCAGCGCCATGATGAGCAGCTACGTTTACCGGGTTGCCAGATGTTTTCCGCAGGTATTGCCTGGTTTCGAATCCGCCTTTTGCAGCAGCCCAGCTAATGGGCGAAATGCAGTCAGGTGTTCACCGAGGATGCGTGATGATCCCAGGCCATCCCTGAGCAAACACAAGAAGGGGGGAGATATGCCGAGCTGGGGGAAGAGAGGGGGTTCGATGAGGGAAACATTTTCCTTGTCGCTTTCTCTCTCTCGCACATACACGCATGTTTGCAATGCTGAGATTGTTACTCGGCATATATAACGCGCTCAATGTAAAGTAGATCAGCCGCCATGCACGTCAGGAGCGATGCATATGAAAGCATTCTAGATAGTTCTGGATTCGGAACACATACCATATTGGGTTGTTCAGTAGAGGAACACTTTTTTTTTTTTTTTTTTTTTTGCCCGCGCCCCCCCTTTCTCCGAACATTCCAGCTGAAATTTTTTTCTTTTTTCCGCCGCTCTCTCTGCTGTGCTATCGGTGCTTGGTGCTATTCGCAAATTTAGTGCTAATGATTTATGATAATGAACTTTCCATCTGGAACCGGATCCATCTGACGCACGCAGGAAATCCTTGGCGTAGCATATATAATGCGGCCCGTGACCCGTCTCCCTGCTGCGTTCGCAATATTTGATTCCGATAGCATTTGATGTGCGGCTTTATCCCGAAACCAGCAGAAAAAATTCCCACCAGGCTTTGTGACTTTCGTTCGGACTTCAAATTATGTTTCGGCGAGATCCGCGCTCGCTTTGGCATTCATCACGAAAGTCCTGTAAAACAGAATAATCACACGCAGGTGCTTGGCTCATAAATGACACGTATAATTGACTAATGTAGTAATGTTGTTCCTGGAACACATGGTTCTTTTCTATTTGAGTCTCTGCAGTTTCCAGACACTTCTCCTGTCCTTTTTTTATTGGCCTTGGGCTTGCCGTCTGTTTAGAGTTTATGGTTTTAAATGGGATGCATCGAAAGCTGTCAGCAGAAACTTTTTCTGTAAAGTATCAGCATCTGTTTACACGAGTTCTCGTAATTTATTGGGAATTGTTTTGTGGCTTCCTTCATAATCCCAAAAAGACTGACGAAGGACGAAACTTGGGGTAAAACCCTTGAGGATAAAACATTCATTGGCATGCTGTTATAAGAGATTAATCAATGACGTGGTGGTGTGACGTGGCCTGATGCACAGCAAGAATGCAGTGACGTAGAATGACGTTTTGTCCATTTATGGCTGCCTTTAATGTCGCCGAATGTCCATCAGACAAGTTGGTTCCTTTTCTCGCTTCGTCGTAACAGTTGTTTCTGGACTATAAAGCAAAAAATGCAGCTTGTCATGTTCCCCCAAAGCGTGTAAATTCCCTCCTGAAGACTTTCCTGTGGTGGACAACATGGTTACATTTTCACTTTTTATTTTTCAGATGTGTTAACCATCTAAAAGAACACCTGGAGAAGACCATCATACCAGTTACACACGCTTTTCGCAAGTCCCCGCTAATATAGAAATGTAGTAAACCTCGCAGTTGGAGCTACTTTCAGAGCTGCTGATGTAGAAAACGATTCCGTAGTCATTCTGACCAATCAGAATTGAGAACAGCGCCGCGGTATGAAGAGATTCAAAAGATGGGCCTATTGTTCATTCTGTCAATCTGCCGCTGAAGGCTTCTTTTCTAAAAAGGAGAAAGAGAACGAATGATTCATACGTTTCTTCCCCGTCACTTCCTTCTTTCTTTTCCCGGTTCTCCTTTTTTCTGCTTCTTGCGTCTACATCACTCTGATTCAGGCCACTATATTACTTAGCTCGAGTTAATTAGCAATTAGCTTGACCACTCAATAGCGTGTCACCTCTTCACCCCTCCCTGAGTCCTTTTGTGCACTCTCGCGCATGTTCTTTCGTTCACATAGTGCCCGTAAATTTAGTTAAACAGCAAGCAAAAGGGTTTTTTGGGTTTTTTTTTTTTTTTTTAGCGTTAGCATGTAGCGTGTTAATGTGAAACCTCCAGCTTGCAGTAGGTAAGAAAGATCTTGCAGTAACACAGGCAGGAGAGTTGAGAGTGATAAAGCGTGCAGGGACGTGGGTTTGAAAGGTCCATGATGGAGAGGAGCGATTCGACTCGAGGGGATTTTTTTTTTTTAAGGGAGAAAAATTGACTACCTTTTTTGCCCTAGCAGTGAAAAAGTCCTCTCAGTTTTAGATAAACTGCTTAAAATGAGATTTTCTCACTTCTGTCTTCTTTCCTGTCTCTTCTGTATCACTGTAGCGCGCACACACTTTCTCTCGCACACCCTGGCTCTCCCTGGCTACAGTAAGCTGATAACATGTCATAAACAAAAACCCATTTAGTTGTGACTCTAAGCCCCTCTCTTTTTCAAGTGCGTGTGCACGCACGCTTCATCTCTTATTTTTAGGAGCATAGCGAACGCCCCCCCCCCAAAACTCTCAAGTCCACTTAATAATCCGCCTTGATGTTTTGTAAAACCAATTGAGAATGGATCACGAGGACTGATGCTGGTGGTTGCTAACAAGCTGCGCTGGGTTTCTTTTTAAAGCACAATATTGTTAGAATAGAAAACAAATATCACTGAAGACCTACTGACCTACCCACATTTTAGTTCCTGAAGGTAGTGCGAGTTATGTAGTATTCCCATTTTTGATGAAACTTAATAGTTGATTTGATTTTTGTATGTACAATAAATCTTTCTGATGAAGATTGGCATTTTCATAGGTTTCTGAAAACTGAGTTTAGGAAGATTAGTGTGTAAATATATGTATGTATATTCTAGGGGTGGACAAATCAGAAGTTTATTAGCTAGCCCACTGGGCAAGTAGTATCTCCAATGTGCTGCTCAGTCCCATGTTTTGGTTGCCCGGAAATCTGATTGACTAGGCTGAACAGCTGTAGCAAATGTGAAGTAATAAAGTATGGCGAGCTAGTAATGTGAAATAGGTATGTGGTCAAATTGATTGCGTCCTTGAGCAAATTGAGCTAGTCATTGGCCACCTACAGAACCAAAGGTCCAGGGGGTAGACCTGAATCTGATCCAGATCCCTCTACCTGTGTAGATTCAACCCAAAATTTCAGGGAACATTCCGATCCGGATCCCCCTACCTTTGTGGACTCGAACCAAATGTCCAGGGGGTGGAGTCAGACGTGATCCCGATCCTCTTACCTGGGTGGAGTAGAATCAAATGTCCACAGAATGGAGTCTGACCTGATCCACGTCCCCCTACCTGGGTGGTGTGCCAAAAGTCCAGGGGGTTGAGTCGGACTTGATCAAGAGCCTCTTACTTGGGTAGAGTCAAATCAAAAGGCCAGAAGGTGATGTCTAAGCTGATCCACATGCTCCTAATTGGGCAGAGTCGAACCAAACGTCCAGGGGGTAGAGTCCGACTTGATCAAGATCATTCTACCTGGACTGAGTCGAATCTGGGCAGAGTTGAGCAAATAGTCCCGATGGTGGAGTCAGACTTTTCCGAATCCTCCTTCCTGGAGGATTATTGGAGCAGTTGGATCAGGTCCTGACTTTTATGGACATTTTTGTCCATGTGGTTCAGTAGCGGAAGGGCGTTAACCTTTGCCCGTTGCTCATCAGGGGATGAGGCTGAATGTTGGATTTTCATCCCACCTGCTCTGTTCTCTGACTCCCTAACGAGTGCGTACGTGTCTGTCTCTGTCGTCTTCCTGGGAGCCATTTTGCAATGGAAGCAGGGATTTCAAATGTTTGGGAAGAAGAGAACATGTTTTGAGAGAAGTTGCATTGAGGAGCGTAGCCGGTCATTGATCTCTGTCCGGTGTTTAGCCACGTGCTCTGAGCGTGCAGCTCTCTCTGCTCTGCTCTTTAGCCTTGTGGTGTTGTGCATCCCTGTGGCATCACTCAGAGGCTGCCTTTCCTCACAGCAAGCCCTCAGTGGGGGAACACACACACATGCACACACATTACTGCTTTCAAAATCGGTCTCGTTTCCTCAGGCACACTGCTTTGGGTTAAACGGACATATTGACTCATGCTTACAGAGAAATAAATAAGGGGATGTACCCACGTGCTAACCCAGCTTCACAGCTGTTCCTGTATTGCAGGACGGCTGTGGCTCTGAATTGAGCGGTTTCTAAACTGCTTCTGGAATGGGGCAGCTTGGAGTAAATTGTCTGAAAGTAGTGCCCCACTTGTTTTTAAGCATGTATGTGTGTTTTGGGTCGACCCATGTTTGTGTGTTTGATGTAGCTGTCATAGCCTCACAAATTTATGCTTGGTTTAACTAGGAGGTGGGTAGTCGGAACTTGGAATTGTGTCAAGTTGGAGGGAAAAATGGACGCCACAAAATTACATAAGGTAGCGCTTATTTACAAGTAAAAAAAAAAGGTGCTACTTTTGTTTACTGTTGATGCTGCAAGCAACCATTTTGGTTTGCCGTCACTTGCTGAACTCTGGGTCGAGGAGACCACCCTGACTTTCTACGTTTTCCAAGGATGTGGTTTGTTTTCTGTTTTTTTTTTTTTTTTTTTTTTTTTTTTTTTTTTTTTTTTTTTTGTTTTTTTTTTTTTTTTTTTTTTTTTTTAAGGCAGAGGTCGGAAATTCCTAGTTGAGATTCAGTCGAACTCCAGAGCAATGGTTGCCCTCTGGACCACTCATTCTGACCCCCACCTCTGACCGTCATGGCTACCTGTACACCCTGGTCTCACCCTGTACATGGCGGAGAATTTTCGGGGTTGGCAAAGGTCTTTATTTCAACTTCACGCTAGTTTGTTCACAAGCTTAAGGGTGGCCACAGTAATGTTTATGCCACATTAGTTGCTGTTAGCATAAAGTTGCGTGCATGAAGCTGGTGACGATTTTACATGGGACGTTATCATGTAGCTCTCATTCTTGTCCCTCCTGGTCTTTTTTCAATTCTTTTTTCTGATGAACATCTGTGTATAAGTGTTGGCGTCCCCTTCTGGCTGTAATTACTGCCTGTTTCCAGGATTCAAAGTGAGCAATTTCCCCCAGTACATCAGAGCCCTGCTCTCTGTCATGTCCAATCAGCATCAGCGCGTGCACACACGCACACAGATCATTTGCATTGAAGACGATGGAGCAGAGTGGGGGGTGGGGGTGGGTCGTCGGGATGAAAACGTGGAAAATTTAAACCGTTATTTCCATTTTGATGAATCTGGTCAACTTGTGTGTATCTGTGTCCCCCTCTCTCTCTCTCTCTATGTATCAATGTCTGTCTTTGTCTGTGTCCTTGTTTTTCTCTCTCTCACTCACTCATTCACTACATCTGGGTCCCTTTCTCTCTCTCTCTCTCTCTGTCGCTCACTACATCTGGGTCTCTCTTTTTCTCTCTCTCGCCCCCCTTTTCTGTCCCTCTCCCTTTCTCTCTCTTGCTCACTCATGCACGCTCTCTCTCTCTCTCTCTCTCTCTCTCTCTCTCTCTCTGTCTCTCTCTCTCTCTCTCTCTCTCTCTCTCTCTCTCTC
>JAQQZX010000005.1:23402109-23427285 GCA_030068355.1 Notoglanidium maculatum | reverse complement strand
TCTCTCTCTCTCTCTCTCTCTCTCTCTCTCTCTCTCTCTCTCTCTCTCTCTCTCTCTCTCTCTCTCTCTGTCTGTGTGTGTCTCTGTTTTGCTGTATTTGTGTTTGTGCCCGTCTGTGTGCACACGTGTGGTTAAATAAAAGGCCCTTGGATCTCTTCACTGTGATGACATGAAAAACAGAGCAGAGTGTAAAAAGAGCAGCTGAGTGTGAGCTGGAAACACTTCTTCCTTAAAGTCGCTCTACCTCCTGCAGAGTCATGGCTTCCTTCACCCTCATGCGCCCTTCCTGCACCTCTCACTGCTGATGTCATCATCCCCTTCGCCTGGTGGCCGTGTGTCTCTGTGAATGTGATCTGAACGGACAGCTGCTCTAGGCTTGGGACACACCGTGCATTACACGACTCCATGACCACACACACTCTCATGCACCCACGCTGTCCCTTCAGTGCCGTGCTGCATCCGGACCCATCGCTTGTCTGAGCAGTCGAAGCATTAAACTGGTGCTTATTGTACTTTTAATTCCACTGACGGCAGCAATTGTCGTGCTGAGAGGTGCAGTGTAGAAGAACAGCTCGACAACGTATGCCTGTCGCACTCGATGTCTGAACTCAGAGAAAGGGGGGAAAAAACACTTGTGCATAATCATCTAACCCCGCATCATCTTCAGGACTAGTGCTCCATCCTGCACCAGCTGCCCAGCGGTTTGTTCTTTCACCTGACCTTTTTCCCTCCTGCTCGTTTTTCTCCTCTATATTCCGTTTGAAGAATAATCGTGCGCTCGTCCTGCCAAAGCCCAAGCCTTGGCGTTCAGGGAAATGTTAATATGAGCTGTAAAATCATAATGAACTGACACTCACATGCTCACAGGAATAAAAACAAAGCGGGAGACAGATGTATTATTTGATGTTTTTCTGTAGGCGGGTGTTGCTCTAGGGTTAGTTTTAATCTTAGGGGATTAGTGTAATATTCATGCCGAGTCACTCATCAGGGAAATCTCCCGTATAGGCTTTTGGTATATTCTGTGTATTTTGGTGATGGAACATGATTTACTAACGATTAGCACTGTATTGGAGCTTGCAGTACTCGGTACTATGCAAATGATCTTTTTTAACGAAGTCTCGGCTTTCTGTAGTCGAGTTTGCTGTTTGATGACTCGTTTCTGGAAGGACATTTCTTCACAAGCGGATTTTGTGTCCAGATGTTAATGTGGAACAGCCAGCGAACGTAAACAACCCTACTCACTTTACAGCTGTAACGCATTTTATGGTGGTTCGGGTACTATGTCCAAGGCACCTTCTTACCAGAATATAGCCTGAGATGCTAAAATGGGAGTAAACCTACCTACCTGCTTGCTTACGGTGGTGCGAATCCCATCTCCTGAACTGTCAAACATCAAAACCGGTGGGGGAGATGTATTTCTGGTTGTTGGTGCCAGATAGGCTGGTTGGCGTTTTTTCCGAAACTTCACGCTCTGTAGTATCTTGAGAATGGCGTGAAAAACATCCGGCGAGCGCCAGTTCCACATGCTGACACGCCCTGTTGATGCGGTGAACACCTGTCAGGAAGGCTACAGTCATTTAAATAATCACTCTTCACAACCACGGTGAGCTGAAAAGCATGTTTGAGGGGGATGGGCCGCAAGATCACATCGGGGCCCGCTCCCGTCACCTGTAAACATTAATCTCATCAAAGCTCACCAACATGGGATGATCATTTTAAAGCCTACCTGGTGTTACCTGCAATGAGTTTGATCCCTGATGTAGGATAGCAACACTTATACAGTTATGTTTTAAGTAGATCTTGGCATTATATTTCTACACCCACCTCCTGTACTTCTTTAATTACATCATCACTTAAGCGTAACAGAATCCGGTGTTGCGTCCGACGGCGTCTTCATACCGTCTCACAGAGCGTCGGAATCGTATGTCATGTCGCGTACGCCGGCTGAGTGTTTTGCACTCGGTTTTGCTCTGTAGTCAGCAGAACCCCAGTGCAGGACTACTGCGGAGCGCTATCCTGATATGAAAGCAAAGAGATTGCATTTCCTCTAATATTTAGAGTGCAGCCTTGTGCACAATGCAATATCCTGTTTTCTAAAAATATCAACAACCCCCCCACCTATTCAATACTAATATTTTCTTTCTCTGTCTCTCTGCAGTATAATTTCGTAGGCCGGATTCTGGGGCCACGCGGCCTCACAGCGAAGCAGCTGGAGGCGGAGACCGGCTGCAAGATCATGGTCAGAGGAAAGAGCTCCATGAGGGACAAAAAGAAGGTGAGGCTCGTGCTCGTCGTCTGCTCGTTCTAATCACAATTCTCCCGAACGTTTCCGAAACGAATATCAATATGAAAGAATTCGAATGTGTTAAATAATTTTTTTCCGCTCTTCTTTGTAGAGATTCTTAATCCCAGCTGACGAATGCAACTCCATATCGCCTCATGTTGTAGAATATATTAGACCGCTTTCACACCTGTTAGTCTAAATCGAAGCAGAATTGATCCTTTGTTTTCTATTTGGTTTTTCGTGTAATTAACTGAACTCCAATAGCACGCTTGCAGTCATTGAGTAGAAATACGGTGATGGAAAAAGATTGGCATAATCCTGTCATAACCCTTCCTGTCGAAAGTATGTATATCCAATAATAGCCCGTTATATGATTAGCTTGTATGCTAGAGCATTTTTGGCTATGCGTCTTCCTGCTCGTTCTTCCCCTATTATTTCTTCCAAATTTGTCCACATTTAATAAGTTTTAACGTTAAAACAAAAACTTTCTTCATCTAAACGAGCGTTTTTGCTCCGTCTCTGAAATCTCCGTCTGTAATAACGCCTGAAAACGCACATCACATGACCGTTCGAGTGCAGCGGGCATGCTCCCGCCCATATAAACAGGAAGCAGGTTGTCTATTCTGCAGTTAGTTGCCTTGATGCAGATCACTCAAATAGTAGCTTGCCTCCTGCGCATGTATCCAGCTGCAGCATTATTAAATGCAGAATTTAACTGCGCAACAGCGGCTAGCAAAGACGACAAGGTGAGCAACGCTTGCGATCCGTTATCCATGCTACATCTCCACCGGTCGTCTGATGCCTATTGTTTACTTCTGGGAAAGGGTCACGTGATGGAAGTGTGACGAATCAGGGAAGGGATGCGTCATGTCTGAAACACAGCCAGGAAGCGACTGCGGGTGTCTGCGTCATCGTTTCCAAACGTCTCCGTTTCTGGCCAGCCACACTAAAACAAGGCCAGCAGGGTTTTCAAAACGCTTTGTTTCAGTGGGTCGAAAAGCCCCGAGTAGTATGGATGCTAGGCATCAATGTCGCAAAAGTCATTTAATAAAAGAATTGCAGTAAAAATTACATTTAATTCATTTTAGTTCATTCAAAAAATATAGCTAATTGTGATGCGTGCGTATGTTTTGTGGGAAAACCTGTTGGTGATTTAATCTGATCTTAATCTACTTGAGCTACTTGCTAACTTTAGCTAGCTGACTTTTTCAACATTATTATTATTATTATTATTAATAAGGAATAATCAGAGTTGAAAGCTGATGAAATATTTTTCTCTGCTGTAATGGCAGTGCTGATATTTGTGATCGCACTAATAACCAGTAACGAGTAACATTCGTCCTCATGTTTATCCACGTTTATATTTTCCTTGTTACATGATGTGAGACCGGGTGTCCCTGTGAGGACCAACTGTCTTCTGTCCTCCAGAGTGCGTGTGAGGGCGCGTGTCTGCATGCGTGTGGAAAGCGTCTGCGTGTGTGTGCGTGAGCCTCTGTGTGCGTGTGCGCGAGCGTCTGTCTGGGTGGGTGTGTGTGTGTGTGTGTGACGGAGAGAGAGCCACGCATGGGCAGATGTAATGGAATCGGGCATGACGGACCAGCTCAGGATAATAACTGGTCCCTGTGCGTCGCTTTTGTGTCTGATCAAATGCAGCTCAAATGGAGGTCTCTGAGAAAACACAGCTGAGATCAAATAAAACACCGTCTCTGTCTTGGTCTCTCTCTCTCTCTCCTTTGCTCCCTCTCTCGTTCCTGTCTCTCCCTTTTTTTTGTCATGCGCCGTCTTTCTCTGCCTCTCCATGTTACTCTATCATGCTCTCTCTCTCTCTCTCTCTCTCTCTCTCTCTCTCTCTCTCTCTCTCTCTCTCTCTCTCTCTCTCTCTCTCTCTCTCTGACACAGACTATTATTCTGTTTTGATCGTTTTTCTTTGTCCATCTCTTGGTCTGTCTGTCTGTGTCTGTCTGTCTGTGTCTGTCTGTCTGTGTCTGTCTGTGTCTGTCTGTCTGTGTCTGTCTGCCTGCGTCTGTCTGTCTGCCTATGTGCCTGTCTGTCTGCCTATGTGCCTGTCTGTCTATGTGCCTGTCTGTCTTTCTCACGTTGTTGATCTCATAGTCTCTGTCTGACTTTCTTTTTGTCTCTCTGACTCTTTCTCTCTCTCTTTCTCTAGCTCTGTCTGTCTTTCTCTCCTTCTTACTAAGTTGCTCTCATTGTCTTTGTCTCTCTCTGTATGTCTCCATCGCGTCTCTTTCTCTGTCCCAGTCTCTCTCTCTCTCTGTCTCTTACTCTCTTTCTCTGTCTGTCTGTCTGTCTCTGTCACTGTCTTTCGTTCTCTCGCTCTCTGGTCTTGTCTGTCTCCCCATCGCAGTCACTCTGTGTCATTCTGTCTCTCTCCGTTTTGTTGTATTGCATTCATTCCCTCCTGCTGTCACTGCTCTTTTTTCCATCAGTCTCTCTCTCGTGTGATGGCATATGTGGAGTACCCGGCTTTAATTCCATGCAGAAATAGAGCAATGGAATGATAATGATGTGTGGGCTTCACTGCTTTGCTGTGTTCAGGATAGACTGCTTGTGACGACAATTTGGACAGAAATAGGATGTTTAGTGTGGGAGTGTTTAATGAGTGTGTGCTGTGTGTTACCGTCTTACTCATCTCCCACATCCTTCTGCTTCTGCTCACATGTGGCATCTCTCTTTGTTTCCTCTCTTCAAAGTTTTCACACACACACACGGAGCAACAAATTCAAAAGTCTTGCTCGAGTGAATCCAATCCGATGGCACGTGATCAGTTGTTTTCGGGTTTTTTCCCCTCCCGGTTTCCCATTCACAGCTTTACTCGTTTGTTTTATGCGCACACAGGTTGGCCAGGAAGCGGTTTCTTTTGTTCGATAGACGCAAACTTCCTGCCTTTCTTGAGGTACATGGAAGGTTTCCCACCATTCCCGGGACAGAGCAGCACCAGAGAGGCATGTTTAGTTGTAGTTGCCATGGTAACAGTGTCTGTGGCGATGAGGGAGGGAGGGCTGGCGCCGTTGTTTGGCTCTCGCTCTGCGCATTAGGAAGCGTGTCAGGTGCAACTTCCCTACCGAGACCCACAATACACTCTTTACAATCAGACACCTCAATTAGAGAGAGGGAGAGATTGAGAGACGGGCGGAGAGTGAGCGAGTGAGCAAACTCCAGCGGTAATGGAATTAATCAGCGCTGACCGTCTGAAGGGCTCATGGCGATGTGGAGTGGCGTTTTTATTTACTCATGAAGCTTGACCTTGTGAAATTATCAGCTAGATCAAGCATGTGTAAATGATTAAAGTAAATTACAGCCATTCGCCGTTTGAACAGCGTCCAAGATTTATTTTTTAGCTTGCATGTTTCCTACATTACCCACAATACCGTTCAGCTACCTGCTGATAGCCATGCTCTGTACACGTTCATGCTAATACCACAGTCAACACCACGCTCACTATCTTCTACATGGTAGTCGTCTCTGTCTGTGTCTCTGTCTGTGTCCCTGTCTGTCTGTCTGTCTGTCTGTCTCTGAGTGTATGTGATTTGTCTGTCTGTCTCTTCTCATCTGTGACTTGTCTCTCTGGCTTGTCTGCATCTCTCTCTGTCTGTCTTTGTCTGTGATTTGAGCCTGTACCTCTGTCTCTGAATGTCTCCCATCTGTCTGTGTTTTATCTGTCTGTCTCTTGTCTCTCTGTCCATCTGACACATGTTTATCTATATTTCTATGTCTGTCTTTGACTTGTCTCTCTGTGTCTGTCTGTCTCTCTGTGACTTGTCTCTATCTGTCTATCTCCAAGTGCCTGTCTTACCTGACTGTGACTTGGCTCTCTGTGTCTGTTTGTGACTTGGGTCTGTGTCTCTGTCTGTATCTCTCCGTCTTTGACTAGTCTCTCTGTGTGTCTGTCTGTCTTTGACTTGGATCTGTGTCTCTGTGACTTGTCTCTATCTGTCTATCTCTAAGCGCCTGTCTTACCTGACTGTGACTTGGCTCTCTGTGTCTGTTTGTTTGTGACTTGGGTCTGTGTCTGTCTGTATCTCTCCGTCTTTGACTTGTGTCTCTGTGTGTCTGTCTGTCTTTGACTTGGATCTGTGACTCTGTCTGTCTTTGACTTGTCTCTCAGTGTGTCTGTCCGTGGCTGTCTGTGACTTGTCTCTGTCTGTATCTGTACCTCTGAGTGTCCAGGGTTTATCGGTCGGTGATCGGGCTCTCTGTATCTCTGTCCGTGACCCTTTTGGTGTTCTGCACATGAGTGATGTGGAGTAAGGAAGTTAATAAAAGAAAATGAACCAAAGAATTTTCATTTCACCTTTTTTTTTTTTTCCCCTCTTTCGCCTGTTCGTCCCCGATGACGGAGGGATGAATCGGGCGTTGAGGAGCTGATAATTGTTGCTTTGTGAATGGACCGCATGCTGACTGCCTCTTACTGCTACTCCTTTTGAGGACCTCGGCTGTTGGCGGCGGTTAATGGCTCTCTTTGTCGCTCATTGTGAGAACCAGACCAATGGTGGAGTTATTGACACCTCCTGCTAGCTTTTCTGTATGGCTGCGTTCTGCAGGAGTGCGTGCGTGCGTGAGGGAGCACAGGGTGTACTTATCAGGCACGATTACAGACATTTGTCAGACCACATGAAACAAAAGGTTCCAAGAGTACAAATGTGTGTTTCCCAAGTAAAACTTTTCAAGGTTAGAGCAGCGTTTAGCAGTTCTTGGGATTAAGTGACAGAATTACAGATTTAGCGCTTCGCACGTCAGACCCCGCGCTCGCTATTTATTAATGATTAGATTTAATAGTACTTATATATAGAGAAGTAGAAGAAGAAAAATCGAGTATTACGAAAGGTGGTCTGGCATCTTAAGCGCTCTGTACGTTCCTGGTTTATGGCACTTTTATCTAAAGTTAGTCGGTGTGTGTAAGTGTGCCAATACTTTCGTCTTTAGTACAGCTACAAGGAAGGTTGTCGATCGTCCGGAGATCACAAGTTCCGAATCCTGGCGTTGCTGCGGCTGTCCGTGGGCCAGGTGTCCTGCGTGGCGGAATTAGCCAGGTTTTGTGGGTGGGAGGGGCATACTTTCCTGTCAATCACAGCAACACTAGCCAATCGTGAGGGTTTGAAGTATGCAGAAGAGGGCGGATAGCATCTTCCTCCCAGTGTGTTACGCTGCCCGTTTTTACGTTATGCAGAACTAGAATGAATGAAAAATATTAATGAATAAATATGGAGCGCTACTATTTATCTCAAATTGATTTACCTGACTCCTGGAAGCCCCGCCCCCTTCCTCCTGTCTCAAACGTTTACTAATCTGTTTACTAATTCTCCCGCTTGAAAGTCGCACCGACACAACGCTCTCGCTTCCTGTCAAGGTAAATGTGTTTGTGAAAAAAGAACACATTGAACGTGTGTGGCTTGGCTAACGTTCGTTCATTTAACTAGGTTTCAGTGCAGCGGAAATGAGGACAGAATGTCTGCTTTCTAGCCGCGCCGTAGTTCTGTCACACAGAAACAACCGCGACGCTCTCTTCAATCCAGGCTGTCAGCCAACACGACAGAACGTCGCTGTCATCATACCCGTCCTGTCGTTCGCTCTCACTGACTCGCGTCTGACTCGTGTGTGCCGTCACGTCACATGCCACAAACACGTCTCGCTTTTCCACTCATTTCAGGAGGAGCAGAACCGAGGGAAGCCCAACTGGGAGCACCTGAACGAGGACCTGCACGTCCTCATCACGGTGGAGGACACGCAGGCGCGAGCCGAGATCAAGATGAGGAGAGCCGTGGAGGAGGTGAAGAAGCTCCTGGTGCCGGCGGTCAGTACCTTCTCTTTTCGGTTTACATCAGATAGAGTCCGTGCAGTAGCGGCTTGTGTATCTAGTGTGGAGCTAATGAATCTGCCAGCACTACCGAACATGTGGAAAACGGTCCCGAGATTAGTTCCAAACCCTGCAGTAGTCGCACACGAACACGCTTTCATTTAAGATTTGGGGTTATGCTTTAGGTTTAATATTATTATTATTTCAGAATTAAAGCTTAGTGTCTACACAGTAAACTGATTTTATTGTCCCTGAATGCCATTAAATTGTCAACGCTATATAAATGATGTTTATTGTCAGTTATGTTATATTAGCAGACCATTATCAGTTTTGCTCCGGAGCTCTGCAGAAACACCAGAGGCCGCTTTTGAATCTGGAATGATCTGAGCCGGATTTTCTCCAATAACTGTGAGACTTCATGGAAGCCCCTTCCCATTTCCCCTTAATACTCTTGACCAACATGCTCTTTTGCCTTGCTATCAAGGTAAATGCTGAACGTTTTGAATTCTGTAAAGGGGCCGGTTCACCCTTCCCAGAATCCTCTGCGCCGAATAGCGAGTCCCCACTTTTGACGCCATCGTCATTCCAAAAACAGTGGAATATCGTGAGCGGCCGCAAAAAGAAGTTAAGGTATGCTTTGTTCAGAGCTTCCACATGTGACATGTGAACAAATGAGATGCATTTTGAAGGAACCACTAACAGGGAATTTGTGGAGGTTTTGCATTGGATTCTGGGAAGGGCGAGTCATCTCCGCTAACGTTAGACAGATGTACATTTAATATCAATTAAGTACTTGGGTTTGTATTTTTTTCCACATTAACATGCCTTCAAACCTTGATTCATTCCCTGAAATGGTTTCAGTTTGTGCATCCTAGCCTAGCATGCGTTACGACTTGCATCAGTTTTTGTACCCATGCGACACTTTTCATTGTGGTTAGAGAAGTCCATTATTCTCCACTAATAAACAGCGCAGCAGTGTTTCGTTCCTGTTATTGCAACAATTTCCCTGCGATTACTATTTTTTTTTTAAAAACTCAACAGTTGGTGCTTGGGGAATTTTGGCCAAGCAGGACGCTTTGGGCTGCGTGAACACTTCAGAGAGATCTCGCTAGGCATATGGACAGATTTAATCCCATCCAAGAGCTTACCCCTAAGTGCGTTGTACTGTTGCATTCTGGGAATTTCCTCCGGAACTCCTGCTAGAGAACAAATGGCACTGGGCAGTGCATCCATTCTGGCACAGAGGTCTCTCCCTCCCTCTCTCCCTTTCTCTCGCGCTCTCTCTCTTTCTCTCTCTCAGCTGCGGCACCGCTCTACCTGCCGTGAACAGAAGGCCAAGGCAGCAGTGTCTGCTGATTGCCCATGGGGCAGCGTAGTGGAGGCTCCTGACCTCTTGAAATATAGCCAGAAGCCGTCATTTTCCATCTCTCTGCCCTTTTCTTTTCCGTCTCTGTCTTCAGCTCTGTTCTTTTCTTTTTTGTTTGTTTTTTGTGCTAGAATAGCAGGACACTTGCACGCTTTTTCTCCTTCTTTAGATCTTAATCCTGTATAAAGACCTGTCCAAAATGTTATGTTGCAGAATACCACAGCAGATCTTACTGGTCTGAAGTGATTTTCTGAAAGTAGTTCCAGCTGTAATTAAAAGCACAGGTTCGTGTTACCGCACACATTCTAATCCGTTATCATCTCTATAGCGTCGATTGTGCGGCTGCTGTTTGTAATCTAAGACTAATCCTAAACAAATTATTTAGCCAAGAGGAAGGTCCACCTTCTGTACGAACACATTTCACGCTTATGGAACATTTGTATTATTTTTTTAATAATTGCTCATCAACTCTTGATTTTTTTTTTCCTTTTTTTTTTTTTTTAAAATATAATTTTTTTCCCCCCCACCACGAGAGGTTGATAACGGACATCATTGCAGAGTAAAATGTGATTAAGCCACAGCAGGACAACCTTTCTGTCTCGGCTCACGTAATGAACGGCATCTTCTCCTCATTTAGAAGCATGAAATTTGCCTTTATTAAATATCCTGCAAAACAAAGAGGTCACATGACTCAGGTTTGTTCCCAGACCTGATGAGAGAGTTGAAGGAAACGGTGTTGTGCGCGCTCATGAACCACTTCTGCGTTCGGTTTGCTCAGCGCAGATCGATTTTTCTTTTCTTTGTCCCCGCCGGCAGCGCGTTAAAATTTGTAATCTCGGTTTCACTCCTTCGGAAACAACACAGCCGTCATCGGAGCCGGCACGAAAGGGGAAAAAAGCATATATTCGACTTAATTCGCCAAATTTATTCTTCCACACAGACGCACAGGCGCAGACAGGCAGAGTTTGGGTGACTGCATAAACAGGTCTTTCAAAGGGATAAAATGAAATGTTGTGAGGATTGAGAGATTCAGCTCATAGACCCTGTGAACTTTTCAACTCCGAGTGCAACAGAGGGAAGACACGGCAACAGAAGATGGCGAGTGAGACGGTATAATGGGGAGAGAGAGAGAGCGACAGAGAGAGAGGGGAGGAAATCGAGCTACGCTTTCATGTGTGGTTTGTGGTCTTATCCCACTGATACTTTCTTACTTTTTATACACACCTAACCTTCTTCCTCCCAAGTCTAACCTTCATATCGCACAATGCCTTACTGCAGCAGCTTCCAGTGCCACCAGTCATCCCTGCGCGAGTGTATATAGCGATGATGAACCACAAAGGATCGTTCTTCAACACTGGGGATGGACAGAATTTAAACGAAACTCTGAAAGGAAGAAATTAGTGTAAACGGAAGCGCCTGAGGCTGAGACAGAGGCAGCAAAAGCTTTAAAGCGAGAACCGAGTTCAGGGTCAGGGCAGCAGAGGACCTGGACTCGGACCTTATCCCAAGGAACACCGGGCAAGGGAAGGGTGAAGCCAGGAAAAAAAATACTGGTGATGAGAACAGCTTCTAGAGCCACTTGTCCCAACGCTTTAATCACAATTCCTTCGTGAGTGGGATTAAAAACCGTCAGGCAAATGTTTACTTCCGAATCTCTTACCACCTGTGGTAATGCTGTACGCCCAACCTCAGCTTGCTGTTTGCAATTGTACAAAAAGTCTAAATGTCGCTTAACCAATACACATCAAAACGCTTGTTGAGAATGATGCAACTTCCCGGCTATCTCCTTTTTAATGCTTAATAATGGTGTGTCGTCAGTGTGGATGGGAAGGTTTAAAGAGGCAACGTGAAAAGGACCCTGGAGTACTAAAGCGTCTCTGGATTGCTGTGGTCATGGTGTTAAATAGTTAGCTTCTTTTTCCCATTTTGGTGAAATCCGCTTGACCCCACTTCAAAGCCGCACACTGTAGAAGCAGAGCTTATCAGAACAGGTCTTCTCTCTCTCGCTCATCTGTTCCTCCTGTCTTCGCTGTTGTGTTCCTCCAAGTCACTGGGTCGAGTGTTCGATCAGGACCATCGATTCTCCCAGTCTAGTGTTACCCTATCTCTTCAGGTATCTCTGCGTTTGATTGCCGCAGCAGGAATCCTGTCCAATTGGACAGCATTTCTCGGAGATAACACCACCCAGTCGTTTCAAGTTCTGCCATGCGAGAGCATTTTTACGTTCACGGTGTTTGGCAAACGCTGTTATCCAGAGTGACCTACATTTCTCATTTATACAGCTGAGCAGTTAAGGGCCTTGCTCAAGGGCCCAGCAGTGGCAGTTAGGCTGCGCTGGGGCTCCAACCTTCCGATCAGTAGTCCAACATCTTAACCTGCCACTACCCCAGAGAGCCACAGAGGCTCTTTATTTGGCTTTAGGTTGATGTCCTGTTAATTAAATCATAGACGAATGTAGAATACGTGCAATGTTTAGTCTCCCCTGACACGGTCATGGAATGATACTGGCACAGAGATGCCATACCCATACCCACCATCTGACCGCAGGCCAGCGATGCTGGTCCAGTGTGTTTCTGTTTTTCTCTCTGTCAAGATGATGCTTGGATTTTTGAAAATGGAGAGAGTAAGCCTTGGGTAAAGGCCACTGTGTGATCACAGCACGGACAGAATTCTTCTGTAATCTCTTTTTACAATGACGGGAAACTTTGCTTCCCGAAAGATCCTTAATGTAGCCAGAGAACATGGGGGTTATACAATCTCTGCTCTGTGCTCTTTTTTCTGTCAGTCGTTTTAAAGAATGGAAGGGGGCCCATGTCCTTCCTGCATGCTAATTAGCTTAAGATTTGGTGGTTGTTTTTTTAAGCCGGTCAAACCCTCGGATTTCAGTAACGCACTCGGATGCACTCCTCCTCCGGGTGAAGAAAAGCATCTTTGTGGCTCTGTCAACTCATGAGTGTCTTTAGTTCTTGTGAGCCTGCTTAGCGTTAGCTTGGGAGTATGGTTGATGGGACATATTGTTGTTAACCATCCCTTGAGGTATGTATATGTGGCGAATGCCTTCATCACCTTGTGTCTTGCGGTCGGGTTCGTCTTTAAGGTCGAGGCTAATCTGCATTAAAGTGAAAGCGTATGGAAAGGTATTTTTGGAGAAGCAGCCTAAAACCCTTGGAACCATGAGGCATTTCCCACTGAGCCCTCTGTCTTCCTCCTCCTCCTGTATGTCATCAGGGTACTGAGGAGTGGGTGAAGCAGCAGCCTTCACCTTCACCACCTCATTAACGAATCTAGGCCACTATGAGTGCTTTCTGTTAAACTTGGCTAATTAAAACGCCGTGTCACGGGAGTTTTATTGCACTAGCGCAGCGTCGCATTGCCACATAAGCAGTCTGACAGAACATTGTGACTGTTTCAAACTAGACCAAGGACTCGTTGGTAATCGAGTTGAAACCTACTGAAGCTGTAACGCGCTTTTAACCTGCTTTCTCTTCTCACTAGTTGAAGTCAGTGGTTCCGTGTGAAGGAACGTGGCGTGCCTGAGGCCCTCATAGCTGTGCAGATCTCCTTGCATGTGTGTTTGTGTAGTAGTTGCGACCAAGGGCTGGGTGGCCTTTGCGGTTTTTTTTTTTTTTTTTTTTTTTTTTTCTTTTCCTGCCTGCTCCTTCTCTTTCCTCCCGTTTCATCTTGTTTCGACTGCTCGTTACTTGAAGGCAGGACTAGTGAGTCAGCCAAATTCTCCCTGGTTTCTTGAAAGGCCACTAAGCGCTTCAGGGAGAGAATGGAGAGAGAAATAAAGAGAAAAGCTTCACAACCCACGGCAGCTCTCGTGAGCGGGGGCTCTCAACAAACAGACTGGATAAGAAGCTTGCCCGCTTGCCCCAAGCTTGCATTTCTGGCCCTTGCCCCTTTTCGCGTTCTTTCTTCTTTACTGCCCTTATTGCACCTTTGTCTGTTAGTGTACTTATCTGGTGGTGGCACTTAACATTTGGGTCATTTGCAGTGATTCCAAAAATAACTGCCTTTTTTATTATTTATTATTATTATTTTTTTTAATAAATAAACTTTGGCGTACTTGTAAATCCCTGCCTACAGTTTTTCCTCAAGCACAGCGGCCTGAGTACATACCTTTCCCTCGTACCATCTCTGTCTGTAAGGAAAAAGGTTCCTCGCTAGGGGAGAGAGATGGCAAGAAAGGGGATGTAGAGACAGACAGATGGTGTGTAATGTACGACAGGCGTTGCGGTTCTGTGGGCGTAGCGTCCTCGACAGCCAAATTTTTGCTGTCAGCTCTCTGCCTGAAGGCTGGCTCGGAGGCCTGTTGTGGCCAGCCGGCTCATCGTGATCAATAAACACCTTTTTTCTCGTATGCGCATAATCACATTCACCTCCTATCAGACCAGTATGACAAACGAGAACAAAATGCCATCTGGTCGCTTGCTGTGTGTGCTTGCGAGCATGCCTTCCCAACTAATTGTCCCATTTCTTTGTATTCCCCCGTTCCTCCTGTCACCTTGGTGCTTTCCTGGCAAGTGCTTTGCAGTGGAGACGTGGCGATGACTTTACCCGTTACCTCATCTGGTTTGTCTCTACTATTTGACACAACTATAATTTTATTCCTTACCTCACTTGGCACTTCGATTAACTGTATTAGCAATGCAGTTATTTTTACGGATGAACAGAAAGTCGCAGTGGCAAGCACACTCACCCACGACATCAGCACTTTTGGAATAGACACGGTGCGAGGTCAGTGGTAACCCTTATTATACGTGTGCTCTCTCTAGTGTCTTGCCCAATCAGCCTCATGCCGTAGCTGCAGGGCAGTCATGGGTAACAAACATGGTCAGCTACAGTGTGGTGGTAAGATGACTGCATTCACTCTTCCTGAGGGACAGCAGCTCTTCCTCTTAACGTTATTAAGCAACTTTGACAGCAGGCTCAAAGCTCTGCCCTGTTTATCCCCTCCCTCTTTTTCTGCTCTCGCAAAGCAAGCGGTGCAGAGTAGCATGCATTAAACCTTTCCGCTTTGATCAGGCCAGCCAGCCTGGATCAAACACCAGCGAAGTTTCTATTAACCTTTTGACGTTTTCTTCTCTTAACATGAGAGCCAGATTTCAGTCAGCAGAACCTGCTTTATCAGTGCAGCCCAGACGCTTGTCTGCTTCCCGTCCGCTCTACATCACCGTGCAGTTTTCAGCATGGTTGAGATTCAAATTCTCCTAATAGTCTGTGGTAATTCAACTTGACCTCTCCATTAGTACATAGGCTGTGCTCGCCTTGGCTGATTTAGATCCAGCTTGTCAGTAGTAAATTGCACCCAGCCGTGATTGACAGAATATTCACCCAGACTTGCCTTCATATCTGTGCTCAAATATCCTCATGTAGAAGGACCGGTTTCTCAATCTTGGATGCATTGCTCTGCTACCTTTCGAGTATTCCCCCCCCCCTTGCTAAAACGAGTTTAGCTTGTACATAATTATGTACTGTGATGGCGTGTTATTGACGTTCCTCATCGCTAAGCTATTATTAGCCTGTAACTCGGCCATTTTGTGACATGGCTAACTGTTTTTCTGAGCTACATCATGCTACCCAGCACTTTCAAACTGGATATTTAGCCTTACAATTTAGCAATATTAGGATGTCTCTCCAGCCAAGGGCTGCCAGGATGCCTTGGTGACCTTAACGTGCTATCTCGGTTGTCTCTCGCCATTCAGCCTTGCCCTGGGTATTTAAAGAAAAGGCGAAGGACACCAGTATAAAATGATTTGGAGCACATCCTGTGAGGAGCTATATCTGTACTGCCTCTTTGGACATGCCAACTACCAGAAATAACCACAGGAGACCACTTGGCAGCTGATGGTTGGTTACAACCAGTGTTATTATGCTCCTGTGTATTTCATAGAATATGGCGGTTAAGGTAGAAGTAAATTCCCACGCCCCAAGAGTATACTTTCCTTTTAAATCCTTTTTTTTTTTTTATATCCAGGATCTGCTGGAGCCATGCTGATGGGCTGCTGTCAGTTGAACACCAGAGAGCTCTATTTTAGCGAGTCCCATGAGGTGAACTGTTGTCCCTGTTCTGTCCACGCAGCCTTCATCCAGCCTGCTCTTCTCTTCATTCAGCTGTTTTTCTCTTTCTCTCTTTGTATATTTTAACTACAAGTTTAATGGCATAATTCTGAATTTTTGCTCATATTGTAGCTGCCTGCGACAATCAATCACGGACCTAACTATGAATGTGCCAGGCCTTGGCTCTGGAGGTCAGCAAACGCCTTGTACATCATCAGGTCAAGGAAGCATGTTGAGCATCCATGACCACTACATTGATTTCCCATTTCTTGGGAAGCCGTTTCAAGTGCTACTTGGTTTTCTTAGCTTCCTTCCAGCGTTGCTTGAATCGGTAACATAAAGTAAATGCATTTCCGAGTGGATCTGATGTAGGTCCACGTAGTGGGTCTGGTCTTGAAAAGATCCAATTTTGCCAGTCCATCTCATGTCCATGAAAACTGGATTTGTGCCAATTCCTTCCTCATCTGTCCATTTTATTTCCTTGTCATGGAATTCTGTTCACTTGTGTTTTCTCCCCACCACTTTTTTTTTTTTTTTTCTCTTCACTTGTCCAGAGCATTCCCCCAACACATACAAACGCATTAAGCAGTTGCCACGCTTAGTCATTGCTGGCAGTCCTAGTCTGCTGACCAGAGGTGATTTCTTCTCACATGTCCATGCTAATCCTTCCTGTCTGGCATGTACTTCAAACACCAGCCTAACAGCATGGAAAGTACATTACCAAAATAGAACCTGGAATTTCACTGGGAAGTTTCATCTCGGGTGCAGCGGAGAAAAATTCTGATATCGGATGAGATCATCAGGAATTAAGTCACCAGTACAAGAAGGGTTTTTCTAATATATTTCTCAAGCAATTTATAAGTGATTCTCTTAGATTAATAATTCATCAAACATGATTTTATTTATTTATTTATTTATTTATTTTTTGTGCTCGAGTTCTGTGCCTCAGAGTTTATGAAGAGGTGTCTGTTCCTTATATACGCCACCCACTGTGTGTTTACAGCTGCACACATCAGAGGCTGCTTGCCTCATTGACATGGCACATTCAGACTAAATAACTAAACTGTAATAAGCGTTGCATATAAATGTCATGGAAAATTGCCTTTTTATGCATTTTGAGAATGATGCTGTGCATTTGTGTCTTCCAAACCGGGTTATTCACTGATAATTTGTCACACAGCGACGACACGATCTCCGAAAAGCAACTGCACTGACGATGCTTAAGTAGTGAGTTTCATGCCTGAACGATGTTTTGCTCCATAACAAAAATGAAGATGCTGTGCAAAAAATGTACACGGATCGTCTATTTGTATCATGATGATGCAATGTATTCCACAGTAATTATGATGAGCTTAGGGTTGTCAAATTCCTCTTCCCCGTCTAACTTGTACATAAATATCCAATGGCACCCGCAGCCTGATCACATTGCGGAATCGTGATCCCTCCAAGTGGGTGGTCGTTTAGACAAGCACAGCTGAAACATTGCGTAGATTTTTTTTTTTTTTTTTTTGGTCTTGTCGGGCCCAAACATAACGTTGCCACGTTAGAAACTGTTAATGAACTTAGCCAGGTAAGTAACTCACCGTATGTTTGTTTATCAGGTACCTTTTTTAGCCTCCTCGATCAAAGTACAGCTTTATCAGCGCGTTAGCATTTCTATAGGAACTGCTCCTTCAAAGAGACTTGTATATTGTGTAAGCTAGTAACACACACACACACACACACACAAAAATGTTCAACACTGGGAAAAGCGTATATATATTTGTTTCCTGGCGCAATTTTATAAATCGGTCTTTTCGTCTGGCTCTAGTCTGAATGATTGTTTTTTGTTTTGTTAATGGGTATAATTACTCGTGCACTCACAGGTTCGAATTAAGCACAGAGTAAGACTTTTCTGTTAAGGTTATGTATCTCTCTTGTATTCAGATATGTATTTGTTGCACATTTGCTCCATTTTCTTCCCTGCCACTTCATTCTCTTTAAAGTTAATTGCTTTTTCTGAAATGATGAGCAATGAATACACTTCCTTTTTTTTGTGTGCGCTCGTTTTGCATTTGCTACGGTGCCCTGAGCGTTTTAAAAAATTATGCCGATGTGCGGTTTATGGAGTCAGACATCTCATCATGTTTGTTTTTCTTTTGTTTTGGTGTAATGGTGCTCATCTTGGCTGGGGAAGGTGAACGCTCACTCATCACTCAGTGCATCTGTGGGTTTTAAAATGCTCGCTCAGGCTGTTGTATCGCTTACATTTGTGACCCCAGGGCCTGTTGTCTTTCACTTAAATGTACAGATTGCTCCCGGCGTGTACATTTAGCGCGAACGTGTAGCTTTTTATTATTATTTTTTTAGATTTCAGACATTTAATGTCAATGGATTCAACTCCTGAGAGTTATTTGACTAAGAGAGGCAAAAAAAAAAAAAGTCTGCCATGCTTCCATGTTTATTATTTTCAGATTTATCCTACAATCCACACATCTTAAATTAGCTTCGCGACAGGAGATCGGGCAGGTCACTGCGACTCGGATAAGGTACTTTCTTGGGTGCATGTGTCTGATCCATTGTTTTTTTGTTCATAGGTTGCTGCAGAATCCCTAAGAGCAGACCATTGTAAACATGAAAAAGTTCACGAAAGCGTAGCCTTTGAGCAATCTCTTTCTCATTGTCTTGCTCAAGGGACAGGGTTTACAAATCAAGGGAAAAGGTCTAATACTGTTTTACCAGAATCTGTGTATGCCATGGGTACTTGTGGTACAGAAACATGTGCTCATGGGCGCACACATGCAGAAGTGTAACCCTTCTTAACTGCCACCATTTAAGAAGGCATTTGGAGGAATGGTATGTGCCGGAATTTGTACCAAGTCAGGGCCTTTTCCACATGAAGAGATCCAACGCAGCTGCGATTTCCTCTCGATCTGCTTCTGCTGAGGCATTAGGAGTCAGCTCACACACACACACACACCCTCTCATGAGGGATGGAGGGGAGAAAAAGTGCAGTGGGAAGAATATATTCCAAGATTCAGATCGCAAGAAGAGCGCTACACGGTAGAAAAGTGGGTGCAGAGTTCTGGAGGGGAGTCAATTAAAGTTTAGCTTAGTCGCGCTGAAAACCACTTCAAAGGGTTTTCTTGGTTTTCCTCTTTTCAAATATGCTGGAAAAAGCACAATGTCTCTGCCACCACCTTGAGAAATTACTGAACCTTGTCCCTCTCTTCTCTTAAAAAGCTAGTAGGATAAATAAAATAAGCCCATTAAATCCTGCCCTTACCCTAGAGGTTAGTCCTGCCTGTAATCTGTCCTGGCCCTGCAAACAGCCCCCTGCGGATATTAGTCCATTCACTTTCCTTTGAACATCCAACCTAATCCTTTTATTTGGAAGAGAGCAGTTGCGCAGTGAGCAGTTGGTGTTCGCGTAGTTGTCTGGTTCTGCCAAGTCACTCTATCCCCCCAGGCCTTCTTGCACCGCACTGCCCCGCCTGCCCCATTGTGGGGGTTAAGGGGTAATTATCCGCAGTTCCAACGCCACAGTCTGCCAGAATTCAGCTCGTGCTCTGGAAAGTGCCAATGAAACCTGTCGATAGAGGTTGCTTGAAGTGGGAATGTGTAGAACATTTGGTGCTAGCAGGCCCCTGGGCTTTTGTTTAAATGTGAGCTGGCAGCAGCTTGAACTGCAGTTGCTAAAACTCGGATACCCGACCATAATCCCAGCACTCCCTCATTGCAACATGTAGAAAAGGTCCACAAGGATGTGGTAGTCGGTTTGGAGTTTGGAGTTCTGGCTGGTAAACTGCCGTGTGTTAGCAATTTTCCTCTTGTTGCTCAGCCATTGTTCTCCGAGCCACAATCAAGAACTTTGTGTTCTGGCTGTCTTCTCCCAAACACACCTGAGGAACATTTGTACCTGATGAGCTGATGGCTTTTGAACATTGGAATCCTGGCACTGAAACCAAGATCCCTTCTCCATGAGTTTGCAGTTATAGCTTGCCACCCTGCTCCTACTTGTGTTGGTTGTCAATGATCACCGTTCTAGAGCACAGTTTTGTAGATGACAAAAGGCAGCAACCCACAACAGTTTTGCACCTTTGACCTCCACAACGGACAGTCAGTTATCCTGTCTAATTTCGCTTTAATAAGCACTGTGTACAAGTCACCATTCGAAGGCATGTGGAAGAGCCTGGATTCCAGTGATGCCGTCTACAGTTATTTCTGTGTAATGGCTCTACTTGCAAGCTGCGATCACTTGTTTTGTTAAGGCATCAGCCATAGCCTTGCGTGTCCAATGGTAACCTGTATAGCAGAGGGCAGACCTCTTGCTTCCTTTAAGACATCCTCCAGATGCCGTCTTTTCGTCCGAGGGGGTTTGCTTAAGAAAAGCGTTTCTTGTTTCATCTTGGTGGGAAATGGGAATGATGAAGTTTGAAAATATCTAAGTGTGTTGCAAGTATATTTCCCCGTGACTGCTGATTCATCCGCTCTGATTCCTGCACTACTTCCCTTTTGCCTGGTAAACCTCGAACCCCACCAGGAGGAGTAGAACAGTGTTCTAGAGGCTTTTAGTATCGCTGAGGTCATGGCATATGGTGGCTCGGGTGGCACAGATCAGCTTAAACTCCCAAATCTCTGAATCTGATGCAAATCCGGCAGTGTTTAAAGCCACAAATCATCCTCACCAAATCCCCTTCAAGATATTCCTGGCTTGATTGGGAGGTATTAAGGGATCACAGTGACAGAACAATAGATTGTCTTGCTGGGGAAACTACACAGACAGAGTGAGAGAGCCTAGCAGACAGATGTCTCATGAGGGTTTATAATGTGTTGCACCAGTCCAAATTGTGGATCACTTAAATATTTCCCTTTTGAGCACCACGATACTCCCCTTACATCCACTTGCTTTTACGTTCTGTTCCAGTGAATCCCATATATCGAGCTCACGCCAACATCTGTGCTACTGTTTAGATACCATCCCTGAGCATTGACGCCCTACGTATTACACACGTCCTGTACTCTGCGTCCCTGTCTTTATATAAATCATCCACCACAATGCTCCTTAGCATTTTGTCCTGTGTCCTGTGTGTGCAAGAAAGGGAGCACGACCTCATACCCATACTCCAGGGTGAGGTAGGATTAGGTCGAGCTGAGCGATGTGATAAAAGAGAGAATTAGCAAGGGTGAGCTGGAGACGTGAGTGTTCTTCTGTTTGTCCTCTTGTTACAGGCCCCTGGCTGTGTAAGTGACGTACAGGGATATTGATGACTGGGCTGTTAAGTTCCCAAGTTGCACACTGTGGCCCAGTCAAGGTGCTTAATAAAGCTCATTCATCCAGAAGCACAGAACCTCAGTCCTCTGCACACTTACTTTGTAGCTACAGGACCAAGAAGTAGTGAGGGGAAAACATATTGGAAGGGCTAACGGGTCAAGAACAGAGACGAACTGTTTGGATGTGGAACTTTGCCTCGTAATTCAGACGGAATTTCGCCTTATGACTTTAAAACAAAAAGCCCTATTGTCAGTTTGCTAATCAGACCAGAGAGGACAAATAAAATGTCTGTGCATACTCCCCTTTCCTACCCAGTGTCTGGGCTTTCAAAACTACATCTGCCTGGGTGGAGCTTTAATCTGTGTGCAACCACCATAGAAAGCTGGTTTGTAACTGACAGCTGATGGGAGGAGCAGCATGCACATGTACAAGCTCTTAGCATGAGAGAACATCATACTGTTGAGGATTGCTGGAATGAGATTCAACTTTGAACCTTATCCCCAGAGTCGGCGTGACGGCTGAATGTTTTGCCTTCCGTTTTATTTCCGTTCATATATTCGAAGTGCTGTAGTTTAGAGTTTTTCAGCTCGAATTACTGGAATGGGAAGCTGCTTAAAACTCCTGACCCCTGTGCAGACTCTATACATGTTGTCTTGTCTGGGTAGTGTCTGTTTTTGTGTAAAACAAGGGTGGTGCCGCAGAGGGAGGACGTTTTTCTCTTGTTGCTTCACAGTCAGAAATGAGCAAGCGTTGTGCGATTTTTTGGCACAGGAGCAGATGCAGCAGCTGCATCCCAGACACCATGTCTGTTTGTCTTATAGTGAGGAGGAGGAGGATAGGGCAGGGCAGTCTACGGTTTCAGCATAATGCCTGGTCTCGTATATCTCGAACAAATCCACCAGGTCACAATCCAGGACATAATGAGTACCTGTTGTTAACTTGACGTCAGATTCGTTTGTGAATGAGGGGTTTCTGATCATTCTGACTGACTTGACTGCTGTAGAGGCTTTGGTTTTTTATTAAAAATTTCACAACTCTGGCTGAAGTCTTGTCAGAGGTGGATCTCCAGGAACAACCTTAATCATGCCACTCTGACCATCACACATCAGTCAAGAGTTAAGGCAGTGATTAGATGGTCAGGAGGGTACGATTATGGTTGGAGCTAAACTCTTCCTGGAGGTAGATCTCCAGGAACCAGGGTTTATGCGCACTGAGAGGCTGCATTCACTAGTTGCCACTGTGACGATGGGAAAAATGGTGAGTAAAGCAGAGTAAAGAAATGTCCTTTGTGCGGTGTACGTTCGTTCTACAGTCAGCTGCTCAAGACTGCTTTTGGTTTTATTCCGTTTCCTTTTGCCTGATGTGGAGAGGTGTAAGCAAGACGCCGAGATTTTTTTCTTTTTTTTTTTATTTCTTTTTTTTCTTTTTTAAATCCCACTTCACCCATTCCCAAAGGAATTACTCCCACAGTTATTTTTGTCATCCTGTACAGCTAAATAAAATAAATAAGGTTCTCGCACTGCCGGCGCATTCGGTTGTAGCCAGCGCCGTTCTGAAAGGGCTCTTTCGGAGCCGCACATCACTATTTAATCCCACTCAGCCAATTTAGAGTCACAAAGGCTGACGTAACGTCGTTTCCAGACGCAGGCCGGACTTTAAACCTTTGTCTCGAGAGGAAAAACGTCCCAGACGCTGCTGTAGACGTCGCACAACTGAAAGAGCCTTAATAGCGAGTTCCTGAAATGTAGTACTTTAACTATGAGTGCTCGCGCTCTCTCTCTCTTTTTTTAAATGACTGGCCAACTGTTAAAATTGAATAGTGCACCCCCTTAGTGTAGGGTTGTGAGTGTGAGCGAGATCTTCTGACGCCATCAGCGGTGGCACCTGCACAAATAGACCCCACTGATTTCCTGTGATTTCTCTAGATAAGGCAGGTTTATTGACTGGCGTGTGCGCATGTCGAGTCTTTTCACCCCGTGCTTTCAAGCTCACGGCGGTTATATCCGAGGCAGAATTCCCTGATGCTTTCCCGGATTCCTGCTGCCCAGCGACACGCTGCTCTCTATAAACGTCTCCACTCGGCTATGCCTCGCCCACCCGCTCTGTCTCTTCCTCTTTGTCACACCGTCTCTTTCCATCCCTGTCTCCTTTTTCACTCCGTCATGCAGCCTCACAAAACCGCGCGCTCGTACACACTTCTATCTCTCCCTCAGCTCAGTGACCGACACACAAGTCTGCGAAAAGGTGTCGTCCTCAGGTCAGTGGGGCTCTCGCACAGATATTACTGAAAAAGTGTTGCGGTACCACATGATGGAAAGTGGTGCGACGCGTCAGTCTTGCGGTCCCAGTACTAATTAACCCGCTCTCTGGAGTGTAGGCAGTGGTGTGGGGTACGTGGTAGCATCCAGGAGGTTAGGAACGAGTTTCTCATGCTGTGTACCGTGGGTTCGATTTGTCAGGGCCGGTCACGAGCACGACTGGAGGACGCGACAGCAGCCCAGCGTCCGAGCGTTCAGCTGCTTTTTCATGGGAACACAGGTTTCACAGCTGAAGTCTGAGCGGCAACTTTGTCCTGATTTGCCTCCGTCTTCACTTTCACACGCACAGTTAGTCAAACGTTCACACACTGACACACAAGCACTGATGGACACATGCATGCCCTAATGTACGAACACACACACAGAGAACAACAGCGATGCACATTCCCTTACTCGCACAATGTCTCACACACATGATGAGGGTGATTACTCAGATTTTCTGGAATGCATGACTCAGTGTTCATCAGTCATGCGCTCAGAGCCGTCTTCCTGCACTTATTAAATTTGTAAGGCCTTACGGGATCTTACGGAACGTTCTGTGACGCCCCACGCCACCATGCGCGGCCGCTCGACGCGTGCATTATCTCAGGCCGACGCGCTCGTCAGGCCGTGAATGGTCTTGAAGTAAAAAGCGCGAGGCAACGGAACGCAATGTTTCTCTCATTCACGCTGAAACGCCGCGTTTTATTTTTATTCCAAAGTTCCGCCCGGGCGTCTAATTAACTTTTCGCGTGATGGCGCTGACGCTTCAGACCGCTTGGTCCAGATTACGGCAGAGAGCAGCGCATTCCGCGCCTAAATGGGTTTTTTTTTTTTTTTTTTTCATTATTATTTATTTTTTTATTTTTTCTATCCCTGATGGATTTTTATTTTTAGTAATATAAAACCGAATCAAGAGAAAACAATCGCCAGTAGAACCCGTCTCCGTGAATCGAACGCACGGCGAGCTTATAAGAAAATACTCCCGGAATTGAAAAAGTAACCGTCTTATTCTAAGCATCCTGCACACCAGCTGTGGCCTGCCTGCTGTTAGAAATATCAGGCTTCTGGATCATGATTTATTTTCTCCTGTATGAATTTGCAGTTTGTTATGCCAGAATAGGCGTCCGTATCGTCCGGGCTTTCTTTCCTGTTTCAGGGCCGCTAAAGCCTTGAGCTTGTTCTTCATTCATGCGTGATTTACGGTCTTCTGACCCGAAGCATCAATTCCGCAGGTTTCCTCCCTCGACTGATGTGATGATCAGTTATCAGAATTTTATTATGAATTAAAAGCACTAATTTTCCTTCACCTTTATCTGTGTGCAGGAAGACACCAGTACTTACTATTGCATCAAATTACACATAGAAGAACACTTTCCTGCGGTTAGCCAGGCCTACAGCATAGGATTTCGAGATTACGGGATGATCTTTGTAATTCTGCTAAATCTGATTTTTCACAACCATTCAGTTAAAACCATAGAGCCTGTAGATTTCCTGTAGTGAAGCTCGCCGACGGTGTTCAGTGGCTTAATAACCGATGCCGTTTGTTTCGCGCTCCCGCCCTTCAGGTGGTCATGCTGCCTTACCATGCACCGTCAGCGTTCTGAAATTTTTTTCCTTTCAAGGAAGTCTTCAAAGTGCGCCTGTACATGAGAATATTTCTACCGATCCAATATGGCTGCCGCAACAAACCGTCTCCGATGATTAGTGTAAATGACAAACGTTTTCTCACTTCAAAATATAACTGGTGAGTTTATTACTTAAGTCGTGTTCATAAAGAGTCGATTCCTTTACTGGGAGCATCGAAACCAGCAGAAAACAGCAGACATATAATAAAGACCCATTTTTCTGACCCAGTAGCGACGATGAACACACTGTAATTTAATATTCCTAATGTCCGCAATATAGATGTTTAAAAATGAGTCGATCTCAGAGTTGATTTCACAATTACTAAATTGTGAAATTGTGAAAAACTAAAAGTTTTTCGTGTGTGTGTGTATATACACTACCAATCAAAAGTTTGGACACACCTTCTAATTCAATGTTTTTTTCTTTATTTTTATTACTTAAAAGACACGTCATGTCTTAAAGTAATGA
>JAQQZX010000005.1:23374108-23390536 GCA_030068355.1 Notoglanidium maculatum | reverse complement strand
TTTTTTTTTTTTTTTTTTTTTTTTTTTTTTTTTTTTTATTGTTGGGGGGAAAAAAACAAAACTCATCCACAAAGCGTCCCGCAATTTTTCTTTGTTTTGTTTTGTTTTATTTTTTTTTGTAAAGTCAATCCGAGTTGAACTCTTTCTCGAGGAAAAAAAAAATAGGATGTGAAAGCCATGTCTGCCTGTTCAAATTGCTTTATACATACATGATCTATATATATATATATATCTATATCTATATATATATATAAAAAAAAAATGTATACAAATGTAGATAATGTCACTGCATATTACGATGCTAAACCGATCAAAATTAGATACTTTTACAGGGTGCTGGAGAAGAAATATATTTTTGGCAATTTTAGCTTTTTATACTTAACTTGCGGTTACAAAAAAGAAAAAAAACAAAAAACAAAACAAAGAAGGAAGGTTGCGTAAAAACCTATTGGCGATGAAAACCAAGATGGAGGATTTCCAGTTCTAAGCATTAAGAGGGACGGATTAGAAATTTGTAAAGGGGGGAATAAAAGTGCCTTATCGATGGTTTCTGGGGGGGGTTTGTGTTCGTTTTGGTTTTTCTCCGAGTTACATTGTGTTCAGTGAAATTGTGCGACAGTGATGCCGGTGCTCAGTGTATAGAGAAGGGGGACGTCTGCTAAAGTGTTCGGGTTCGATCGTCGCCCAGCTGTGCCACTCAATCTACTCTATGCAAAAAGCAAAAAAAGAAAAAAAGAAAAAAAAAAGAATAGCAGTCATTCGACCAGCTAACTACGTGCCATGATTTGTCTTCCCGAGATTAGGTTAACGTTGCGCTCTCTATCCTTTCTCTCGCTCTCTCTCTCTCGCTCTCTCTCTCTCTCTCTCTCTCTCTCTCTCTCTCCTTTTTTTTTTTTTTTTTTTTTGCCGTTTGAACAAACAAGATTTCTTTCATTTCTAAGCTGTCTGTATTATTGTTACTGTTTTGAAGCAAACTGCCATTTCGAACAATTCGGATTCGCAAACCGGATATTCGTATTCGTCCGGATTACTTTATCGCGTTCACGAGAGACCGCTTTTACCTGTTTGTTTGTTTTTTTAGTTCGAGCTCACGTTCACATCCGCGGAGCCACAGCAGTTGAACTGGCAACGAGGTTTAATTGCGCAAAAAAAAATACTAATAATTTAAATTTACAGTATATTCCGAACAAATTTTTCCGATTTTCATGGCAGCCTGTTTCACTCTTCTTTCAAGCTGTTACACAGGAAAGGTCAATCTCTTTTTTTATTTTTTATTTTTTTTTTTTTTTCTCCTCCTTCTCGCAGTGTTAGACACTCTTGTGTATATTTTTTTTTCGTCTGTTTGTAATGAAATGCAATATCAGACTGGGGGTTTGAGAAGACAGCCCTGATTCAGAAGCAGTATTACGAGAAATGCCCTCCGCGATGTTACTACATGCTGTCGGTCATTGTTTTATGGTCGATTTAGTCCATCAGGTTTATAGAGAAATCTCTTGTATTCTCTCCTGCCTGCCTAATACATGTATAATAATGTAATTTACAATCATTGTTACAGGTTTCTAATGTATTTTTCTAACTTCATTTTATATGTATATTATAAATCACTCTTCTGGCTGTTTTTTTTTTGGTTCCTTTTTTGATGCCCACTACAGTTTTTTTTTCTTTTTTCTTTTTTTTTCTTCTTTTTCTTTTAAAACTCACCTCCTTTGCTGTCTTACTCAGAAGTCTCTCTTGTTGGGAGTGTCGCCTTTCCAACAACGATATTCAAGTTCCTTGCCGAGCTTTAGCTTGTTTAACTCATTAGCGACTATATTAGTTTTCCTTGTCAAGATTTTTACATGCTTGCATTTAGTTTTCATGGTGTATGCTGTTATTTTCTTATTAACCTCCCCCCTCCCTTGGCATTTATTTTAATAAAATATTCTTAGTAAGAATTTTACTAACTTTGCTGATATTTTTGTTGGTCTTGTGTTTAACCTGTTGAATGAACGTACTACTTTTGACCTGGTTCACGGACTAACACCATTAAAACTGGTCTCTGACCACTTGACGGAGATGAAGGAATCGCACTAACACACAACACTACACTACACACGCGCTTAGAATTATACCTGTACACTGGATCATGGACTTGGGCACAAACACACACACACACACACTAACTGGAGATGTGCACGATCCAGTCCATCCTCACTTTGCTCTGCTGATCCGAACCCACTCTGGCTGTCTCACAAAACACACACACACCACGTTTATTTGAATCGCTGGAAGACATGGAGCTCTTGGAGCAATAGGTTAGGAATAAAATACAATTTAAATAAAATAATCAACATCATGATTGGTATGAGCTTTTACACCGCTGTAATTTGCCAACAATTACAATCATTATTTGTTAAAGAAAAACACAACATACTTATTATCCATTTACGGTTACATTAGTGTTGCGGAACATCTGCAAACCGAGTTCGTTCCTGTTATCACTTGCATTATAGCAGCTATAAACGGCCCTTCCTTCACGAGTCACTCTCATGTTACCGAATGAAAAAATAAATAGATTAAAACGCTCTCCGGCTTTGTAGGAAATGGAAACGTTTTCAGCTTTAGTGCCGGCAGAAAGCCACGCTGGAGTCCCGTCTGACCGATCTCATTCATGTCGCATGGCCACGGATCAGATGCGTATCCAATCTAGGACCATGTAGAAAAGTCTGATGTAAAAAAAGATCAGGTTTCCTGGTCCACGCAGCCCTGGAAACGACATATCCGTGTCACATTAAGTGACCAAAAAAGTCGCTTCAGCATTGTAATGTGAACGCAGCCTTAATGAACATTTTCTGACCAGTAACCAGACAAGAACCCTGGAGGTGATTATTTCCCATTATCCTTTTATACCACAGCGATTTCTTGACTAATATTTTTTGTTTATTAAAGAATGACACTTTTTTTTTTTATCCCATTATGACTACATTAATATTTTGGAATGTCCATGCTTTTGAAGCTATAACGAGTCATTCCTTGATCAATATCTTTTTCCTCTCTCGCAGTTAAGAACACAAACAAATGGCGGAAATCTTTTGGTGCGGCTGAAAGTTGCGTAGAGTCTCCTAGCGTGAATATAAAATATACGATGTGTTTTTCCTTTAACAACACATTTAGCTTTTGATATCCGTTTTTCAAAGGAGTTTGATCGATCATCCGCTTCCACCAAACAAGTCCTTGTTGTTGAATTTCTTTAAAAAAAATAAAATAAAAGGCGCCTTAATGTAAACCCGTGCCTTGATACTACGTCATAACCGTCCTGTTCTAGAAAATGACAGGGAATATGCGGTCACTGCCAGTAATAAAACACAACCACAGATTTTCCAGCCGATGAACGGAATATTTTCAGCATGGCGGAAGTTTACACTCGTGTCAGATTTCACACCATTGGAAATGATCCCGGCAGGTCGCTGCTTAACCACTCCCCTCGACTTCTCCGGGCGCGTTTCATTTTTCAGTGCAGCGTGTTCTCGCAGGCCGTCGGTGCCTTGGAAGTGCCTTCCGTCAGTGCAGAGTCTATTTCAGCTCCTCGACTTCTGCCAATAAATAAATAAATCTAAACAAGTCTGTACTTGCAACAGCTGCTTGTCTCGTCGCCTTGGAGACCGAACCATAGTCTCGTCGAAGTCCGACACAGTAAGGGAATATTTTCCTTCCTTTGTTTTTAAGGGTGTTTTTTTTGCTTTACAGCTTTTTCTTTTCATTTGAAACCTCAAGCACAATTAATAACGCGTACTAATTTGAATTTTTTTCGGTTTGGTTCTCCTAATCCTGACATCAGTTTCTCTTTTTCCTTTAAACTGTTCTCTCACTAATTCACCAGCTGTCGCGACTGACACACATGCAAACATTAACTTTCATTAATCTGGTTTTTAGACCCACTTTAACCCACTGAGTGATGCAAACACACACAAATGATCCCCAAATGAGTCAGTTTTAATGCTTTTCATAATCAAAACTCACCCTTTAGTCTCTCATTAGGTTCAGAGTTTAGATTTTGGTGTCACAATTGATGTCCTTAGTCATGTTTTGTTTTTTCTTTCTTTCTTTTTTCTTGAACGAGGGAGACATATTCATGTTTTGAATGTACAATACATACAGAGCTTCAAAGGAATTATTTTTTATTATTGCTTTAACATTTGGGGTCTTTTTGTATATCCTGAGCCGAACCACAGAAGTATATCTCTTAATGTACTTTAAAATAAGCTTTTCTTTTCCTGTATTCTTGTAGCGGCTCTGCATCGCTATTCAGATGAAGAAAAAAAGGAAATCTTTCTTGACTGGCTGGAAATAAGGAATAAGAAAGCACAGAAGGAATTTCAAGCACTGCCATGTTGCGCCTTGAAATATGTGGAAAAGTTTTTCCTCTGTTAGTCTGGTTTTTATAGATTTTTTTTTTTTTTTTAAAACCCACTGGGCCTCATTTATCAGACTGGATACAAACTAGATTCTTCGCAGGAACATTTAGGCTATTCGTGCGTTGGTTGAAATGTTGGTATCCTGCGTTCCGCTTCTGAATGTGTGTAAATTTACATATAAAAAGAATCACTGACGTACAGAAGTCCTAAACCCGACAGCGGGAATTTTCTTTCCAAATTTCTGTCATTATTTTGATTTGGAATTGCTATTTTTGACTTACGAGTTACTGAGTGAAAATATTGAGATTCTAAGTCAAAATAATAATACAAAATCAAAATAATGAGTCACAATAACAACATACTAAAACAAAATAATGATCTAGTTAGTCAATTACAAGATACTGAGTGAAAATGAGATGCTAAGTCAAAATAATGAGATACTGGATCTAAATAAAAAGATACTAAGTCAAAATGATGAGATACTGAGTGAAAATGAGATACTTTGCCAAAATAATAAGATACAGTGGCAAAATAAGACTTAGCAAGTCAAAAGATACTGTCCCGTTTAAATGGTGTGGAAGCCCTAAACCTCAAGGTGTGAGGGTTTTTTTTATTGCTGTTGTCATTTTGACTTGTCTCGATATTTTTTGTCTTAATTATTGAAAATGAGATGAATCAAAAATAACAAAATGCCAAGACAAAATAATCAGATTCTGAGTAAAGCTGAGATAAGTAATTGAAATAATGAGATACCAAATCAAAAATAGTGACACCAAGGCAAAATAACAGGATGCTGAGTAAAAATGAGATAATCAAAATGATGAGATGCTAAGTTAAAAAATGGGATACTGAGTAAAAATGAGATAAATAGTCAAAATGATGAGATGCTAAGTTAAAAAATGGGATACTGAGTAAAAATGAGATAATCAAAATGAGATGCTAAGTTAAAAAATGGAATACTGAGTAAAAATGAGATAATCAAAATGAGATACTAAGTCAAAATAACAGGATATTGAGCAAAAATGAGATACTCAAAATGATGAGATACTAAATTAAAAGATGGGACACTGAGTAAAAATGAGATAATCAAAATGAGATACTAAGTCAAAATAACGGGATACGGAGTAAAAATAACAACCAAGTCAAAGGAATGAGACCATGATTTAAAATAACGAGATCCTGAGTGAAAATATATACCAAAGTAATGACGTAGTCAAAATAACATGATAAAATGTGGCATTCATGTATTGGTCGAAATGTTGTAATCCTGCATTTCGCTTCTAAGTCTATGTAAATTTATGTATAAGGAGATTCACTAATGTTCACTAATGCCCTAAACCTCGTGGCATGAAATTGTCAATTGCTGTCATTATTTTGAGTTAGTATCTCTCTATTTTGTCTTAAGTCAAAGCAACAAGATAGTAGGTCAAAATAATGAGATACTAGGTAAAATAATGACTTGGTCAAAATAATGTTGAAAATTTTGTCAAAAGTAATGATTCTAGCAGTTTCTAAAACAATTTCCGCAGCTTGCGATTCAGGGCTTCAGTACCTACGTGAACCTCAATCGATCAGGTTCAAATCGTGTAATTGACGTCGGGTTACTGGGATTTTATATCCGGATTACTTTTTCAAGTTTAAGTCACTAAATTATTTCAGCTAAATAGCTATGCAATTAGGACTAAAGTCATTGTGCCCTGAAACAGCATGAAGCTTTAGTGTGTGTCTATGATGGCCGACTCGCTGCTGGAACACTGAGAGCACACTACATTTCGGAGGTGCTCTATCACTGTTTAGTTGTCATTTTATGACACTATGACACTGTGAGCTTTGCCTTTTATGGACGTCAATAAATGTAAATCAGCTATGGCGTGAAAGCATTTGATCATTTACAGCTGGTTTTAAAAAAATCAGTGTCTTTGGAACTTTGGCAAATCTGACAGCAATGTTGTTGTTGGGTTTTTTTTTCCAGTTTAGTCTACACATTACTAAAAGCTTGATAAATGAGGCCCAAATGAGGCTCATCTGCCATAGATAGTCATAGATCAGCGATCAGGAGAGGTTGAATTTAAAGTCCGTCCTAAAATCCTTTTGTACACGCAAACTTGAGCTCTAAGTTCTGTTTCTCTAAATTGCATAAGCTTTCGCCGTCTTGTGCTTTGAACTGAAACAGAGGCGGCGTTTCAAAAAAGTATTGGACCATAAAGTGCCTTTTGTTGCTGTTCATGTGACAGTCAATAGTTTCATACGATCTGTGCGCTGTACACAGACCTCTGGAAGGGAAGCGCTGCCTTTTAATCTGCTTTTATTAATCAGATGATAATTACTGTGTTGAAAACATTCCTCCATGGACTGCAAACTGTAGTGCTTCTGCCAACGTGGCACTCGGGGTTAAAGACAAGCTACTACTTCTACCAAATCTTTTAGAGATATTTTTATAAAAAAATAAATAAAGAAATAAATCTGGGCATAATAACCTACTGGAGCTTTTGTTTTTGTTTTGTTTTGGGTTTTTTTATGCATATTTCTCATCATTTGTATGTTGTTTGAAGTCCAAGCGTGGAAGCGATAAAGGTGCACTAAATCGCTGATTTTTTTTTTCTTTTCTTTTCTTTTTGGGGTGTTCTAAGACAGTATGTAAAGTCGTTTTTAAATCTTTGTTGTTGCCTTGTTTTATATATAGAAAAAAAAAGAGGTCAGGAAGAAAAAAAATGTAAACGTGATATGTCGCTCGTGCTGACGGAAAAAAGAAAACTGTGATGTGTGCAATAAAGTATTTACAACTGGATTTTGTGGGTGCTGTATTTGGAGTTCTCAGACTGAAATTTGGGAAGACTTTTTTCGGAAATCTGGAAGGTAAGGATTTTATTTAAAGGTAAAATTTCCTTTATATACTTTGACGCATCAACCAGATAATCTTTTCTGGCTAAAAAATGTTGCGTCCCTAGTGTACAATTTATTTCTTTATTTTATTTTTTTCAAGCATTGGAGGCTTTCTGTTAATCTCCTCTAGCAAAGCACATTTAGGTCGAGTTAACATTATGTCCAGGATTTATCAAGATTAGATCGATCCTATTCAAGGTAAAGTCAAACTGGCTACTCATGAATGCCAAGCACTATGAGGGCGAGTATGCTCCTCCTACCCAAGCAATATTCAGAAAACACCTCAAATGTACAGTAGGCGTCTCAATTAAAAAAAATAAAATAAATAATAATAAAAAAAAGCTTTACACCTGTATGAAAGTTCACATTTTATAATATTTAAATGAGAGGAAAAAGGTTTTTTTTATGTGAGCTGCTTAATTATCTTATTCTCTGATCTGTCAGTTAATTTCTGCCTTAGCGACACTTTAATTTATTAGTTTCCGTCTAATGTAAAAAAAACACTAAAACCGTTGCTATGCAGTGGCATTCTTTCTAAGCTGGTTAAGTTCTAACACTTCTATTCATTTTTTATTTTTTATTTTTTTGATGTTTTTTTAAAGGCCATCATATTTCTCACACATTCCAGGCTGTTTTTACACAAAATATTAGGCAATTATATTTCATAACCTTAGAATTTTTTAAGCTTTAGGTATTAAAATTTGTGCCGACTAGCAACGAGTCAGCAATTAGTGATTCTGCTAATGCTGCATCTAATCTAATCTCACCTCTGCGTGTCCTAACAACAAGGAATCAACACATAATGCAAAGGTTTTCATATCAATTATGTCTTTTGCGCAATCGAGTAAATGTAAAGTATGTGTTCTGGGTGACTCCATGTTTGGGATGTCATTTGTGTGCCGTTGATATTACATTTATGTAAAATTAACACTGTCCTTTATAATATGACTATAAGTAGTTCAAACCCAACATTTTCCATTAGTCATCCATTAAAAGTTGTGAAAAAACATACATTTTGGTTTGTTCACTCAACACTGTTACCCGAACGCATTCACCCCTATGAAATATTTGGAACATCCCACGTACCACAAGTCCCAAGGTTAACTAGAAGTTGCATCATCCACATTTCTTGATGATCCTGGGAAGAAGAAAAGCAAATTGTCTCATTCTGTTTGCCTGAATTGTCACTGATGTTGACTGATCAGGTGAAGTTGAAAGTACAGCGCAGTTACGCAAATTATAGCTTGATTTAAAGAAATGATCGATTTAAAAAATTTAAAAAAATGTCAAGCATTCCAATGTCATGGAATTCATTTCATTATAGCATTAGCATGGATGCTAATTCAAAAAAATCTTAAACGATTTAACACATTTATTGAATGGCTTTTGAAAGAGTTGAAAAATAGTTTAAACAAAAAAAGAAGTGAAATTTTACTGCAAATATCTTGAATGTCGACAAATTCATCTAGTGTTCCTGTTGTAAGGTTATGACAAACCAAATATATGACCATTAAACCTATTTCTAGATATTTTTTTTTTACTAATTTTAAGCATGAAATATTTGTTCTTATGGCTGATACTTTTTCTAATTTTGAGCATTTGTGGCATCACCAAAAAATAAGTCCAGTTAGTAAATCAATCAAACACATATGTTATATTGAATATTTTAAATCTACAGTTAATTATCTTTAAAGGTCCACTATGTAGGATTTAAGGGGATCTGTTAGCAGAAATGGAATATAATATTCATAAGTATGTTAGTGTGTAATTACCTGGAACCAGGGTTGGGAGGTTTACTTACTAAAAAAAAAATGTAGTCAGTAACTTAATCTAATTACCACACAATTAAAGTAATGTAACTGATGACTTTACGTTACTTTTGGATTACCTCCGTACCAAATATGAGGATGATGACAGCATTTTCTCAGCTGGAAGGCAAAACTTGCACTGTACTGTGAAGTTGCTCCCCTTTTCTGATTTAAAGACAAAACAATGGTGAAATTTTCCACACTTTTCCACCAGAGGCCATGATAATGAATTGGTGACTTTAGGATTAGCTCTGATTTCACTCGTGACCAGATTAGTGATGTGAGACTCATGAAGTGTTGTGTGCACATGTGCATGTAGTGTATCGTTCTAATTTAGGGCTGCAACTCCAGATTATTTTTTATTATTTTTAGGGTGTTAATTAAATAATATTTATTTGATTATTTAACTGGTTAAAATATATACAAAAATTTAAATCTTTATTTAAAATATTTATTTGCAGCAGTTTAATCAGCCCTACTACAGACCTTTTTCTTAACTAGGCTTAATTAAATAGCAGTTCACTAACTACAGCATTAGTGCCATTTATCAGATAATCTGTAACAGCATGAGAATATTATCAAGTGCTCATGTTGTAGAAATGAATGTTGATACTCATTAAGAATGGTACTGAATAAACACTCAGACTAACTCAAGGTGAAGGTGTATGTAGCGCACATCCTTTACTGTTAGCACTTTTTTAATCACTTAACACTTTTTGAAGCTGTGTGTCTGGATTCCAAGCCATGATTTGTTTGAGTTTAGAACAGACAAATTAAAAATAAAGATAAAATAAATATCAGCTGCCTGTTTCGCTCACTGAAACTCTCCGATGCTGAATTCATTTTGCTTGCTGTGTGCACGTGAGATGAATCATTTTCAGTGTGGAATCGACTCCAAAGATTTGCATTTGACTCCTAGTTTTCGGTGCCCGAGATTAGTGAATCGACTTTTGGGGCCAACTTGTGAACCGAAAGCAGGGTCGGAAAAATAGGCTAGTTTAACTTTTTACTTTTTTAAGATAATTGATTCAAAAAGCTTCACTAGTTGCTGCTTAACAGAACATAACAAAGCTGTTCTGGACAATTCAAGCAGGAGCATCACGCTTCTCCTCACATTCCAACAAAAGAATGATAATATTACTCACATTAAAACACAGGTTCTCATGTCATGAGGCCAGCAGGGTAGTGTACTGTAAAGAGTTTCGCACCGTAGAGAAAGTCCTGCTGATGTTTCTGCTCCTCAATTTCACTCAGATGTCTTTTCATGAAGTGACTTGTCGCATGCACAGTGTGCTTCATAACGCAGTTCAACTGATAATGAAATTATTGGCAATTATTTTTATTATCGATTTTTATTGATTTTGCTAATTAGTTGTAGCAGTCCATATGCATTTCATAGTATTGCAATCCTGTAAATAATCCTAGTTTTTACCAAAAGCATCTGTAATCTGCTTTGTTTCTGTAATTATAACAGAATACAGTTACCTTTTTTGTTTCCTAATCAAGTAACGCCGGTCCATGTATTCCGTTACTCCCCAAGCCTGGTTGTAACTATGAATAATTGTGTTTTTATAAGTTTAGAATGAGCCCTTTGTACCTACATACAATTCTACGGAACCTCTAGAGGGCACCTTCCATGTTTTGTGTTTTTATAAGCGGTAGCATGAATCTGGAAAGAAGCACAAGAAGGATGACGAAGAAGAAGAAATCAGAAGAATAAGTGTTTGCTGGTGCTAGCTAACAAGTTTGAGAATCCAAATTTTGTAAAATGGAGGATCATACTTATTATTTAGCACCGAAAAAGTAAAGGAGTGTGATTGTAAGTACTAAGAAGTACGCTACGGGGTCCTGACGACCACCGTACACTCTAATACACGTTTGGAAAAGAGGCGGGGGCATTCAAGTGCTTGAATCTTACATAGTGGACAATTAATGCTTAGCCAGCTAGTTTTCAGATTTAGTTATAATTATGAATTGCTTTATAGTATAATATTTTGACTGATGCAACATAAAGTATTTACAGCAAAACTACAAAAACGATATGTGGGTAATTTTCTTACGCGCACTCATTTCGATCCACTGTGTCTCGGAATGAACTTTTGCGACACTGGACTCATTTTGTAATGACACGCCCCATTTATTTCTAAAAGATAGAATAGAAAAAAGAAACAAACAATGAAAGCAGGAATAATCTTATATTTGATTATTAATAAGCTCATAAACGACTCAGAATGGCACATATCTACTGTAAATCGATGGAAATTCTTGATAGTTTCCTTACTTGGTTTGCCAAATCAAAGCAGCAGCACTGTTGCATTTTAAGTGGAAATGAATAGGAGGACAACAGAATGGTTCGCTTTCTTCTCCAAACTCCTTCACACTCTTTGTTCTCTCTGTCTCTCTCTCTCTCTCTGTATCTATCTCTCTGTATGAAAGGGAAGACAAGTGGCGTAGATGGTTTGGTGTGTGTGTGTATGTGAAGTCGGAAGCCAGCCTTGCTGTTAGAGTGAAAAGGATGAAAGGAGCGTTTGTAGCAAACGGCAGCTGGAAGCTTTGAGAAAGTGGAGGAGAGACGAGCAGTGTCAAAAGTGACAAATGAAGCCAGTTGCTGTAGAATGAATCAGGGGTGTTCAGCAGAGCACAGCTGTGTGTGTCGGACCGTTTGGAAGAGGCAAGTGTGTGTGTCTGAGATAGAGATGTGCTATTTGATGAATAGTGTGAACTGTGCATGTAGGGACACCTGGGTCATCCGAGCACACTCAGCTTTGAGAGTGTGTAATTGTGTGTATGTCTGTGTGTGTGTGTGTGAGAGAGAGAGAGAGCACAACTTGTTTCCGGTTAGTTAGAAGTAACTGTCCACTCATTTTGCATCCTAATGTGTAACATTCACATCTGGTTTGCACCTGGACACACACTGTGTACACATGCACACTCCTTTCACAGGAATCATCTGATTATCTGTTACCAATAGCCATGATTTACAAATCAATTAATTACGAGCTCACGTTTTCACAAATTTCCACAGCGTTAATGCCACTCCCTTTCTCAGTCTTCCACCTCTTTTCCTTCCTTTAAACAGTTTATTTACAGCGAATCTCGAATGAGAAATCTGTCCTTTAATGATTATTAGCTCTGTGTAGCAGGTGATCTCTCTGTTTAAACACTATGGGCAGGACAATAAGGATTTTATGGACGTCTTCTCCTACATTTGATTGATAAAAAAACAAAAACTACCTGTGTCTGATTGATTACTGGCGGAAGAGGAATTTGTAATGTTTAGAACTGATTGCTCTCTGAAGATTTTCCCTTCTAATCAGGATGTAATCAAATATGTGGCTCTTTATTAATTGGTCAACGTGCCAGATTCTTTTTCTTCATGCATCTTCTTCGTCTCTGCAGAAATGAGAGTTTTCACAAGTAGTGAACACAGCAGAATATCATCCAAGCTAGCAGGTCTCTGAACACTGAGGAGTTTTTCTCAGCGGTAATATACAGGAGATCAGTCCAGTTCTACATCGCACATCACTGCCCCCTTAGGGCCTTGTAGGCTTTTAGGAAAAGGTGGAAGGATTTTTGGGGAATATTAGGTTATATTATATTTCATATACTCATCATGATCAGCAAAATTGATCCAATCATGAGATGTATGTAAATTCATATGTGTATCCAAGAGAAATCACTAATTTTGAGCAAAATCATAGTCTGATTGGTTCACTGTGACAACACTGCAGCTTTGTACTCACTACATATCTGTTGGGAGATTTTCGAATGTTGCTAGGGCCAAGTGTCATGTCTTGACCATTTGAAAATTGTGCATTATATCTTGTAGACATGAAAAAAGAAAAAAATTTTAGTTTGGAATAAAGTTTACTAGTATTGAGATGATATAATGGGATTCTAGTCTACCATTCATGAGTAATGTGTTAAATGTAAATTAATGGGCATATGATACATTGCTCCATTTAAAGGATTAAAACAGAGAAATCACATATTGTTGGTTCACCCACAGTACACGGTTTATATTAGCATCTCAAAAGTGTGTGTGTGTGTGTGTGTGTGTGTGTGTGTGTGATTGCTGTCTGTGGGTGTGAGGTGTTAAACTCAGTGTGTGTCTGGTAGATAAATGTCTCCTGTCAGACAGACAGCCAGGCTGCTGCTCCCCAGACACCCTTTTCCAACCATTCGACCCCTTATTGAAATTTGCTTCAGAAAGATTACACAGAGAGGAGAAGAGAAGTTAGCATGGTGTGTGTTTCACTAGTCAGTCAGTCTCTCTCTCTCTCTCTCTCTCTCACTCTCAGCAGGATCAGAAATGTCATTTGCCAAGTACAAAATGTACAAGTAATTTCTCTGGGTTCAGGTGTCAACCCAAATTCCAGTAATGTACCATAATTTATACAGTAGGATCAGTAGTTCTCTGCCAAGAGTCTCATTCTGAAACTTAAAATATGACCTCAAAAGCGAAACGTGGCATTTCTGTTCACAGTTTTCTCCGCTCAGGATTGTTTTTCCCTTCACCACCACCTTTATAATGACAGCTTTTTAGGGATTCTGTTAAACATGCCCTTAAGATATTGACACAAGTTATGAGAAATAAGTGGCAACATCGCAAACTACATCACATTGTGGAGGATCTATTAAGAGTCATCCAAACCACAAATCAGTCACGCTCACTCTGACCTCAGAGCTTTTACTGGCTTGTGTTTTGGTAACATTGGCAAGACTTCACAAGGAGTATTTGTACAAATAGTACTGGGTGTATGTAGATTAAATGCAAATGTACTACACACAAAACTGATTACTGCTGCTAAAGAACGCTGCTAAATGAGACCTCTAGTGGACAGGTGAGGTATTACTTGTTTGCAAGTAGTACACAATAAATTACACCTCAGAGCTTTCACAATCTGAAAAAAAATTAGCGCACTAGCTTTTGTTTGGCTTTCTGTATGGTTATAAAAAGGTCTCAAATAACTTAATTCATAATTAATTTTAGAAGATATTTGCTAAGGCAATATATGATTATCTGGATAGTACTCTCTGTACCTATTAAAAATCCCCACCAGTTTTTTTTTCTGTTGTTTTTGGTTTAGGCCTCGGGAAACAGTAAAAGAGGCCATCTTATTATGCTTTTTACAGTCACTTGCTTGTGCTTATGCAAGCTAGCTAACTACACATCAGTGTTAACACCCATTTATATACAAGAGAAAGAAGAAAACACAGCATGGACATCACGTTATATAATCCAAAAGAAGAAGAGAAGAAGCTTCTGTTGTGCTAAGGTTGCTAATTGCTAACAGCCTGTGGTAGTGTGCATCATGCTCTTAGTGTCTCTCTGTCCTCTCTCTCACTCCGTCGCTCTGAATCCTGCTCATGAGAAATCTAATTCAGTGTGACAGCCACATCTATTTTTCAGCTCTGTCACTGTAGCTTTGTGCTCCAGTTTACAACGTGTTTCCAAACACACACACACACACACACACACACACACACAGATGAACTCCTGCCAGTTGCTATTCCCACAGCTGGGACACTACATCTGCCCCTTCACTCCTTCTGTATTAGCCAAATAATTTACCATGTAAGAAAACATTTGCAAAAATTATTGCTCAATACAGTGCAGCATGTATTATTCTCATCCATGTTCTTTGGATTTAAAGCACGTTCCGGATGATCCACTACTCGGAAACGTCACTGTTTTGGTTCATATTGGGTGATGTTTGTTATTTGATGAGCTCTTGATTTGAACATCAGTAATGGCAGAATCAGGACGAATCCCAAGAAGTTGCTGCGTATCAAACATGGCTGCCGTAAGCATTAAGGGCCTCCTACTGTGATAAGATGTGACAACTCATTTCTAAAGCACAGCATTTTGCCAGTGATTGCGGGGTTGTTTTTTTTATTAATAAAAAAATAACAACTTGTACTTTTGATCCATTTATAGATATGTTTCATTTCATGTAACATTTGCGGAACAAGCAAGTTATGCTATAGCAGCTACTAACGGTCGTTCCCTCACCAGTCTCTCTTTTATTCTGTCCTAAACACACTTTAATCCTAAGGTGTGTACACCGGAGAGTGAAAGTGTGGTTTAGCCACAAGAATTTTGATCCTCCAACAACATTCGAAGGAATTCACACTTTCTTCACACGTATCACATTGAAATGAGCAAACAATCATGGTTACGGTGAAGACACTCCCACGATGCTTTAGTATTCCAGCAAGCAAACTCATTCCTAAGAGTTTTAGCCTTTTGGTCTCTTCAGTGGCCTGCTCAGCACTGTTTACATTGGTAAGTCAAATGAAACCCCCCCCCTCATTTTGCATTGTTTGTTGCATAGAGATGTGTCAAAATGTATCCATTTTCTCTAAAATCTACATTTTGTTCAATGCAAATGTCCCAGCGTTTAAAGAATCCCCAGACTGCTCTGAAAAAAAGATTCAACTCGAATCTCACCCTTGTATAATTCCAAACAATTGTCCACATTCGGTGCTATTAATACCCATGCAGTAATGGAAAACCACCATGTGGAATCACTGATTTGTTCCCGTACCATGCTGTACTGCTTTAAAATCTCTAAATTACACATAACAAGTGGTGCATCACAAAACGCAGCCATCTGACCCATTGTAAGGTAAAAGCGAAGCAGAGATAAGCAGATTTTGTTTCAAATAAATCAAACCTGCAGGAGAAACAACTGCTGAAAGACAGAAAAGCGAAAGAGTGAGACGCAGACAGGTTCTGTTCCCTGTCGTGAAGCTTCTCCTGTCAGAGGGAACGATGCGACATGATGCTGACAAGTCTGTGAATTAGAAAGACTCTGTGGGGGATCCCCAGGGGGCGGGGCTAGAATAAAAGAAGGCGGGGCTTGTTGTGTGTCCATTGTAATTGTGCATTTTGGAGCATGAGTGGTTTGTGTGTGTGTGTGTGTGTGTGTGTGTGTGTGTGTGTGTGTGTGTGTGCGCTCCATTGAGCTGGAGTTGAAGGTTAACCACTGAGGGATATGTCTCCCGCTTTCTCTCCCTTTGCTTCTCTCTCTCTTTCTGTCTTCTTCACTCCCCCTTTTCTCACAGCAGTACACAGAGCTGTCCTGTGTTGGATGGATCTCTGGTACATCTTGAAAGCTTTAACTGCCGCGCCTCAGGTTTTATTATTACCATCTTTCCCATGCAGAAACCTTGCTCCAAATAAAAAAAAGGGCACACGCATTATGAGTCTACGCACCAACTACAGAGTAACCTGCTGAATTTTATCAACTGATATTCATACTCATTATATCCATCCATCCATCCATTATCTATACCGCTTTATCCGTCTGGGTCGCGGGGAAGCTGGAGCCAATCCC
>JAQQZX010000005.1:23357232-23368238 GCA_030068355.1 Notoglanidium maculatum | reverse complement strand
GTCTTTGGACTGTGGGAGGAAACCGGAGCACCCGGAGGAAACCCACGCATGCATGGGGAGAACATGCAAACTCTGCAGAGAAAGGCACCCTGGGTGACCAGGGGATTGAACCCAGGACCTTCTTGCCGTGAGGAACTCATAATATACAGATCATTATTATTTTGCTCCAGGGAATAATCTAACATCGACACTGCCGATTCGTATCACAGAACCACTGCTGTAATCATAAAGACTGTCCTGTGTACTCATCTCAGGACTCATTCACAATATGAATCTTAGCACTGTTTGTCTTTTCTCTTATACTCCTGGTAACGATTCAGAAGCCCACTATTGATTCAGTCTGGTTCCTCTAAAAGGTTCCGTCCTCATGTTGTACCAGACGGTTATTTCCTAGCCACTGTTGCCTCTGGCTTGCTCATTTAGGCATCTTAAATGTACAGTACATGCAGCTGCTTTGTGGCAATATCTTTTTTTTTTTAAAGCGCAATATAAATTATATTAAATAGAATTAATTGTTAATTAAACAGTGGCTCGGAGTCTTACACTGATGCAAAGTTGATAGTAAATTTGGTCCAAAGCAAATAAACTAGCGCAGACTGAACCTACAAATGTGCTTTCATGTCCTGTAATTGGTCTGGAATAGTGTGTTATGTAACAGTATTTCAAAACCATGCAAGCGTCAAGTTGTGTGTCCAACCCAATCTCATGTAACATTCCTACTATGCAAATCAGGTATTAATTATCCTTGTTGCTATTATACATTTCACCAACACATATTACATGTTGCTGCTGATGTATTCCTTTATTAAAGAACTTTTACAGAACTTTTTCTCTTTTTATCTAGGACTATCAAGGGTCATAACCAAGTTCTCATCAACCTCATTGAAGCATGTTGTGTCGCCATTTTGTCTAAAATGTTCGCTCTGCTTCACTGACTCTTTTAATTTCGAAGTTACACTAACCTAACATTCACTAGGCTTATATATTAACCATGGGCATCAAAAAGCAGAATGTACTCTGAGGTACTGCCAGGCAGAGCTTTTTTAAATCTCAGACAGTGATTTATTTGATGCCCCTCAAGATTTAATGTCATTTCTATAGTTTCTTTTATGTTTGTACTCCAGATTAAAGATTGTCAGGTGGTGTCTCAGGCAGTGGCTTAAAATAATCGCAAATCTGTTTTAATATTGATTTAGCTGTGATATAAAAAATGCCTTCAAGCTCTAATGCAGTTTTCAGAACAACAATTGTTCATACTTGCGTGATTTCTCGCTCACGTCTTTAGTTATAATATCATAATAGTGCTAATGCTGTATGTTATCTATGAATACTGGTAATGTGATTTGTAGGATATAATAAGAGGTTATGAGCAGGAGTGTGTGTGTGTGTCTCAGCCTGTCTATGAAACACTTATCCCATTTCACTCCGCAAACCGGAGATCATAAGTCAATTTCATAATAAGGTCACAGATGTAGCTTTGGGTTTGAACCCATTAAGGAGGAACAACCTGCACCAAAATACAGTACATAGCCAAAAGTATGTGGACACCTGTTTACCACTCTTTTAAGTGGCTCTTCCCCAAACTGGTGCCATGCATATGGAAGCACATGACTGCAAATTCATATCAATGTCACGCATTTGCAATGGGATGTTCAATAAAGCACATACATGGATGTTGTGGTCGGGTGTCCACATACGTTTGGTCACATAGTGTATAACAACTTCAACAGGAATTGGAATAATTCAAAATATATTTTACTTCTATCTTTTATTATCATACAGCAGCTAATATGTGTGCATGTAGGAAATACAGCAGTTTTTGTTATCATTTGAAGCTTCCTGCTTTATTTAGTGGAATACCAGAGTACTGCTGAATTCCCAAATCTGACTGGTAATTGATTGGTTTTTGATTAATTTTTTGTATCAAAAGCTCTCTAGTTTCCTGCTGCCTCTCAAAAACATGCCAGTAGATGGATTACCTACGATAAATTGTCCCAAGGTGTGAATGCGTGTGTGAGTCTACAGTATGTGTGTGCATCCAGGGTGTGTCTCCGCACCAGGCCAAGTGCTCCTGGAATAGGCTTTGGATCCACTGCGAGCCTGACCAGGATAAAGTGATTACTGAAAGTGAGTGAGTGAGGCTCAGAACCAGAACCTGAATTCAATTTGATACTAAATCTTGGAAACCTTATTAGGAGTGATATTTCGCAATGAGAGGATGACTGTGGTGTGTATCAGTGGTAAACAAATGCTTGGGAACATGTGTGTGCGTGACAATTTGTGTGTGTTTGTAATTTAGTGAAGGATAAACGGAGTTCATTGAAGCTTGTGGCCACAAAAGATATTAGAGCATCTGAGGCTGAGGCTGAATTAACGTCTAATATGTGACCCATTTTATTAAAGCTGCACTAGGCCATTTTATTTCACAAACTCTTTAATAGGCCTTTGGCAAAGATCCGTTTTTTTTTTTTAGTAATGATTATACTTGCTGTTATATCCGACTGTCTATTTATTCCAAACCCTACTGTAAACAATCATATATAAACCATAATCATAAGGCAGGTGAACAGTCACTGAGCCTATTTAATGCAAATGATTAAAGCTAGTGACAGCACACACATACATGTTCCCAATCCCCTTTTTATATATCCATACAATAGAGCACAATCTCTGGATTGCTCTCTTTAGTACCTGGCTAGAGGACATTTTTTGATTAATCGAGGGGGTAATGCTACAAACCTATTAAAAATGGCTCTGTTTAATCTAAATCCAATAATTTGTGCACATCTGCCTCAGATCGCGTCAGTGCATATTCTACGTCTTCCTACCCACTGCAGAGCCAGATTCATTATCGGTTGTTTGGACGAGGATTATGCTAATCGGAGCCCAGCTTAAGACCTTAGGTGTAAAGACGATTAATGAAATTCTTCGGCTGTGCTGGAAAAACGATGTGTGATTTTTACGTTCACACATGCACACATGCACACACGCACACTCCCTTCAAACCCATTAAGATAACTATTAGTCCTTTGTGTGGTGAAAAACAAGTCATTACATTTACTTCAGTGTTCAGCCTCGGCACCAAAGCTGCAATTTAAAATTTGAAATTCGACTTTGGTAGGCTTTAACAGAGTAACAGCTTCGTTGTTATGCAGATCAGACCTGTTGTGTCCAGAAAGGTTTTTTTTTATTTCTTAATGTTTCTCCATTGGAGACGGAGTCAGGGTTCTCAGAAGAAAAATTAAGATCCATTACAGTGATATCATTGGAATTGGCTGACTGCAAAAACAAGCATTTCATATAAAGAGCCCTGTGCAATCTCACCCTAGTCATTAAAAAAAATATTCAAAAGCAAGCTTTAGTATGATACCTCTTGGTGTTTCATTCAGAGAGTTCAGCATTAAAAGCTGATTGATGTGGTGGTTTTCATCCACTGTTCATTCACCATGCCTTGTATAAATGGTCTGAGCCAAATAATAAAAAGAATGTCAGTACCGAACAGTGTGAGGCTGATGTGCCTCTGAATCTAATTTCCTTCTTGCTCTAACAGACAGACGGCATACTGAGTGTTAACCAGTTTGTTTTATTTGTGTTGGCAGGCTAATTATTGCGCTGAACACCAACAGGTTGTGTGTCTACAACACAAAGAAATGTTTCAAATTCTGTTGAATTTGCTATGTTGTACTTCAAGAATCCGATCCGCAAAACTCAATTAATTCTCCAGACATAATTAGCACAACAATTATAAGGTCCGTGCCCAGCATGGTGACTGATACTTTGGGTCCACTCTGTCCTTCTGTTGTGTTATAAATACTGCATCTTAAAGCTCCCTTGTGTAAGATTTGCTCCCACTATTGATAGAAGTATTTCTCTTTTATGTGTCAGTGCCCTCAGGTCATGGCCCCAAGTCAGCTCTGAGAATTTTAGACTTCTTTCATATTGCTTATGGTACTGTATGTTTAATTTTACTGCTTACACCACAGGACTGTTGAATTCTCAATTCTGACTGGTCATTAGGTGTTGATTTTCAGATGGCTCTGACAGTAATGGTGGCTCAAAGGCAAGCCACAGGTTTAGATTAATGTACTTGTTCTAATACAAAGGACTTGTATGGTGGACACATAATCCATCCATCCATCCACCCATTATCTATACCGCTGATCCACCAGGATTGCAGGGAAGCCAATCCCAGCTGACTTCGGGCGAGAGGTGGGGTACACCCTGGACAGGTCATGCTACGTAATCTAAGACTAATAATAAATGGGTTAAAAACATGCTGTTATTTGTTGTGTATTAAGTACAACTATGTTCAGAATTGTTTAAGCAGACAACTGGAAGGACACAACACGCAGAGTGGTAAAAGAAAACAGTTACATTTTATTTATGAACCAAACAGTAACCACTACACGAGCCATCTACAGCCTCAGGCAAAGGGGGAAGGTCCGGCGCCCCTCGTGGCACAGTATCAATATACATATTGACCGAAACAACCGATAAGAGACCACCACAGGTGATTACCAAAATAGAAGTCTGCTTCCAAATTAAAACCTCTCAAAATAATAAAATCATTTTATCTCTGTGTTGGAACACCACATTGTTAAACAAAGAAAAACTTTTATTGATATGATAAATCTTTCTGTAAGAAGACGCTTATTTAACATTTATGGAAGGGGAGTCTCCAGGATCTGCGTTTAGCAACGAACAAACGAAGGGCTTCAGAACACAGGACAAAGCACTTTGCACTACATTATTTTTGTCCTTTTAAATGATTAAAATGAAATTCTCATGAGAGCAGTGTTTGTCAGCAACATTGAACTGCTCGATTTAATTGTTGATGTATGTCCTCCCATGCGTCTTCACTTCCTAGAAACCACTAGTCAACAGCTGGTGCATCTGTGGGTGTGCTCTTCCAAGAGAGGTAACTGGTAGCCCAGTACACACTGGAACGGTGTGGTCAGTGTGATCAGGTACTTCTTGGCAACCCATGTACAACTCTCTTTGTGGTCATTGTAGAAAGTTCAGTGGAACATTGGTTCTGTCTCAACTTAGAGTCCAATAGTTTGGAAGTACTAGCCAGATTGGAAGTACTAGCCAAACTGCCCCCAGTTTTCTATAATTGTGTGTGATGTGAATTACTGCCCTTGGCCTGACACAATATTCTCTGACATACAGAACATGACTTAACCTTGTGTTTATCTTGCGCTTCCCACCCATATTTTGTCATGAGAAATTGATGGGTCTTGGTAACATTTGGCTGAACAGTGGCAATAGAGGTATTAAGCTTCATTAGGTATCAGAGCATTGTGAAGTTTAGAGGGAACGTGGCACTTGTTTGGAGGTCACTGGACAGGAGCAGGGAGATTAAGCAGTCAATATCCCAGCTTCCAACAGTCACAAAGTACAACTTGAACAAGTAACAGTCAGGAGTATAATTTCTTAGGTGGTTTATGGGCTCTTTACAGACACGGAAACTGTAATAACTATGGGACAAGACAGACAGTTCTTATCACAGTGGCCAAGACAGTTCTTATGATGAAGCCAGGAAGAAGGCTTTCCGGACAATGCTCAGAGAAAGCTCTTCCAGAATCAATTAAAAGGCAGAGGAGAGCCAGAAGGGCTACAGCAAAAGCACCTTCAGAAGGAAAACTCAGGCATGGGAGAGTTTTGAGAGACAAAAGAAAAGATTTTTGGATGGCCTCAAAGAAGTTATGGCAAAACAATGAAGAACTTCAAGAAGCGGAGATGAGATTCACGAGCTGTTGAGCGGTAGAAGGTGCACTTTGATGCACTCATTAATCCAATGGGCATCCCCTCCCTTTAGCAAGCCTTGCAAGAAGTCTTCGGTAGTTTTGAGTCAATCTATTTGGCTAAGAATACTGTAGCAATTATAATACTTTATTGCAGCAAAACTTCAGTTTGTGTATACAGCTCTCAGTTTACCTGTCAGTCTACATCCTTATCTTTACGTAGGGTCTCTAGCTATAGGTAGGAACCGAAAGAATATGGTGAAAATACAGGCAATAGAAATACATTTTCTCCATGACGTCTCTGGGTTTTCCGTCCGAGGTACAGTGAGGAGCTAGACAATCATGGAGAGCCTTAAAGTCATACGAACACCTTACAAGGATTCTAGAGCTGTTCCAGGTATGTACCAATGGACAGAGGCCCCAGAGCAGACCCAGGACCTGCTGGAGAGACATATCTTGCAGACAGAGATTACCTGGCAAAGGGAAAGGAAATTAATTCATTCATTTTGTATGAAATTCAACAAAAATCCCTCTGACTTTCAACAAAATCCACTCTGATTGTGATTCCTATGAATTTACTGTGATGAGGTTCTCAGTAGAATCTTTCAGACTAAAACTCTGAAAGAGCACAGAGTTCTAGAGCTCTAGACATGACGATACACAATACTGCTGTGCAAAGTTATATCAGAGATTTAATCATAATATTACTTGATTGCTTACAAGAAACCAATCAAGATCTATAGATTTAAGAACTGGCTCAAATGTGCTAGGAAATCTGTTTTTCAGGAGACCTGAGGAAGGAAAATGTTTCCCAAAAGCAGTCGCGCATGGCTGGCCAGGCTAATATTCCAGGTAAAATTGGGAGCATTCAAAACCTTGTTGATTAGTTTGAACTTATCACATTTGAAATAAGCCACAGAATAATGAGACAGAGATATTACTCAGTTGATTTTATTGCAGATGGAGGGCAGAAGTTCAGATCTTAACACAATGCTTCTTTGACTTATACTCCCAATTCTAAATTGAGTGCTTGCTCTGGCAAACAATCTATCATGAACAAAGCTGTACTTTTTTTTTTTTCATTTCAGAATTTTCAGTCCACCATCAATATTATATTTAACGTTTTTGTGAGACTGCCTGTAGTGTATAAAAGCTATTCCTCAGACTACTTATAAATACTTTCACACCCAGTCAAGTTTATATTTTTCGACAGGAGTCAATACAGTTCAAGCCAAGCTTACTTCAGAGTAATTGTGCTAAATATGTACCAGTGATAATTTGATGAAAACAGCTGTAGCCACATGACTGAGTTTGAGGGAAATATCTGTGTCTCGGTGCTAGCACCACCCACCCTTTGACCGATCTAGGATCTAGGAATTCCTGTTGAACTACAGACCACTCCTTAACCTGACTCAGCTGAGACAAAGTCCTCATGATTGGCTTTACTGCTTCAGGAGAGCAGTCAGAACGTCAAACCTTTGAGGAAGATGAGCTACAACAGTACCAGACCACATTGGGTTCCACTCCCTGCAGCCAAGAACAGGAATCTAAGGCTACTGGTATCACAAACTCACCAAAACCAGGCAGTTGAAGATTTCCAGTTTCTGGGAGTCTGTGCCAACTGTAGCCTCAGATTCCTGTTCTTGGCTGACAGGAGTGGAACCCAGTATGGTCTTCCGCTGTAGTAGCCCATCTGCCTCTGGGTTCAGTGTGGTTTTGTTCTGAGATGTTTTTCAACTCATCATAGTCGTAAAGAGTTGTTCGAGTTACCCTAGCTTGCCAGTCTGCTAGGTTAAACGGCCCAAGCTCAAACAATTGAGCCGTTTACCTCTGATCTCTCATGAACGATGCATTTCCACCTGCAGAACTGCCACTCACTGGATGTTTTTTTTTTTACACCATCATGTGAAAATTCCAGAGACTGTTTTGTGTGAAAATCCCAGCAGGATGTGAGATACGCAAAACCAATCCATCTGGCAAGTGCAAACTTGGTTTAATATGAATGATGAATGAAACCATTTCCAGATCTCATTCAGAACAATCAGAACATTTAGTTCCCATAAAACACATACTGTATACTCACACTATCCCTAAAAGTTTTCATTTCTTACATGGAGCAGAGGTCTTGGGAACCTTCTGAGCCAGTGTGAAGCTCTAATTGCTCCTGGTGACCCCAGAAAAAGAGAGATAAATGGAGTGAAGGAAAATGAAAGATAGAAATTAACAGAAAAGAAGAGAGATCCAGGTAGTTAGTGCAGGCAAGCCCTGATTAAGGTCATAAACTAAAGCTAGATTAATGATTTAGTGCAAGTTAAACACAGAGGAGAAGAGGATGGGGAGAGGAAAAGAGTACAAAATGGATTTGAGTAGAAGCAGAAGCAACCTGTTTGGTTTACAATTAAAAAGCGAAAATAAGAAAGCCAAATGATGCGTGTTCTTCCACAACACACTTAAACCCATCCTCTTTATCTGTGTGCAAATTAATTTTAATATTTAAACAGCCACCACGAGTTATGAGCTGAGGATGAGGGGAAGATTAAAATACGCTTAATTAAATATTGATAGTTATAAATAAACACTCACTAATTTGGTCCACTGCTCTTATTAATTTATTCCAGGAGGAAGATGACTCATCTGAATTTTGCCTCTTCTCATTAGTCAAGCAAACGTTGAACTGGAGGTCAAACGTGAGTAAAGAGGCACCAATAAAGGAGTCTGATGATATATTAATCACAACAGATACACCGTTTCTTTGTTTATTTAGCGCTCCAAATATCCGTACCTGTATCTGTATCTGGATTTAATCCCAAAGTGGGTGTGGCCAGCTATACCACCAGAAAAGCAGTTATTATTTTTCTTTGTAGGCTACATGGCTGTTATTTTCTAACAAATATATTTGGTTCTATTTCCCAAAACATAAACAAACTAATTTAAACCAACATGGATTTTTTGTTGTGTCCTAGACTCCTACACTTGAACCTCCTACACATACATTTGCATATGCTTTAATGTATTAGCTGTTCAATCCGAATACCGTATTCATATTCAGTTACACACACGTGTGAAGACATATAGTACAATCCTTTATTGATTTTATAAAGTCAACGTGGTTGAACCCAGCAACAGAAATTAAATACACTTCTGTAATAAATATAGCCAATTAGCCTGTAGAGTTATTTTAAAAATTAATCAAAGACATAAATCAGTGATTATAAATCACATTTTCATAGATTACACATATTGTTTTTATATATTAATAAGAAGATCATTTTCAGGCATCGCAAATGTCTTTCTTGCCTGGAGCGAGAAACCCACTTCAGAGTCATAAATTCATAGGTCGGTGCGTGTTTGCCGAGCTCGGCAGTGGAACATGACAGTTTCCTGACATCGCTGGTACGCCGCTGCTGTTTTGAATTCACATCTATATTTATTTATTTCACTTTTGAAGTGTGTGCTGGTATAAAAGGAAAAGACATGTATATAAATAAAGTCAAAGACATTCCAACCTGGTCTTGGCACACTGGGGTTTAGAAAGGTGTGTGTGTGTGTGTGTGTGCGTGTGTGTGTGTATGTGACAAAGAGAGCTGCTGCTGATGCTTGTCAACGCAGCAGGAGCTGATGCATGAATACGATGTCTATGTCACTTTCTCTTTATCAGAATGAGTGTTTGAGTGTGCGTGCGTGTGTCTCCTTGACTGTCGCTCTTCACTGCCTGGCTGTGCCACACTGGAGCTGTGCTTTACGAGTGAGAAATCCAGCAGGGCTGAGTAAAAGGTGTTTTAGTCTTTGTGCTCTTTACTCAAGCCGCTGGTAGTTGCATCAAGAACTCCGGAGTGACTACGAGGTGATCAACAATCCGGCCCCTATATAAATTCAAACTCATCTTATAAGGCTTATTTATCAAAATACTACGCATAGTACTCATACAGTCAAGAATTTACAGGGAGTGTAATCACAGCATGAAAAGGAAGAAGGAGGACGGTAGTTTGAATTGAAACATCCATCTTGGTTAACCTGTATTCAGCTTGAGGGATGAATTTCAAGCTACATTTTGTGTCTGAGGCCCAATTACAGCATCATAACACAAGTCCAGTCAAGATATTACTGTAGATGTTCATATTCCATTTGTTACAATACCGCTTCATGAAAGAACTGTTCACCATGCTGTTCCCAGGATGTTAGCAGTCTATTATCAAACATTATGAGTACACACACTCTAATTACAATTCAAACACAAACTGATTTCAAAGAACATTTCTAAAGTCAGAACCAATAAAAATATGACTTGAAAATGTCAGCAAAGATGTCTAGCAGGTTTCCAGCTTAAATCTAAATACTAATACAGATAGTGTCAATGCGTTACACCCGTATTACGTACCAATGTTTAATGACATCAACAAATATAACTTATAAATTTGAATTATTATATACTGTACATTATTATAACAAGGAGCATCATGCATATTTGGTGCATTAATGCAACCTACTCTCACAGGGAAAAAAAACCTTTCAAATCCAACTTATTTGCAACTAACAGCTTCTATATACGATGAATATCAACAAATCAAGATTCACTTGAATGCTCCTTATGCCACGTTCTGCACCAACACCCCACAGAAAGTTTTACCGTGACCAGATGTTTTTGGTAGCCATCGATAAGCTTCTGGCAGAATTCTGGTTGGATATTTAACCACAGAGTTCAATTTTTCCACATATTTTCTATAGGGTTGAGGTCAGGACTTGTTTTGAGCTTAATGTTCACCTACTTTATCCATTCCACCACCAGCTTTGATGTGTGTTTGGAACACCCATATGTGTCCAAGTTTCAACTGTCTAGCTGATGGTTTGACGTCATTCTGAAAACGTCTGAGGTTCTTCATTATTCCATCCACTTCCCATAGCATGACGCTGTCACCCCCCATGCTTAACAGTTGGTACAGTCTTCCTCTGTACCTCTGGTCATTGTGGTCAAACAACTCAAACTTTGTCTCATCTGACCACAAAAATTTCCTCCAGAAGGCGTTGTCTTTGGCCATGTGGTCGGCTGCAAACTTTATTCAAGCTTGAAGGTGTGGATTTGAGAGTAGGAGCTTCATTCTTTGGCGGCAGCCTATCACTCCATGGTGATGTCAAACTCACTTGACTTTAGACAGTGTTTAGCAGCTTCCAGTTCATGGCAGGCCTGGGCCCTGATGGTTCCTGGATTGTTCCTGATCATTCGAACCAATTTCCTCTCAGCTGAGGGTGACAGTTTGGGTC
>JAQQZX010000005.1:23328683-23354619 GCA_030068355.1 Notoglanidium maculatum | reverse complement strand
CCTGACCAGTGTTAATTTTGTCAACAAAAATTTTGGCGATTCTTCAATGACCGTTTATTTCATGACTAAATTGTAATGACAACATTCAACAACTAAAATCATGGCAAAATCCCTGTCCATTACGCCCCGTTGAGTAAAGATGAGGTGAAATTGCCGGCTCGGTTTGGGCCGACAACCTCGTTAGGCATTCACTGTCATATTATACACAAAAGAAGTGCACGTAGTGGCTGTTCTTCCGTTTCTCTCGGCCACTTACGGAGCAGGTTACTCGGAACAAGCCTGACATGAAAAACTTCTCAGCGAACAAAAATCATTTTCTTCTAATCCAGTATTGACAGCTTGGTTCATTATTAATTAATTTCAGTCAGAAACCATATTACTCTTAATCTGACCATTATTATTTCTACATCCATGAACACTAAATGGAATGTACCATTTTGCTAGGAGAATGAGACAATAGGTGCAGTGATTTATTGCAACATGTACATGTAAATACAGAGAGTTTTTATAATTCTAACGAGCTTTAAAGTCAATATTTGTTATGAGCTCCTTTATTCTTCAGCACAGCTTTGAGTAGTCTTCAGGAATAGTTCTCCAGGCTTCTTGAAGGACATTCCAAAGCTCTTCTTTGGCCGTTGGCTGCCTTTTGTTCCGTTCTCTGTCAAGGTGATCCCGCAAAGCCGATGATGCAGGTAGGCAGCATGTTTTTCATCTACAGGGATGGATAAATTCATTAGTTAGTGGCAAGTGAAAGCTGCTTAGTGTCACATTTTTGTTGCCTGGAAACCTCCAGGCTGACACAATTTAACCCCAACGTATGATGAGCTAGTCATCTTTTAAAATGCTTTAATGAAAATAACTGACTAGAAGATTGTAGCCATAATACTTAACGTCTTTCACTGCCATGTCTTTATTTTTGCCTGACACACTATTAGCGGAGTTGAATAAGTCAGAGTTGCTACTATCTAACCATTAATTAAACTTTGTCCATCAGAAACTATGGTTGGCGGGAATCCAGTATAGTTTTATATAATTGAATAATTGTGGCTTTTTCATTAAAATTTTTTTTTTTTTTTTAAAATCAGGAATACTCTGAATACCAAGAGAGGTTTTCTTTCCACTCACGTTTTCTTGCTTACAGAATGAAATTGCTCGTACAATAAAGATGACACAATAAGAATGATTTTTAAAAAAAAAAAAACTAAATGAGAATCTAGGATTTGAATCTTCTTTGCTTTGGCTTTTCACCCCATTTCTCCAGCAGTTAGCAAGATCGCGTCAAAATAAATGTGGCTTTAATTGAATCCAGAAAATAAACTTAATTTTTTTCTAACTGTCAATGAGATTCTTTCTCTTTCACCCTTCCGCTGTCACCGTTCCAGTTGCCCAGCTGATAAAAGTGGCACTTTAAATAGAACAACAGGACTCCTTTCTCGCAGCCTTTGCTCTTCAAAGGAAAAGAGAGTGAGAAGAAAGGACGACAGCAATACCTGTCACATGCGCTGAAACGATCAGAGCAGGGAACTGAATACTAGCAATCAGTGCCTTATTCATCAGAGCTGGCATGCTTTTTTTCCCTCCTCCCTCACACGCTCGAAGAGGCACAGTGTAATTACCGGGACACTGGCAGGAAGCAATGCAATAATTTCCCCCCAATTTAGGCAACCGCCTGGCAGCAGCCTGCAATTCCACTCCCTTTAGCTTTATGTTAATGCATCTGAGCAGAACATAGACTTCAACTAAAAGCACAGCTTCTGTCTGTCTCTCTCTCTCCCTCTCTGTCTCTCTCTTTTTCTTTCTTTCATGGTGGTGTAGTGCTCTGATTGCCCTTTTAAGGGCTATAATCAAGTTTCTTTTCATCTGGATTGTTTTTTTTTTTTTTTCTGGTTACTTCAAGTCGCCATAGACAGGACGTTTTTTCCCCTTTGTGGCGGATTGGATAAATGTATAATGGGGATAGCCAATCATAGCTTTAACTTTGGAAGTGAGAACTTTTTTTTTTTTTGCTCTAGAGTTACTAAGATAACTAGCTGGTAGAGACTTTGTAGAAGAAAAATATGAAACTACAGAAACAAAACCATTTAAATGGTACATTTTGACATGTAAGCTCCAAGGCTTTGAGCTTTCGTGCTGGCCATTAGTGGGATCGCGGTGATTTTTTTCTTCTTTCTTTTTTTTTTGAATGCCTCATTTAAGAAATGTTCTAAAAGGCCTATTTAAGAAGTTTCTAGAAGTTCTGCTTGAGCTACTGTATGTCTAAGACTACATGTCTAGAAGGGTTATATAAGCTTTATACCACAGAACTGTTGATTTCTTTTCTATAACATCAGCTCTGACAGTAGTTCCAGCTACAAGGCAAATCACAGATTTATATTAAAACTCTTCTTCAGATACACGGAAGAAGTTTTTCTATAGTAAAATCTGACACCAGGCGTTGTAAGGAGAACGGATGAACAGGATAATACAATACGACATGATAAGATTTCATAGACAAAATCTGAAAAATATACGCCAATGACGAACATGGGGCGAGTAAGGATGCCATAAGAGATACAAACACAAACATGAGCAGAAGTTGCATTTGTTGCCATGGGAACCTTGACACAAAAGGGGACTCCTAAATAATGATAGAAATAGTCCATGCTAGTGGTGACCTTAGACCTGCACCTGGTCATTTCATTGACTGCATCTTTTGTATCCTGATAAAATTTTAACTACATGCAAATATACTTGTTCTATAACGTGTCTCGGGTTAACCAGATGACAATCTATTTCCTGTATATGGTAATTACACTTGTCCAATAACATCCTGTAGCTAGTTGTTTTGTGCAAAAGTGTATTTGTGTTTTTCTAAAACGTACCAAATTCTGCAGTTCTGATTCTCAGGAATGATGTGTTTATAATGATGTAAAGTGGCGAAAATGCATCTCAGACCTCTTGAAGTGATGTGAATGTTCAGAATTGAAATATTGACTGTGTCTTTGGTGCATTTCCAAGTCCATCACAGACTCTTGACTTCCATCTTATTAAATGTGTTAATATGTACCAACACATCGTTCCAAATCCTCACACTGTGACTCCGTGTGCCCTGTGGGTGGAGGCGGAGTCATCTTGGAAGAGGCCACTCCCATCAGGATAAAACTACTTTGTCATAGGAAGTCAGAAGGATTAAGCACTTTGCATTGATGAGTATTGATGCGTCTCAGCAAAATTCCCCAGAGTGAAGTGAAATTCAACATACAGAATAGCTTTTCCTTTAGAGCTTTTACAAATAATGAAGTCTTTGGGGTAAACTCACTGACAGCCTTTTACACGCGGATGTGTCAGTGTTCCGGTCAGTTTTAATGGCCTCCCACAGGCTGTGAAGAAGCCGTGTTAACGTGAAGTGGGTCCTAACTTGAAGTGATCTGCAACACTCTTGTGGTTCAGATACTTGGTTAAGCAGAAGAATATTACAATGTTCAGTGTATGTTCACTCTCCCACTGTCTAATTACAGCTGGCCCCCAGCTTCTGCTGTGCATTTACGCTGTTGTATATTTGAACATTCTTTTTCCATATCTAATTCATAATTGGAAATTTTTTGTGGATGGATGAGACCAATATAGATTGTTTTGGCATTCCTTTGGCATGGGAACCTTATCCCATCTGTGAAACACGGAGGTGGTAGTATCATGGCTTGGGCTTGTTTTGCTGCATCTGGGCCAGGACGGCTTGAAATCATTGATGGAACAATGAGTTCTGAATTATACCAGCGAATTCTAAAGGAAAACATCGGGACATCTGTCCCTGAACTGGAGCTCAAGAGAAAGTGGGTCATGCAGCGAGACAATGACCTTAAGAACACAAATCATTCTACCAAAGAATGGTTAAAGAGGAATAAAGTTAATGTTTTGGAAAGTCCAAGTCGAAGTCCTGACCTTAATCCGATAGAAATGTTGTGCGAGCAGTTCATGGGAGGAAGCCCACCAACATCCCAGAGTTGAAGCCGAACTATGGAGGAATGGGCTAAATTTCCTCAAAGCTGATGCGCAGGACTGATCAATTACTGCAAGCGTTTATCGTGGACCCGAAAGCAAAGGTTCATATACTTTTGTCACTCACAAATATGTAATATTGGATCATTTTCCTCTATAAATAAGTGACAAAGTATAATATTTTTGTTTTGTTTGTTTAAGTAGGTTCTCTTTAGGAAATATGATGATGTTTTAGATCCTATTTATACAGAAATATAGAAAATCATAAAGAGTTCACAAATTTCCACTGTACACAACTGTAAATACTTTATAAAGCAGTAGGCAAAAAACTTGAGATTACATGAAGTGTATTGCTTTGACTTCGCATGAAAGCAGTGGAAGTAAAATTAGATGAGTGGCCAAAATCTAATATCTAATGTCTATCAATAGATATCACAATAAAACTATTGGGGTAAAGCAATGAATTCTATCAAAAGGTCATAATAAATATGATGTGGGAGAAACTATTGCAATGATATACTTAATAACAGCTGCATTTGTGATTTTAAAAGGTTTTCCTAGTCTGTAATACTGTACTGGTCTATGCCAGTTTCCCCCAAATACCAAACATAATAAACAGAAAAGTTGTAACCCTTTAATTCCAAACAAACAACACTAAATTTTTGGTTTTGACATTTGTCCTTCTGTGTAATTTGCCCCTTGATGAAGCAATGTGTGTTTAGTCTATCTGCTATAATTTCTCCTCCAAAAGCGTTTTGAGGAAAATGGATTATAATTTAAATAATTCACGTTTATTACACACATGACTGTGCTTTCTCGATCACTGCTAACGACATCTTACTAACGTGTCTGCAAAGGAAACCGAAAAATATCAGCCCAAAGAAAGAACGTGTCTGGAGATTGTTTCACTCTGTGTAATCACCTGGCACAACTACATGAATCTATAGTCTGGGTTGGAAAGAAATCAGCTCCAGCCTCACTTTTTCATACCATTGTGTGTATTTTACTAATGACCATTAGTATTGCTGATGCGCTTGATTACCAAAAATAATCTACATTAAGACACGGGTGAAAAAAAGCAAAAAAAGCAAAAAAAACCCAAACCATAGATTGATATCTTTTTATATTTAAAAGCCAGGGAGAGCAAAGCCACCTCTGAATGAAACCAAGATGTGAAAAGAACCCCAATTACTGAAAATTATTGGCTGATCGTTTGAGACTGTAATTTTGTAACCTTATTTGGAATTCGGTCTAATTTTGCCTTTAGACTGAAAAAAAATTATTCATGGATCAATGTATTTTAATTAAGAGCAGAATTTCCACATAAGTAAAATATGAAAGCATTTATATATTGATCCATTTTATTGGTCCATGTTACAATAAATTAATTTAGTAAATATACAGTGTTGACCCAATGTCTGAGAGCAGTAGTAAAAATGCTTCTGTTTGGGATTCTTTTCTAAATTAACAAAACATTTTTCATTAAACTTCAACAGTTTTCAGAGGATTTTGTTGTTGTTGTAATTTTAGTACTAGGCATGTAAAGATTCACCTAGCTCACAATCCGATTCTGCCACAATATTTTTGGGAAAAAAAGAAAGAAAATTAAAATAATTTATTTCTAAAAAAAAAATGCAACATTTATTTTCCTACTCTTTATCAACATAAATATTCTTTTTGTGAAATTATATATTTATATATATATATATATATAATTTTTTTTTTTTTTGTCAACAATACATAATAATTGTTGGTTACAACAATAATTATTTACAGACATTTGTAAAATTTGGAGGAAAATGTAATAGACTATTAACTAAAATATTCCTTTTATTAAAAAAGAAAAACTTTCTTCATAAACATTTATAAACATTTATGAAGGTAGTCAGCTTAAATATAAAACAGCTACCTCAATTTGCTTCTCTTTTCTTTTCCTTTCAGCATTCTGTACAAACGATACAAACAATAGCTCCAATTTCTCATTGAATCTGTTTGTAAAGTCAATCGCACAAAAGCTTTTTCCCATTTTAGATCTGTTTTTCACGTGTTTTCGTGGCATTAGAGCTGTGTTTCTTCCACCTAGTGTGCCATCATGTATTCCCGCTACTGTAGCTTATTTCAACCTCTGCTGTATAAACAATGCAATTACAGTTAGGAAGCACTAAGAGATTACTCGCAGTTCATTTTTTATTTCGTAATAAATTTGTACTGTGATTTATCGCTGAACGATATATTGTTACAAGCCTATTTGTAACATCCCATTTTTGCTTTAATGACAGTGTGAACTCTAGCTGGCACTGACTCTACAATGTTTGTGTGAAACCTTATGATCCATTTTAGATGAAACCCATCGACGTGTCGTCTGAACACGTGCTTCAATAGAGAAGAGATTAAACATGAGGAAAATCTGACTTTTAGTACAAAGCAGTTGCTTAGATTTAAATAGACACCTAGAAATGCAGAATCTTGAATATTAAATATCCAAGATATTGAACATTTACTTTGTTTTAAATATTTCAAAATTGTAAAACTTTTTGTTTTTTTCCAATTTTAAATGGAATTTTTTTTATGAGGTCTCAGACTTTCTATTTAATTTAACGTAAACCTTCGATTATGACCTATTTAGATTTTTTTAAATATTTTATTAAAAAAAATAATATAGTTTAATATTTTACTTAAGTAGAAATACTTGCCTCAATTTAAATACACGTAATTTGATCCACGAAATCTTTTTTTTTTCAGTGTACAAACCATGACATTTTGAGAAGTGTCTGTGTGTCATATTACCTTTTGGGGAGTGTCAGTTTTTTCAATTTGCATTCCCAGCTATCCTAATACACCATTCCAACACATTATTTACGAAGCCCATATTTCAGGCCCTCAAACTAAAGTGGTATTCAAACTTCAACTAAAAGTGTCATGAATTTAACGGTAATGGTAACAGTCTCAATCATGTGACGTATGGTATAATGCTAACTGAAGTAATAATCCAGTAGAGACGAGGGGAGGGGACTCTTGGTTCTGCCATGGCAAGATAAATAAATGAATGAATGAGACACGCATGTGTTCAAAAACAATTTCTTTCAAATAACACAGTGCTCAGACATTTGAGGTGTGGTGTGCCCTTTCTGGATGAATTAAAACAGCCACAAAATCACCCTGAGTTTAATAACAGAGAGCGATGTGGGTCTGCAGAATTGATAATGCTGCTGTTGTTCTGCCTTTTGTGGAGATTATTGATATAAGAGTAATGGCAGAAATATTACATTTTAGGAAAATGGCAAGGAATGATATGTTTAGCATGTAAAATCATAACCATGACCCTGTTTCTCCCTGACTCACTCCTCAGGAACAAAATGTATATATAAACCTGCAAGATGCTAAAAGCTGATGGCCCTCTGAAATCCTGGTGCAGGAATAATACATGAACCTCATTCTGTCTTCCATCCTCTTTGCATTTTGCTCTTTGCACTCAGAGTTTCTTTTTCATCAGAACAATGCTTCCACCTCTCCGTTCTTCTGTTTTCCTTATCAATAGTTAAACAGTTGCTTAGATGTAGGAATGTGGTAAATGCTTGCGCCATTTTCATGCTACCTGTCATTACGAGCTCTCTGCTGTATCGTTTGCAGATATATGAGCTCTCAGAGGGAGGGGGGGTGGTTGGATGGGCATGAACATGGCTGATGATGGAAATTTTAACCCCGGATTTACAGTCGTTGGAAATTCCCAATTAATCTGCACTCACTTTTCATGAGGCTGACAGGCTGGATCTATTCATCCCCATAGCCATGACGTGCTTGGGGAGAAGAGATTAATACCCCCTAGAAGCAAGTGTGTGTGGGGGGGGCAGTCAGCAGCAAAGAGAGAAAAAAGATAGAAGGAAGAGTGATTAGTGATGAAGATTAAAAGAGTGAGTTTAAAATGATCACATGTGATTCGTCTGTGAGGTGTTTTTTTCTGTTCTAGGAAGATGCAGATGGGTTCTTAGGAAGAGGTTATATTTGAAACTGCTTTGAGGGAGGCATTTATATGTTCCGGCAGAATTATAAAACTGAAGAGTCTATGTATAATTTGTGCGGCGAATCGGAATCGGTGGCGAGGATGCAGCTGAGTAATAGCTTTCCTACTTTTAGGCACTGCACAGCGCTGCTCTTGTGCAGTACACAACACCGTTGTTGCCTGTGATTTACAGGATTTTAAGCTTCGAGTAATAATTTTATCAAAGAATTGCATCCCCTCTGTCTCGTTGAGGCTGCAGGAAGAAGCAGAAGATGGTGTCCTTTGCTAGGATGAAATGCCAGGGTAATTAAGGGTGAGCACAAAAAGGTAGCCCAAATGCTCCATATGTACAGCAAATCCAACTGTAATTAACCAGAGAACCAAGGCATGACCTAAGACTAGATCTTATGAACTCCACAGCACCTCATGTCATATAAAAATGCTTTAAATGCTGCTAAAATAAGCCAATACAAAAACCTGGCACTATGATGATGTTATCTCTAAAGGATAGAAAGTGTTTGGAGTTGAGTTACACAGGCACAGACGGGTTCGAGGTAAAGTTTGCCTAAAAACAGAGGTAATTTAATTAAAAACTCCATATGTTTTTCACTTTGAGGACATTGGAGGAGACATCATTTATGAAATGTCCTTATTTCGAAAAACAAAAATTTGTTACATAAATGTAACAAATTTAAGCTGTAAGTATCGTAGCTTAGCGCTCGGCTAGCTTAACCCTGAAACCACAGGCACGCTTCCTTTACAGTAGACTGTACACATCAAATGAACAAAATCAGTGACATCATTTTATCAATTTGACAAGTCATAATATTAACAAATTAAAAATGTGATAAGTAAGGAGAACATCACACGAAAGACTATACGAAAATATTACAATAGTATGGTGTGACTGTCCACAAAGCAGTCCCAGGTGTTTTATTCCACTTATACCACAGCAGTTTTCCAAAAATCTCAGTTTTTTTATTATTATTAATGCATCCCAGGTTAGTTCCTGTTATTGCAACCGTTATAGCAATTACTAATAGCCGATATTAATATTCACCACCAATCGTTATACAACCAAACATATTAGAATTGGCGTATTACAGTAAATCTATCATTATGTTTAATTTAAGTTCAATTTAACTGCACTATAAAATAGACTAAGTCTGGTATGCATATGGCAATTTTAGGATGTTGATTTAGTATCTTGTGGCTACATGAAACATATTTTAAAAAATTTAAATAATTATAAATAAGTAAAATGCAAAATAACAGGATGCGCTGGATCAAGTACTAGTTTATAAGCTTTAATGAAGATGGAAGCCATATTGTTAAATTAAACCAAATCTGGAGTGATTAATAAATATGTCTAGAACTATTCATGAAGAAATATACACTATATGGCCAAAAGTATACGGACACCTGTGCATCACACCCATATGTCAAACTTGTTATTACAAAGTCAGACACACACAGTTTCCCCAAACCTGTTCCAGCATGACAATGGCTCTGTGCACAAAGCGAGCTCCATGAAGACACGATTTGCCAAAGATTAGACTGGAAGCGCTCGAGAGAACTGACGTCAATCCCATTGAACACCTTCAGGATGAATAGGAATGCTGACTACATGCCAGGCCTTCTTGCCCAACGTGACCTCATTAAAGGTGCGTCAATTCTAATTCAGTACCCGTTCTGTAAAATTCAGCAAATATCTACTCACAGTCTGTTAGCTCCATTCTGTGCTGAAATAAAAAAATCCTACGCTCGTACACAGCCCTGGTCTGGAAACAGGGACTCAAAACGAGCCTCACGTCATTATTCCAGCCAATCAGTAACAGGAGGCGTATTCCACCCAATCATAGGACGGGGGGAGGGGTGGCAGGGAGCTGGGGTGTTGTTGTTGGTGTTATTGCCTTGGCAATGCACGTCCATGAATTTGGGGGCGGAGCTTTTGAAGGAGCACTGAATGGGGGTGCGTATTTGTTTGTCGATGACTCCCCCTTAAATGCTCTTGCGGCTGAATTAAATTCCCCACAGCGACGCTCCAAAATCAAAAGCCTTCCCAGAACACTAGAGCTTATTATAAGGGAAAAGGGGAACTAAATCTGGAATGGGAGGTTCAACAAGCACAAGTACTTTTGGCCATATAGTGTACTGGACTCTAATAATCTTAATAATAATCTTGCTGTATTATTGTCTCAGACGGCTACTTGAGAAAAAAATCTGTCAAACATGTAGGTGCGTAAATTTTGAGAAAATGGACTTTGAATACGAGAAAATCGAAAATCGCTGTAACATAAAAACTTGAGTCACAAATTCGTAATACGTGAAAATATTACGGTGCTTGTTCTGTGCCGGTGTAGTATGCAGAATGATCGTTCAGGATGTTTAACCATTACACACAGTTAAAGCAAATTGTGTCTCTGCATAGGATTTTTGTGTACGTCATTCTGTCTTGGCCTGCTGGTCTTGTCTCATTCTGCTTCATTTCCATTTGTGTATTTTTCACCGCTACTGAGTAACACAAACACGCATGTATGCGTGTAGTGCTGCGTGTGGGCTGAATGACATCACGCTAGATCCGTGACATTACTTACTGACCCTTCTTAAACAAAAAGCCATGACCTCTGACCTCCTGAGAAATTTTTTTCATTTTCATAGATTGAACAAGAATATTTTTGAGCTTGTGTGTGTACAGTGTGTGTATATGTATAAATGATGCTGATTACCTGGCTGAGTTATATTGTGGACAGAAATCAAATAAACACACAAAACTGAGGCCCTTAGGATTAGAAATTGTTCCATGATCCATGGCAGTTGTATGATTTGTACTTCTCGTGTAAGATTTAAATTTGTGTGCAGTTTTTGCCTCTCGGGCCTGGCTTGATATATAGCTTGCATTATTGCTGAGTATTGATTATCACTTTACGTGGACTCGTGTTCCTGTGTTTGATTTGAGCTGCTCGACAGGCTCTTTCATTGTTTCCAGTGATGAATGATTATTGAGTCTGGTCACACTCGTTCTCTAAATGTTTTTCTTCCTCCTCCCTTTCTCTCTCCGTGGCGCCTTTGGCATTCAGCTCCTTTGGAGAAATGAGACTGCGCTTTATATGTTATTAATCAGTCATTTTTATTATTTTATGCTACATTAATAATTGCAGCCACATCGCTTAGCGCCTTGGTGTCATCTCAGGCTGTAGACAACCATAGTGTATGAGGTTAGAGTAGGATTTTGTTTTAAATATATAGCTTATGCTAACTGTTCTAAATGTAAATGCACAGATAACTGTTTAAGATGAGCGTATGACAGTTGTATTGCTCTGGTAATAAAACAGATTAGGAGCCTCAGACATTGATCAGTGTTTTTAAGTTAAGAAAAGCTTCCTTGCTACATGGTGCGTGCATCCAAAATAACACAATTCTTTGCAACAGTATAACATATTAATATTCTGTCTCACTTGGCATTTAGGTAAGCGTGGAACTTTACTTAATTTCACAAATCTAGTTGTCTGTATGGCCTTTAAACTTGTAATAATAACTATCTTGTTAAGCAGTAAACCGGTAATTAAAAAAAATAGTCATCTTTTTCGTAAACTGATTCAGGGCAGCACTACTTTCAGGGACATTTTTTTTAGCACAGTTATGGTAAATGCTGAAAAACAGCAAAGATCATGTCAAATCACATTGATTAACACCCATATACCTGCGAAAAATGACATTTACAGCTTTTAGGCTCACTGTTATCGACAAAAATAAATAAATCAGTGCAATAGACGTGCACAATGATGTTGCTATTTATCATATTACGTTATATAGAAATGTACAAATAATTAAAATGCACTCGTGTGGATGACCTGTAGGCTCAGAGGCTCAGAAATCGTTAATTCTGGTACTGAGAGAGTGTGCAGCAAGGAAGCTCATGTCCATCAGCTTATAACGCAGTGGCTGACTTTCAGTGGATGGAGGATGCCATGTCTATAGCAGCATCTAGGAATTTGTTTTTTTACAGGCTGATACTGACTCGGGAGTTGAATGCCAAATCTGGCCTCATTAACGTCCAGAAACAAGTCTGGATCGGCCTCTATTAGCTGGCATGTGCTAAGGACCGGCTCTAAACTAGCTGTGACAGCAATCCTCAAACGTGTCCTGAGTAGGACATGCAACCCCTGACACCCGACGTGCCTTGAGCTTTCCTGCGACACTCGTGGGTTGGAATGCACACGCAGCTCCCACTGCTGAGAATCTGTATGTAATCTGTTGATTTCATGAGAAGCTCGACATTACTGCAGCCGCCAAAAAGAAAATCAGATCCATTGCAATCAGTTCCACTGTGAAATTTTACCATATGCAGATTTCATCCTGGAACTCAGTGATTAGTGCAAAACTTTCTTGCTGCATCTGTCTTTACATACACACACACACACTCACACACGCACACACAGCAGCATGGTATATGTCTGTTTGTGTGCATTAGCGTGTTATTGCCTCCATATGCTGATGTGTGCCACATGTGTAAGGTCTGCATGTGTGTAACAGCCAGGGTGTGTTTAATGGTCTGGGAAGGAAGTGTGTGAACCATAGTCTGACTGCACTCACACTTACAGCTGGGTGGGATTATCCCCATGTAAAGATGTTCCACAGTAGCCTGCATGTGTTTCAGTTTTGGGATGCACACACACACACACTTTACAAACACTCATGCCATCTCTATCTGAGATGTCTGGAAAGTATTAGAGCGCCAACCTATGAAGTCAGGTATAGTGAGAAATCGAGACATTTGACCTCCTGAGAAATATCAGGGCGAGTAAAATGCAAACCTTGATGTTTAAGTGCAACAGTAATTGTGTAATAGACTGCATCAAAAGTAATCGGACATCTGGTCCTATTTTGCATCCCATAATGGATACGTTCTTTCCTTAGAGTAGTGCTTCTCCTCCAGCCTAGCACATACATTCCAAATACATGTATCACTGCGTGTAGGACATGGCAAGTGTGAGTATTTCGTGCAAGATTGGTTAAGAGTATTAGTACGAGTTACCCCGAACACTCAGTCGCTTCTCTGACTAATATCTTCCTTACCTGGTCGCTGATTTTTAATGGACAGCCTCCTCCAGGTAGATTAATTCCATTTGCTTGATATTTGATATTTGAAATTATCATACAGACTTCTTTTCTCTTCATGGACGTTTTCTCTGACAAACTCTGAGGAATCCAAGGAACAGGTGTATCTCTATTGAGACACTTTATTTGCACATAAATAGATTCCACTCAACCAATCATGTGACGTCTGATGGAAACCAGAACTAATTTATGGGTTTCACAGCAATGAGGGCAAATATTTTTTCATAGCAAGGCACAATATATAGCACATGTGCAAACTTCTGAGCATTACCATGAAGTATTGGCTTCCTACCCATGTCCATGTGGGTTCCATATGGGTAATGTCTACATATTTGCAATTGCCTTCTGTGCATGTGGATTAAAGCTTATACCGGAAATCCGAAAAAACATCACAAATAGAAGAGAAAAAAAAAACCATCTAGACCATATTTGCAGAAAGGAAAAGAAAGGAAACCAAAGCACCTTGGGTAATTTCTTTTTCTATACACAGATATAAATACATGGCGAAGTGCCATCTTCCCACACTCAAGAAAAACGCTGCAGAAATCAAATTGTAGCATTTCAAGAGAGAGGAAAAATAGTCTGCCAATCAAAAAAACAACTTTTGAAAAACTCAATATCTACCAAATAGACATGGTTATGGTCCAGGGAAGTATAAACTTTTATCAAATATTTCACCCAACTGAGAAAAGTGGTATCAGCTTCAGATCTCTCCCTAGCACACTTTACCCAGACAGAGAAGAGGAAATAAAAAAACCAATCCAACAGACAGCCTACTGCATTCCAGACACCAGTTTCTAATATCACAAATAAAGAACAAAGCTCTCACTCCTCTCACACCACTTTCACCTGAAGCTCAATATCAAATGCTTTAACATCTTACTTTACCACCAGTCCAGAGACGGAACTTCTGAAAGAGCTAAATGTTTATGGAAAGCCAGTTCTATGGCTACTGAAATAATGAAAAGAGCTAGACAGCTTAGAAAGAATACAACTAAAGTAAGATTATCAGATGACCTGAAACAAACAAGGACACAGCTCGATTACCTACGTATAGATGGCCACCTGGGAGAGAGTCAGCAGGGGTCAAGGAAGCATTACATGAGACCATTTCCACTACGATGATGGAACTGCAGACAAAACATGACACCAGTCACCAGTCCAGCAATTCACTCTGAAGCTTTATACACCGAGTCACTGAAGAGATTCCCATATACTAGTATCAGCCCACGATCAGCTTATCCCAACGTCTTCGCTCAACCACAGAACAATAATCTAACCGAAGCTGTCCTGCATTTAATGGAAAACACCTACAAGATAAAAGTCTCCTGCACTGCATGCCAGTGATAAACCTGTGGTGTTAAAAAATGTTCTTAAGAAAGCCGATTTGCGCCTCAAGAGCCAGGACTTCTAGTAGCTTTTAAACGAAAACAGGAAAAGAGCACAATTCCCAGCTGCCAGCAAACAAAATGTGATGAAACAAACTAAGGGAAGCACGTCTCAGGCAGTTAAATATGGAATTGGACTTCGTTGACCTTTTATTTATATGTGCGAAACAATATTATTTGACTCGTATATAAGTCAACACATCCTAAATCAACGCGATAACTTATTAGTGTATTCTAACTGACCGATAAAACTTAAAACTTTCAACAAGACTCAATCTATGTCACAATTGCAAGATTTACGCATTTATTTAAAGTTATGCTAAGTATACATTACAAGACTTGGAAATGACTTTGAAAAGACTTTTAAAAGACTAAAGACTGTGCCATTAGTCATAGAGTTTTGCTGGTTTTACACCAAACGAATTTTCAAGCGATTATCTATGACTTTGGAAAGACTTGCAAGGACGTTATTTGCATGAGCCAAGACTAAAGATAATATTAAACTGATTTTATCGGAACCTCAAGACGAGAAAAAGGCTGACTTAAGACGGCTATCCTGGCCACCTTATACCAAATGATCGAGATGACAGGAGCGCGCCCCAACTCTAGCAACACTCTCATGATTTTATTCCGACATTGGAAATTTGTCTGCGACAGTGAAATCGCTTGATGTAAGGCCATGATTAGTTGTTGGAATATTCAATGCTTATACTCTAGTACATTTGGAAACACAACATTAGATCAAGAGTTTATTGAGAACGTAAAAAATATTGGCAATGCTATCGAGAAAGAAACACGGTGTTGTTCCCAAGCAGCTGCGTCCTGTCCCAGAGGAAATAGAGATTTTAATATTCCCTCCTTAAAACAATAAAAAAAAAAAAAAACTCAACAACAACAACACAAAAACAAATGGCCTTGATTCAGGTGGAATAATCATCTTCTACAAGGCAAACTACAAACGTTTAATTAAGACAGCAGGGACAACAGTTTGCCTGGAAATTAAACCATTTGTTTTACAAAAAGGTACAATATATATATACCGTATAAACAGTGTGGCCCGAAAATCTGGATCCATATTTGTCTTCTTATTTCAGATCCAAATTGGCTTTAAAACTAACAACAGCAAGGCAAGATTCTTGACGTAGAGGAGTTGCCTACAAATTCCAAAGAAAGCATCTTGATAAGCATCCAGGACTGCACGTCCATGTTGGAAAAGTGTTTAAACGTTTTAGAGAAACAGGAAGTGTGCATTAATCGACAGCTTAGTGGTCATCCAAAAACTGCGACTGATGAGGAAACCTCTGCAACATCTTCAGAATAATTACATAAATAATTGCCTATGGATCCAGACCTTTGGGAGACCTTATTATATCCCTATATGACTTTATTTTCAATCAAAAATCCAAGCACGATATTATGTTTTGATATGTGGAGATGCTGGTAGAAATATGAATGATACTGACTTTTTTGGGACTCTTCATTGATAGAGAGCATCAAACCCAAAGTAACTGACAGTCTGGGACTAGAACAAATGGAGAATCTCTCGATTGGTTGATCTTAAGCTCTAGATGAAGCTGTTTTGTGGGGAATATTGTATAAGATTATAGATCCTAAACTCTACTGTTTGGTCACTGCTACTATAGCCGAAACATTCACCAAAGTTCTCCAGAACCAGAGAGATTACAGGCATATCCATTAAAATCTTTGCTCAAATGGAATGAATCCAAACCTATGGACGTGCAATGAAAAACAAATCATAACAATTGCACAACAGTTTTCTGTGGAATGCCAATCCCTGTTGGAATAATTATGGCAAAAAGACAATAATAATAACACTTGCAAAACCACTGATTAAAATGTCAAACATCACACAGGAAACTCTTATAAACAAAAACAGGCCAAGAAAAAAAAAAAAAAAAGAATTATGCATTGATGGTGATTGTAAAACCTTAAGGGATAAAAAAAACAAACAACAACAACAAAGAACCCCAAACATTCATGATCTTCGAGTGAAAAAAGTTTTAAACGTCATGTGGCAGTTCATGAGAACCCGTTCTACAAAAGATTTCACCACTTTGATGCGGAGCTGCCAAACCAAAATGGAACAATATGAAAATCTTTCTTTGAAAAACAGACCACCCGGACTTCAACCAAACGCGGGGAAAAAATAGATAAGTTAATAAAAACAAAAACCACATTGACTTGTCAATCAAAATACTGAAATGAAATAAAATGTGGTTCAGATAACGTAACCTAAATAACAAAATGCTCGAACTCTGTAACCCCAAAAACAACTGAAGCACTGATTAAACGTTTTAATCTAATATTACAATCAGGACCTACAAAAAAGGACACATATTTGACCCTAATTATCAAGGCATTTGCAGTAATCTTGGGATAAAATCACAACATTTTCAGCAAATCTTAAATAGGCTTTTTACCAATTTTTAACAATGCATGAATTATATTTCTGACATTCTCTAATATCACACCTAATCAATGAAAAATACTCACACAGATCATTATTCTTCCCCTCGGGTAGAGATCATGATCACCAGAATTCTAGCATGACCCCGTCCAGGTTACTTCCTGGATTTAGAGCATTTAAGCAGTTCATATGCAGTCATTCATTGCGAAGTCTTGCCACTATCTTTGTCTCAGAAGGTTCCAGATCCTGTTACTGCTGACTACTTTAACATGATTTGAACCCTTGTGATGTTCCTTGGATTTGTCTTTATAGTACCCTTTGGCCTTGTTGCACGTGACCTATTGTTTGCCTTAACATTTTGGACATTCGTTTTTTGTGATTTCACTTTGTTGTATAGTAAAAAATGTATACACACTTCAGCGAAAGAAACATTTGTATAAATATTTGAATACTAAATTTATTCAGACATCTTAAGATTAATACAAGTTTCCTTTGGCCTCTACAATTCCAAGAGGTGCTCAAATTGGTGGCCATTAGCTTCCAGACATTTATGTGTAGAAGTGTTCCTGAAGTGTGTGTACATTTTGTTTTTTGGCTGACTCTCTATATTAGACCACTTGCATATACACTCTGCTTCCGGCTCCAATTTTCACAAAGCAGTTCATTGCTCAAATTGGAATATGTAGGAAAGCAATTGAAATTGGTCCAATAAAATAAAAAAAAAAACATTGAAATGAAATACTTTCTGTATGCTGATGGTCCTAATACCCCCAACAAAGCAGAGCTTATAGCAAATCCTGTCTCCTGGAACACAGGCAGTCAACAGTAGTCATGATTTTCCAGAAGAAGTCCACATCTCAGGACAACAGATACCAGTTTACTTACAGAAGACAACTTTTAAATCATAACATCAGTTAAACATACTGGAGTATTAAACTCATCTCATTATCTCATCAGGAATCACTGTCCTGGCTGTAGTATTTACTCAGTGAGATGGCCACAAGAGCTTTATATGCTGTCTGAGCAAGATTCAACCAAATTAATATTCCAGTCAAACTCTGGATGAAGCAGTTTAATTCAGTAATAAAGCCAATTCTGGTATATTTGAGAACCCAATTAGGTCTGGATCTGAAAAATGTAGATAAAAAAAAAACACTTGAGGAAATACAACTGGAATTTGCACAAAAAAAAAAGAAACCCTAAATCTTGGAGTTCAGAGAAACACCTCCAATATCACCCACGGGGCAGAGTCTGGACTTTATTCTCTACAGATACAAAAAAGAGCAATAAAATATTGGCACTCACTTAAATCAGGCCGACCCACATTCAATAAAATATAAAGCTCTTCTGGCCAACCAGCTCTCTACAGAGTCTCACCCACTGCATCTACTCTCACTACCACATGGACCTGAAATCCAAACTGGCAGACTATATAACCATTAAAATCATTAAAAAATGAAAGATTAGATTGAAAATAAGTAACCTTAGCCTTTTGAGACCCAAACTCTAATGTTGTAATTTCTCCTCACTGTTTCTGTTTCTTGGCCCTTGATAACTATTGAACTTGATCGACATCTTCAAGGAGGAAGAAGTTTGGCTAAAGAGTAATGCCAAATAGTCCTCATGAGGATAACCTGAAAGTGGTGAGAGGATGACACCACCGACATTGCAGACCTAAAAGCTGTACAAGCTGTACAGGCAATGTCAGTTATTAACAGGTAGAAGATGAAAAACACTTTCTCCTCTACTGCCTGAAATCTAAGTCAATCAGGGGCAAATTCTTTATAAGATTTGAATAAAATATGCTTCCCCTTTCTTTGTGCCTCAGAAAAATTATACACCATATTAATGAAATGAAAGCGACAGAGATAGAAAAAGCAAGATGTGAATGCAATCCTGCATTTCTGGCTCTGTGCCAAATGCATATCCAGGCTCTGAAGAATAGACAGATGTATTCCATATAAATGCTGAATTACAATTATTGCAGAACTGCACAGTTTAGTAGTGTGTCGCATTTTTCATACTTTAGGACAGCCGGTTCAACGAATCGGGTTCTACTTAACAGGAACACTTTATCAGATTCAGATCTTCAGGCTCAGTTTATCCACTTCAAATAGTCACGTTTAACTTAGCTGGTTCAACTCATCAGGTTTAGCTTACCTGGTTTATCTAATCATGTTCAGCTTACCAGGTTGAGGTTTAGCGCAGGAGGTTAATTTTTTCAGGTTCAGCTAACTCGGTTCTACTTATGAAGGTTAACATAGCAAGCCTGGCTAATCACGCATCAGTTTCAACTCATTATGTTTCACTATTTCATTTTCACTATATTAGTTTAACTAACCTGGTTTGACTAATCAGGTTCAATTTAGATTCAGCTCATGAAGTTCAGCTCATCAAATTCACCTAACCAGGTGTGAGTCATCAGCTCATCAGTGTACAGTGTGTTTTAACTCATCAGATTCGACTCATAGCTAATCATCAAATTTGACTTCATAGCTTCAACTTGTCTGGTGTTCTGCGGCAGGGAAAAGCACTAAACTGCAATGCTCCTGGGCCACGCCTTTATTAACATTGAGCTAAGGGTTACAATGGCTAAATTACAGTTCTGGAGGAATTCTAACATGTTAGAGTGAGATTTTTCTGGATTTCATACAAATAATGACGAGCTAGTCCTAGCAAGCTACAACTGCGATCTCTTTTTTTTTTTTTAAATGTTTTTAAAACGGTTATAATGATACGCCATTAGGGCCGCTCTACTGACTGATCACTGATCTACTGATCACCTTTATCCTATGGGGAAACATTTGTATCCTGATGGGCGTGGTCTCTTCCAGGATGACTCCGCCCCCATCCACATGGTACGATTGCTCAATGGGACCGTATGGGAGATTTAACAGTATTCTCCACCATCATCATTATCACCAACTGGAGGAATTGGAATATTTTGGAACTGGAATATGAAAAGTGTTCATCCCTTCTGCACAATTCCGGGGAATTACTAAATATTAAATACTAAAATGCTACGTAGTATAGAAAGGCTCATGTTCATAATAGAAAGGCTCAAGTTGTAGCATGATAAACTGGCCCTCTCTCTCTCTCTCTCTTTCTCTCTGTAAGAGCAATGCACTCATGCTGTGTCTGTATCCAGATGACCCTGTTGGAACTCTCTGCATGGTGACGGGAATGAACAGCACAAAGATTCTGCCATGTGGCTCTCCCTGTGTGTGGCCTTGGCTTCCCTCCTCTTGTCTTCTCTCACCCTCTCCCATCCTCTCTTCACGTCTCATCTTATCTCCTGCTCTCTCCTGTCTTCATCTCTGCCATGTATTGCAGCTTGCACCTTTTCATTTATTTATCGTCAGTCAGGGTTGTGGTGCTGACCCAGCTAGAATGCTTTTTCATGTAACCTATCACCCTTTCACCCTCTTCTCTCTTCCCTCTGTCTCCGTCACGGTCAGAATATATATGACACTGTCGATGTTGCTGTGTGTGTGTGTGTGTGTGTATGTGTGTGTGTGTCCTGTGGCCCTGTGTGTGGTACTGGCTGCAGTATGACTACATAGTGCTTTGGCAGTAGCAACTGTGCTGATTCATTGTCAGCTTTCCCTAAACAGGAAACAGGAAGACGTCCTGAGATGCTACCTGACCGTCCACCCACCCAGGGCGTTAATCCCTCACATTCTGCTCACCTTCTGTCCTTCACCTCCCTCTCTCTGCCCGCTCTGTCTCTTTCATGCTTCTATCAGCATTCATTTCCATCTCTCTGGTATTTTTAGTATTACTGATTTTCCTCTCCAGTAGCTTTATTGGCAAGGATTGTAGTAAAAGACCGTTGCCAAGCATTAATTAAAATAAATGAAACCAAATTAATAATGGTGATAATTGAATTTGAGGGAAAAAACGGAAAAATGAAAGAACCAAACCAGTTGAAATACATCTCTCTCTCTTTTTATTACTATTCTTCTGATGGGTTTTCTGTCAACAGGACTTAAAATGCATGTGTGTGTGTGTGTGTGTGTGTGTGTGTGTGTGTGTGTGTGTGTGTGTGTGCGTGTGAATGCTTTTCTTTTTCTGCCAGTGAAAATGGGCCAAGAACCTCCATGTACATCATGTTCATGTGAAAACAATGAATTTATCACAAGCTCTGACAAGCTGGCTCGACATGTCTGAGCATCCACACACACGCATTTGGTGGATATCACAGCCCAAGAGATTAGCAATGTCAAGCGCCAGGGCTATTTCTCTACCAATCAATAAAAATGTTATCTGGAACAGTGATGCTTTTTCTATTGCGTTTATGATTTTGTCAGCCCCGGGCCTCACGCCCTCCCCCTTCTGCGTCCTTCCATCAACTGATCCAGGGTTTATTTCTCCAGTCAGTGGTACTGATTTGGTGTTCAGTTCAGTTCTTTTGTAGTTCAAGACAGCATTATTAGGTATTGCCAAGCATTAAATTGAAAGTTTTACAGTTGAAAATGCTTTCTAAAAAAGCAGTCGCAGTGCCGATAACCATTTAGTACTTATTAGCTAAGTTTTTCACATTTCATTATTTGAAATGCTCAGGAACTGCCATAACCCAAAGTTTGACAAAAAGAAGGAAGATAAATTTGACAGAATCTGCAGAAGCTGTTAGTTACTCAGCTAGCAGTAGCCTAAAGACAATCAACATATCTTGCTCAAGGTTATTGATAATAAACATCTGAAGTGATATTACAAAGCAGCATGAATCCAAAGGCGGATGGAAATTGGCGAGGTTTTTTTTTTTTAAACATCCCATCCTGTCACCTCGCTACTAACAATGCTGATACTCACCTAAAACATTTATTAGGTTATTTTTTTATTATTATTTACCTGTACACCTGCTCGTTCATGCAAGTCTCCAATCATGTAGCAGCAGCGCAATGCGTAAAATCATTCAGCTTCACTTTATGTTCACATCAAATATCAGAGTGGGAAAAAAAACACGATGATTGACCATGGCATGGTTGTTGGTGCCAGAAGGGCTGGTTCGAGAGGCTCAGAAATGGCTGCTCTTACACGCAACAGTCTCTAGAGTTTCACAGAGTGGTGCAAAAAACAAAAAAACATCCCATGAGCGTCAGTTCTGAGAACGGAAATGCCTTGCTGTTCGGAGAGATCAGGGGAGAATGGCCAGACTGTGTCTCATGTCACTTAACTCAGATCACATTTAAACTTTAAAGATGTTTAATGTTCCAAAAGAAAACTGAAATTTTTTTTCCCATTCCTGGAGACTGATGCTAATTACTGATGCGAGTTTTCAGACCAACCCTAATAATTGAAATCTACATTTAAATCTTTGTATATATCTATATTTTAACAGCTTGTAATTATGCAAGCAAAGTTAGAGTTGAATAAACCTCTCACATTTGGAGTTTTTCCCAACTTTCCGAGATTTAAAAACTGTGTATCATTTAAGGTTATGAGTCAGTTTATTTGTTTATTTATGATTTTGCAGTTGTTTAGAGTCATTCATCCCACACTCAGCTTATAAAATAATATTATTAGGTACAATCTCAGCGACTTTGTGAGCGTGATTACTTTCCCAGTTTCATTCTCATGAATTATGTTTGCTAGCAACCCCTCACTTATGGAAATTAGGCTGTGAACAGTATGATTTGTGGAATGTTTTAACCTGCTCTATGTATAAAACACTAAGAAAATGTAAGAATGTATCATTAGAGGAAAAAAAATAGCTATAATTTTGAATGTGGAATTGGCTTGTTGACTTTTTCCTTTGTTTTCAGGATCAGACTCTGCTTCTAACATATAAGAATGTTAGACATGATAAGCAGATGCTACTATTTGTCTCATCTGAAACCGTCAGCGACCTCATCTCATCGGGGCCGTCCACTTCCCAGACAGAAATCTGAATTTCAGCAGCTAAACAGCAGCGAAGAAACACGTTTACCCGAACCACTACACATCAAGGGAGCATAATATATATTTTTTGCCTTGGGTAACTGGAGAACATGGAGAACCAGTGGGTGTAGGGAGTAGGGAGAAACACTGAGAATCATTCAGTGCCAATCATATACGGTTAGAAATAGGGTTAGACACTCATATAACATGACTATCCAATTGTATACATTTCCAGCATTTGGCAGTCGCCCTAATCCAGAACAACTTACATTATCTTATTTATACAGCTGAGGGTTTAGAGGCCCAGCAGTGGCAGCTGGGATCTGAACTCACAACCATCTGATCAGGAGTGAAGTAAATATCCACTATGTTATGTGTTAGCCAATGATCTTAATAATTGTCAAAAAAGGCATTAGGATATTTTTTCTCACCATTCATCCATCCATCCATCTTCTGCTGCTGATCTGGGTCCAGGTCGCAAGGGCAGCAGTTCCAGCAGAGAAGCCCAGGTCTCCCTCTTTCCAGCCACCTCCTCCAGCTCTTCTGAGGCATTCCCAAGCCAGCCAAGAGATATAATTTTACATGCAATCCAATCAATCACAACTTCCTGCTGCTGCCATTTCTTTTTTGGTCTCAGCAGATCCTTTTCAAAGTTGAAAAAATTCAATTTTCCAAAAGAGCGCAAAGTGACGTTAAGTGCTTTTTTTCTTTTTGACTAATCAGGTGGCAACCAACAAAATGGTGGAGAAAATCCATCCATCCATCCATCCATCCATTATCTACACTGTTTATCCATCAGGGTTGCGGGGGAAGCTTGAGCCAATCCCAGCTGACTTCGGAGTACACCCTGGGCAGATCGCTAGTCTATCGCAGGGCTAACACAGAGACGAACAGCCATTCACACTGATGACCTGATGACAGATGACCTAATATGCAGGTCTTTAGACTGTGGGAGGAAACCGGACTGTCCAGAGGAAACTCACACAGGCAAATGGAAAACTCGGCAGGGAAAGGCCCCAGTCGGCGTCCATGTTCTAACCCAGAACCTTCTTGCCGTGAGGCGACAATGCTAGTGAGTATTATTATTATTTAGCAAACCTACTGGGATATACAATATGCTGAATCAAAAACATTTGGCTATTCTGGTGTCACTATATCTGTTTGCCATTTGCTGCATCTTCAGAGGCAGAAAATCAAAAGAATTTAAGCTGCTTGTGCGACTTGCGTGCCTGCAGCCACAGTTAAAGTGGGACGTCACATCACATATCGGTGAATGTCCCAAAATAGTCAAGCTGTTATTTTTTTTTAGATTGCAATGTTGGAATATTGGCTGCTTCCCATAGGATGACATGTAAAGTGTGCACTGCCAGCTCAGAAAAATAAATCAAGTGTGAAAGCAGCCTTAGAACAAAAAAGTCTAAAGAGTCAGTTTATTTTATGGTCGTTGTTTTTTGTTTTGTTTTTTTTGTAATTTTGCTATTTTTTTTGTATTCAAGCTTCTCACAGCAATGCAAATAGATCAGTTTTGTAATTAAGAGATCGGTTTAGCAGTTCGATCTTATTGTTCGTATTGTGTTATGCAGTGTTTGCTAGCAAACGCAGAGAATTTTGAGTAGACGATTAAATAATGAACTGATCCTTGGGAATTTAGTGGATGATTGAGATGGCCGATGCAAACCATGATGGACAGCTGGTTCTAATCTTTGACTTGCCATTGCAAGATGTGAGTGATTGAAGTAAGCAGTTACTTAATTGGTTGGTACCAAAAGTAATGGACAGACACTTTAGTTATGTTCCCGCCCTCTATAGTCTCCAAGGTGCAGCATTCCCTTACTCAAGGACTTATATGCTTACAAGTCTTGACACTTCTTCATCTCTCTAGTTGCTCTCTTGAGTTTATTTTCTACTTGTTTTCCTCTTTGCGTTGTCAAACCCTCTTCTTCCAATTATTTATTCCGATAGTGTTTGTAGGACCTCAATTATAGCACATAATCTCATCCAAATTACTTCAGTCATTTTCTCGCAAGTGAGACAGGTCCCTTCTTCTGCTTGCTTCCTGCTGGTTGTCTCTCCTTATTACAAAACACATGTTTAATTAAAACACTGCTTTTCTTTACACCTTCCTTGACAAATCATTACGTTATGATCATATACTAGGCTTTTTTTTTTTTTAAACTAGCGTAGTGTACGCAGTAGGCCATCTGTCGCTCTGCACAGTTTGTCAGGGTCTTGTCTACTTTGTCCGTCAATGGAAAGGCAGCAGATATAATTCGGGCGGCGGATTATTCTTAGCACAGCAGTGGCGCGGAGTTGGTGGTGTGTCTGGGGTTGGTATGAGTGTATCAGGTACAGGAGTGTTGCTGAGACTTTTAAACACCTCAGCATCACTGCCAGGTAGAGAAACAGTCTGTAATTAGTAAGTATACATACAAATACACACAAAGCGCTCTCATATGGTGGGTGGATCTGCTAAAAAGGCCAGCAGACCTGCCAGTGTGCATTCTGTGTGTGTATTCTGAGTAATGTACATAGTCTTCATGCCTTTGGCGTGCATCAAATTTTATGTCTCATTATCACCACCTTTTGGTCTGGCACGCTCATGCTGCTTTTTTTGCATTGTGTAATTGGAGAGAAATGCTGCTGTTTGGATGAACATTAATTTCTTTAACAAGGGGCTTTCAAAAGGGTGTGTGTGTGTGTGTGTGTGTGTGTGTGTGTGTGTGTGTGTGTGTCTTAATATCTATATACTGTATGCCTGAAAGGAGCCTAAAAGATGTGTAGGCAGATATAATGCTGTACAATGTCATATTCAAAACTGTAGCCTCTACTGTACAACCCAGATGTTATTTTATCTTTTTTTATATATGTAATATACAGTGTGTTCAAATTCAGTTTCTGCATACAAGTGTAAGTGTGTTTTGTTCCTGTTTCTTTTGTTACCGGCCTCACCCTGATGCTTTACACCACTTTTAAACCCTGTTAGGCTGAATAAATAGCATTTGATGTAAATCATTGGGAAAATTGCTCTCATATAAGAAGACATCTCACAAAATGCCATTTCCAGTCTATTTCAAAGGCTACTACGTCATTCTCTCTCTCTCTCTCTCTCTCTCTCTCTCTCTCTCTCTCTCTCTCTCTCTCTCA
>JAQQZX010000005.1:23309631-23319648 GCA_030068355.1 Notoglanidium maculatum | reverse complement strand
AGTTGTCTGCCTGTTTTGTGGGTGTGTAAAGACATTAAAAGATATTATGAGTTTGACCAAACCGCCCTCTCAACTGCATGTGTGTCCCGACCGACTTGGCCAACGTGACAATTGGGTTAGTCAAAATACAAAAATATACACTTATTCATATTCATCACTTCTTCATACGTACATATTTACAAAATACCTGTAAGTCAAAAAAGAGTTCATATATGTATTTAAGAGTTCATGGAGTTTTCTTTTTTTCTGCTATCCTTTGTCCTCTGTCTTTTTTAATTCACTGGCAATCTGTTTAAAAACCATCTCAGCATGGAAATGTTGAAAACACTGTTGAATAACCTTTTTGCATCTCATTTATAATTAACAATGCATATGATAAACCAGTAACGTTCTTTAATGTTTTTTAAAGTTTTCGTCAAATATTAAGTACATTATTGATCTCTCATACTTCTTAATCAGTGCAAATCCCTTAATGAAAAAATGTAGCGCTAAATATTTATTTTAGAACAGTGTTGATAGATCAGTGAAACCTCGGGGGTTAAAATAGTATCCATCTTTCACTCTCTAGAGCAATAAATTACACTTAAAAAAAAAACCCATAGGCAATTTGACAGCTGTAAACTCCTACTTAAAAACAAAATTAAGTACCTTTCACTCAGAGAACTTTAAGCTGTTGTGTACGAACACATTGCAGTTAGCTTGATGAAACCTCTGCACTTTGTGTCTTCTTCAAAACCAGCAGTTAATTTGCACTACAGCTTAAAATCAATGTCAGGTTTACAGGAGGTGTGGAGCTTTTTCAGATGTGACAAATTATATAGTCTTTGCAGTAGCTTGACATCGTGTGGTAGAAAATGAACCCATGGCAGAGCTACTTCAGACTTCCATGACTTTGGACTTAGACTCCAAACCACTAGCCACACTCTTAATCTGAATTTTTTTTATTCGCTAACTGTACAAGGAATTTGTTTTGGTGTCGGAGTCAAGCGAGAACACAATTCACACAATCTACAATAACCCTGTATAAAATAATACAATATACAGAATAAAATACATAATGAATTCTTGTATAGCAAACGATCCACATAGTCTAAGGCTAATAATAAACATGAAAAAAAAATGTGTTTTTTTTATAACAGGAACTAATCTATCTTGCAGATGATCCACAAACTTAAGTGTAAATATACAGTAAATGGTTAAAAATCATGACGTGATTGCTGTGGTATAAGAGGGATAAAGCACCTTTGGACAAGTAGTCATAGTAAAATAATCCACATGAGGTGGTAATTGCGGTGCATTGTGGATTATTTTTTTTAACAGCACACCCTCAAGTGTTTATTATTATATATTAAATGTCAGTAAAATTAAATATTAGACCAGTTACAGAGTTGAGATGAGTCATGGGATGACAAAAAAAAAGTAGAGAAAGGGCTCTTACTCTGAGAAGAGTGAGTATGGCTTGCGGGAGGAGTCTGGAATGATTCTCTGTGATTTCTTACTGAGGTGTTTTACTAAAAAAGGATAGATGCAGATTTCATCGAAAAAGGATACTCGTGTTTAGCCGTAGCTGTTAGCCGTGGTAACGTGCGGTTCTTACGGATGTATTTGTATGAAATCCAACAAACTCATTCTTTGTGGTTGGAATTCCTGTGAATTTTGCATGACATGGAGTTAGTCTGAGCAGTCTCCTGCCCTCTCTGTTGTCAGGTCCTCGTTTCCCTGATCTGTATCAGTGTATCGATCAACCGCTGGAGCGTTGGCTATCGACTGACCTGTTAGCCACTGCGCAATGCTGTCAACACTGCCACATTTGTGCTTTCCACACACACATTCGTCTAACCCTCAGTGCAGCCTCCTAAGGAGAGCACAACACACTCGTCACGGCCCACGCCATTGTAGCCATCGATCACCTCGCCTAAAATAGATGGGGCAGGGCCGCTCTCGGAGCCAGGACTGGTTTGCACGATTCGGCCTAAATTGCACTGTCGATAGTGATTCTAATGACAATCCTATTTAATAGCCGAGCCGACTTAATTGCTGCTTCACTGCTCTTGTTCAGCGCCGGTAGCAGATTTGCAAGTGATAGATCACATTGTGTCGAAATAAACTTGTTTCAACTTGAAAATTGTGAGGACCTGAATCCCAGAATATCCCAAGGTGCTTGCAGTATGAATTGCAAAATGTGTTTTTATGTAGATGGTGTACTTTGGTGTATTCCTGTGCTACCAGGGGAACATGCAAATAGCTTCTGCAGCTATAAAAAAAATGATGGCTCGAAATGAGTCCATAATGAGAGAGAGAATAAATGTATAATGTTTACCGAGTCACAAGGCATAAACGACTCTGTTAGAATAAACTGTTTCATAGATCTCTCTGTGTGATTGATTTGCTTTCTCGTTCTAGAGATTTGATGAACATACTGGCCCAGTTTCACAAGATTCTAGTTGCAGTGTCCAGTCAGCTCTCTGAAAGGGTTTTCATTGTATTTTATTTTATTTTATTTTTTAAATTTCAGATCAAATTGTCGTTCTCAGGCGAGTTCTTTTAAATTTGTGACATCATGTTCGTATATTAGATTTCTCCCTGTGTGTACTTAATGCATTTGCCGTTAAATTGCAATTCTGTCTGTTTTTATCTTATTTCCGGCCCAGGAAACAGACAGTGTGTCACCTGAAACCGAAATCTATAATATTATCCCCTCCTCCTTTCTCATGGTGTTTGATCAATATAAGGATGTGTCTCTTTAAAATCGCTTTTTTTGTACTTTCTTTAAAGTTTATTCTAATTCTTTTTTATTGGACAAGCATGATCTGTGAATTTGTGTAGAGAGACGTGATTAACAGCTTCAGTGCGAGTGTCTTCTTGAGTGTGTGCTGTTTAAAATTCTCTGTAAATGAAATGCTGTTTCGCTTTGTTCCGGTTCTCACATGAGCATTCAGCAGACAAATTAGCTTTGTGTTTTGTTTTTGTTCTTTTATCAGGAAGTCAATATTTGATTAAGTAGAGGAGGGCAAATCTGCATACATACACACTTTTATTAGTGTGTGTCTGTACTTCAGTGTGTCGGTGTGTTATAAAAAAATATAGCTTGCTGAAGGATGCATTGTCATCCTTAAGGATCTTTTTGGATTCATGTTGCTATGTGATATCTTTTTTTTTATGATCAATATCTTAATTTAATCCATACCTGAGATTTACACACCCTGTTCTTCATATCAGGCCCATAAATCAGTGCAAAACACACCTGTATCTGAATATAAACCTTCTGAACGGGTGACCAAATGACATCAATACTAAATTATATTTATCAGCACAGAGCTGTCTGATTCCAAAACATTAGGATTAAGGATTGCATCCAACTTGTGAGACATGATCTGGCAACATGGTAGAAATACTTGCTTGTAATCAGTGATGCAGTGCATCACCGTGCTGTCATTTTAAACTTCAGGCGGTGAACACATTAACTATATAAAAAAAAAATTTAAAAAAAGGATCCAGTAAAAGAATCCAGAGAATATTTTATTTTAAGTGTATCCACTCAATCATGCCAAGCATTTTAGGTTTCAGTAAGACTTACATAAAAACATAAAAACACTTGTGGTGTGCTGTTAGAGAAACATAATAAAAAAGAGGGTGGTGTGATGTGGCTCAACACCAAGTGCAGTTATTGTTAACACCCACAAGTTGATTATTTTCCATTAATTAAATTGATTATTATTGATTATTGATTATTTTCATTCATTTAAGACTGACACATTGTTTTTTACCCAGTTTTTTATAGTTACATTTTATGTTGTGGCGGAGTGGGTGGCATTGTCACCTCATGGATCCAGGGTTCAATCCTGAGCAAAGTTTCATTTCTTCTTGTGGGTTTCATCTGCATTCTCTTGTTTCCTTCAACCGCCCAAAAACAGTCCAGTAGGTGGCTTGGCTACACTAAATTTCCCCTAGATGTGAAAGTGTGTGTGTGTGTGTGTGTGTGTGTGGGGCGCCCTGCGGTGGACTGAAATCCCATCAATACATCCATTATCTATACCGCTTATCTGTCAGAGTCGCAGGGAAGCTGGAGCAAATCCCAGCTGACTTCTGGCGAGAGGCGGGGTACACCCTGGGCAGGTCCCAATCTATCGCAGAGCCATAAATTCAGCTATTCACACACATTCACAACTATGGGCAATTTAGTGTAGCATCCCATTCAATTCAATTTTATGTATCTCGTATCTAACAATGGACACTGTCGCAAAACAGCTTTACAGAAATCCAGATATAAAAATCTTAATTAAAATTTATCCCTAATGAGCAAGCCAGAGGTGACAATGGCAAGGAGAAATGGTCAAGCGGTGCTAAGTGTGCTAAAAGGAAGTTGAGTGTGAGCATCATTAGAGTTTTAAGTTTTATTGTTATGAACTGTTCAAAGGGGGCGGGGGTCAACAAACCTGCATGAACACATGAGAGTGGAGTGGTGACAGGATCCAGGACCATTCACTTAACTCCAACGACATTTTCTAGTCTATCTAAAACAATATTCAGTGATCTAAAGTGTGGTGTCAAAAGCTGCTCTAAGGCCAAGCATCTAAAGCAAGGAGACACAAGCCTGGTCAGAGGTCAGTAGTACCACTACTCATAAAGTGGTCATTTACCACTTTAACCAGCGCTGTCTTGAGGCCTAAATCCTGACTGGTAGATTTCATGAATGTTACTCCTATGCAAGGATAAGCATAACTGCTGTAGTTCACCCTTTTCAAGGATCTTGGAGATGAAGGGGAGATTAGATATTGGCCTATAGTTGGACAGCTTTTTTTAAATCAGGGGTTTGATAACTGATAGTTTAAAAGATTTTGGAACTGAATATTTTTTGAGTTTTGGCTGCTTCTATTATTATCTGTTTGAAGAAATGTGTAGGAAAGGGATCTAGTACACAAGTTGATTTTGACGAGGAAATTAGTGAGTTCTTCCATGCATTGGGATAAGCTACGAAAACAACTGGATACTGGAGAACCCCTCCATAAATTGTAAGCAAATCTGTTGTTAAAGAATGCCTCATTGTATCAAAGATTAGATGTTTTTCTTTCTTAAATAACAACACATTTTAAATCTCTTCATTATTGCCTTAAATTACATGATGCATCTGCCATACAAGTTGTTCTAAAATATTACCACATCTAAATTGGCATGTGTACAGAACTACTGTCAAAGCTGCTGGTAAAATGAATCGACACCTTCTGACCAAACAGAATTGAAAATTTTAGAATAAGCCTATGAGAATGAGTGTGTGTGTGTGTGTGTGTGTGTGTGTGTGTGTGTGTGTGTGTGTGTGTTCACATTTTGCAGTGAGGAGACGAACACTCATCAGTGTCACAAAGTTCACCACCTGACATTGCATGACCTTTTGGAAGTCAGACAAACACACACACACACACACACACACACACACACACACACACACACACACACACTCTCACACACACACACACACCATATTTGAAACCATTCATACCATCTTAATGATGATGAAATAAAAAATTAAATCTTTATTTCATACACACACACACACACACACACACACACACACACACACACACACACACTGTTTCCAAGTCGGCAGTTCCAGCACACCAGACCAGCTGCTGTAACGTTACCCATAATCCCCTTGGAGATGATCTGCTACAGTACTTGATCAGTCATTGGCAGGGAGAACAACAGTCCTGCACCAACACACACACACACACACACACACACACACTCTCTCTCTCTCTCTTTCTCCTTCTCTCTGACTCACTCTCATTAAATATCTGTACGTCATAATGTTTAAACAGGTTTCATTTCATTTCCACCAGGCCTAATTATCATACCGTGGTTGTCGTCTCCTTTGACTTTTTTTTTCCCCCATCACGTCTGCACCTGTGTTATCAAGATAACGCATGCAAACTTTCTTTTCCTCCCATAACCTTGCTTAAATATCACATTCTCTGTGTCGGAGCGCTTGATCCACATAGTGTTATTTAAAGGTAACAGCAGTAACCTTATTATCGCACTTGACCAGCCAGAGGAAGAGTCTTCCTTTTCAGCAAGTGAAGAAAGTAGGAGAGAACGTGGAGAGGTGTGGAAAAATACAGTATAGAAGGAAAGCAAGAGAAAAGGGCAGTCTCACCGGTGGTGTGCTCAGGCAGGCGTGTTTCTCCTATTACCTCACACTGCCGGCGTGTTTGTGTCAGAGATCTAGAGGCTACAAAAACCATTCAGTTCTCAGCTGAAAAGGGCAAGCTGCCTTCAGTCAGTGCAAAGAAAGCAACACACACACACACTTCTCTCTAAGTGTGTCAGGGAAGGGAAAAGGGTGTGAGCAAAACTGGTATGGAGCAAGGTGACTTAATTAGAAACTAAATTATGAAAGCGAGATGGGGAGAAAGTGAGAGAGGTGAAAAGGGGAGCTTGAATATTGGTCACTTCAGCACTGCGAGGACTCGCTGTATGAGGAAAATGTTTTTTTAATAATAGCCTTGTGCCTTGGAGCATAGTAAATTTTAATGACTGATAGAAAACCAATTATCGATGGTGCTATATTGCAACCAGACTGCTGACCTTTCCAGAGGCGCTGTGAAAAATGGCATTCGAGCTGAAATGTTGATGCATTCCCCTCCTCTTTTCTCGCTCACTTACTCGCTCAAATTTTTTTATATATATATATATATATATATATATACGCGCCTTTTTTAACACATTTCTCCTGCACATGTCTCCCTAATATGGCGGTAATGAATTCAGTTGTTAAACTCTTTCTTTTTTCCTGACTAGGCCCAGTGGTCATCATTGCGAGTGTAATGCGGATGTGGTGAACAGCTGACGGAAGGCACACAAGTAAAGAAAGCAAAACAGATTGACAGGATAAGACCGAGATGAAATGGATGATGAGACAGTAAGACAGCTGAAGAGACGAAAAGGGTGAAACAGGTGGAGAGATGAGTGGAGTGTGAGAGAGACGTGGGTAGGGGGGAGACTTAAACACACTAAATGGTCTGCAGTGTTTCGATTTTCTGACAGAAGCTGTAATAAAAGTGCTGGTCTCACCTGCTGGGAGGAACAGACATCTATCCCTAGAGTCATGAGTGCTAAAGGTTTTGCCAGACACCACACACACAAACAAACACACACACACACAAACATCTTACTATCCTTATGAGACCTTCCTCTGGCACTGCTAATTAATGGTAAGCTACACTTACAGCAATATCACACGAGCAAGAGTGTGGTTATACTGAATTTCGTAAACCCAAGGCGTGTTTTATTTATTTTTTTCTTTTGTGAAAAAGCACGCGTTAATACCCGCTTTAAGTAATAAAAGGAACTAATTTATTTTGTGGAAGGTCTGCGACATTAACTCTGTGACTATAAAAACATGACAAGTTTCATTCTTTAACAGAATAACATAATTGCTGTGATATAAGATGAATAAAACATTTGTCGCTCCCTCTTATTGTAAGGTAAGGTGTGTTAGGATAATAATGCACGAGGGATGTGATGTGGCACAACGCGCAAACGGGGAGCCGCCACCCTCAAGAAGTGTACTATTTTTGAATAACAGCACAGAATGGAGTGTTATTCTGCTTAATCTAAAGATTACAATGTTTCCCATATTAATGTATACCTTAATCACGTGAATTTGAACGGTTGATAGTTACATTTAATGGTGCGGGAACATCCGACAGACAAGCTACTTCCTGTTAAAATTCGCAGATAAACAGAAATTTCCTCACCAGCCTTTCTCTTTCCTCTCCCTCTCAAAAAACCGCAGCATGTCATTTTACCAAGGAACCAAAACTCCTCTGTCCTGAAGACTTTTCAGTGATAATTAAATTCTCAAAGCACCATGACTGTTACAAAAGCGCTTACAGCTGAGACTCCTTCCATAAATGTTAAATACTAAACACCACATCAACAATTATAGGATTTATTTTGGTCCACGTATTATTAGTCTTAATATATGTGAAGCATCAGAACTACACATCCCTGTGTGCGAGCTGTTACTATAGAAACAATAACGTTGTAGGACAAGCGCGTTAATGTGAACCGATCGTTCATGTTACAGCGGGAACTGATTTCTGAACTGGTGGTTGGAAAATAATCCACTTTTGGGTGTGTAACGTTAACGTAGTCATTCAGTGAAAGATATCTGGAGTACATTTAATTATTTAATAAAGCTATGTTGTGCGTTCCCTCGCTAATACATTAGTAGTCTAGGTGGGTAAATAATTAATAAATGATGCCCCGCATAGGAAAAGTGTCAAATGCATGCGAACTTACACTGATGGTTTTAATATAATCAAACAAAGTGTGAAATTGTAGTGAAAGAATGATCTACAGTCAATATGGCTTCAGACGGTAAGCAATAACGGTTAAGCGGTATAGATAATGGCTGGATGGATGATTTCAGACACAGAAAAGGCTCCAAATACAAAGAAATTCCCCTGTAAGTGTACAGTAGGATGTTAAAAGCGCCCTCAGTTTGAGCACTGAGAAAAGTAATGACTACCAACCCTTCCCTTTTTTTATCTTAACTTTTTTGTACAAGATGGAATTTGCAGTCATGATTCTTCACTGGGAATTCCAAAGTTCGGCGTGATCTTCTCCGGCCAAACACATACCTCATTAAAAAAAACCAAGACGATTGTCTAGCTCTCCTCTGGTCTCTGACACGTGGACGGCCTGTCGAGATGGCCGACCGCTGTGGAAACAATACAATCTTTCACATCTCAGTACAGTTTAGATTTTTTGCTTGACATCCTTTCAATTTTTTTATTTTTTTGTGCCCCAAGTCACACCAGGGTTTGAAAGAAACGCTTCACTACACCACAAGCGGGATACTTTACAGGGCGAAATTAATGAGAGTGCTATTGTAGGATATTGTCCTCTCAGGACAGTAAAACGGATATTGTGGCTTTTTATCGTCCCCAGCGCATTGTGACCCGAGCCAGGGAAAGCCATTTATCAATACAGTAAATGCTCCCATTCAAAAATGAACAAGTCATGGTCAATAGGGGAACACTAGGAAATTGGATTGCAGATACCCAGCCTGCAGATATAAATGTTAGCGGTCTCATTCGATTAAACTGCATGTCCCCTACCAGCCTCAAAGTCACTTTATACAATGCATTTAGACTCCTTCTGTTGTTGTTTTTGAACGCTTCAACCAGTGGAAAGGAAAAACTCTGTACGTTGACCTGAGGAAGAAACCTGGAGAGGAACCAGACTCAAAATGTGCACAAAGTCTTCATGATTACAGCAGCAGTTCTTAGGTACAAATCAACAGCATCCGGGTGAAATTGTTCACTGAAGCAAGCATGAGTTTTCTGATTTTAGGAAGCGTAAATCTTTAGGGTATCACGTGGAACCGTTCCCAGCAGCAGGAAATGAGTCACATGTGCAAACGCGCCTTGCAGAAGAAGTTTGAGGATGAATCAGAATGAATCAGTCCACAGCGATTCTGACCCTGAAGCCCATCTTTCATGAGATATATCAGCAAAAGCAAGGAGCAATGTTAAGTCCAAATCCACCGCTTGACAGTTTGATTTAACCAAAATATGTCACGCTGTATGTCACGATTTGGGTTTCAGAAAATACACAATGTCATTTGAGCTTTATATTCAATACTAAATATCACAGAATTGATTTGATCAGAGACAGGCTTGTTATGAGGAGCAAATAATTTAGAGACACAATTATGAATGAATGAAAGCTGTAAGCAAAGCAGATGAGTGCTTGTCATTTAAACAGTTTTCTTTACAGTCAAGCACATTGAAGTGAATTGAACGTACAAAAATAGTGCCGTGGGCGGCATGGTGGTGTGGTGGTTAGCATTGTCGCCTCACAGCAAGAAGGTCCTGGGTTTGATCCAGGTCCAGGTCATGTTCTCCGCGTTCATGCGTGGGTTTCCTCCGTGTGTTATGGTTTCCTCCCACAGTCCAAAGACATGCAGATTAGGTCAACTGGCTACTCTAAATTGCCCATAGGTGTGAATGC
>JAQQZX010000005.1:23276604-23296472 GCA_030068355.1 Notoglanidium maculatum | reverse complement strand
TATATAATGTGTTAATATTTCAGTTTGAGGAAGAGAATGTTTGCGTTTTGGAGCCAGTGCTTTGTTTTGCTCCTAATATATGAGTACAATTTTAAAGAATCTGTCAGGGCAGTTTCAAATTTATTTATGGGGCACATTTAACAATAAATACAGCCACAAAGGAGCAACACATAAATCTGTATATAGATTTTGATCCCTAATCAAAAGCCAGAGGTAATAGTGACAAGAAAATAAACTCTCTGAGACTATATGACCTTGAGAGGAAACAACCTTGAGAGGAACCAGACTTTTATTACATCAACTGTGAGCAACCAATTGTGAGCAAGTACACTGTCATTTACTCATCTGCAGCTTCAAGAGCATGGAATGACGTACAAACAAATCTGTGTCTGTGATTCATGAAACTGTTTTATGGCTGTGATTGAGCAAATGATGAATCAGCTTCAGCTGCGTGAACGCAAGCATCCGCCCACTAATCCCATTTCCATGTCATAAGCATAAAAATACGCCCCAATTTACCCCATATATATATCCACTCCATATATGAAAGTTAACCAATAAAAGAAAAGCATAAATCAGGTTTTCAAAAATCCAAATCCAAATCCAAAATCCAATGAATTCAGTGATGTGTTTTTGTCTGCGATTGTCTGAGTTATGGATTAGTGGTGTGTTTTTATGAAGCTGTTTAAGGCCGTAGTCAGGTTAAAATTTGAACAGTGTGCCTAATCAAATATGCTGGTAGATATATGAAATGTATTTATAGCTAGGTTTTTATTCATGTTCTAACTCAAATTGGTCAGATTTAACTGAAATTACAGTTAATTAAAGCTTTATTTATAAATATAGGTCAGCCTGAGCAAATGAATGCAACGATGAAAGAAATTACAGGCAGGCAAATGCACCTGTTTCTCAAATTAAGGACTAATGTGCTGATAAAAATCCACATCTGAGCATTCTGTTTCACAGTAGCAAGTCACATGTTGACACTAAACCACCCTTCCTATATTTTCGTACAGTATATTTTAGAGGAGTTTATGTTTATTATCACCTGCAGGTAGTGCTGCTGACCATGCCCCGACTGCCATGTGTTATTTGCTAATTTTTTTTTTATTGTTATTTCTATACTTCTCTGTCTGCTAAACTTACTATATGTTTGGATGATTTTGATCAGTTAACTGCAAATCAAGCATCCTTCTGGTTGTTAATTTGTCATGTTCACATTTGAACAGAATCCGACTGCCAGGGATTTAGGGGGCTCTGTTATCAGAAATGAAATATAATATTCATAAGTACTGTATGTTTCCATTACTGTATAATTACCGGTAACTACGAATTATTCTGGAATTTTTTACAAGAGTGAGTCAAATCAAAAGGATTTGGGTTGTTTTTTTTTTTTGCATTGTTTATAATCATTTTTCTACATAATCTCCATTTTGTTTTAGTCTCCAAGTAAAAAAAATAATTCTGGGTGCATGTGCAGCCACTGATGCACCATCTGTTCCACTTCTTCATCTGACTGTAAGGTCTTTCTACCCATTGCCTCTTTTAGTGATCCAGAAACAGAATGTTGTGTGAGTGATTGCTGATGACTCACAAAATTACAGCTGCATACAGTCTGTTTATGTAATTTCTGTCACACTTTTAAGAATTTCATTTGACTCACCCTTGTATGTCAAGAACGTACACAACTGGGCTTTATGAAAGCCATATGATATCCTGTTTGGAGTCTGCCAAAAGACACGTGGAAGAGCACTTTGACTTTGGCACAAACTGCTACATTTCGCAGAAAACCCAACCCTGCTCATTACCCTTAGTCCAGCGAAGCATGGGGATGGTAGAATCATATCGAGCATTGCCATTGGCCTTCTGCTTGCTTCACTGAAGAAGAATTCTTACCCACTAAGTCATTTTGTCTCTCCTTTTCTATTTCGATGTGAAACCATGAGCACCTGAACTGAACTGTTCTCTATTACAACTGTAGAACTGTCCTTGTATTCGAGAAAAGGGAATGAAAAAAGACTCAAACTCTGTCAACAGAACTGACGTGCAACAGTTTCCCCGGGTGTGAGTGATTAGGGGTGACCTTTGTCTCATCTTCCTCTAACCAAGTCTCTATGGATCGGCTTAATAACACAGGAATCAGCCATAAAAGAACAGATTATGAATGAATATGTATGTCCACACTTACTCTAAATCTCCCATTAGAAAAGCGATGTGAGAGCATGCAAAGACACACACAATTTGGAAGGGATTTGAGTTGGTCTAATGTTGACTAAGTAAGTAATTAGGCTGATGGTGAGGGGAATTACAGCGGTGTTTCTCTATAGACATTATCCCTTGATCAACCTTGGTAATTCTAGATGTGGATCCCTCCTAAGCAGAGTGCAAAAGTTGTGACTTTTCAGATATGTTGAGCATATTCTGAAGCATTAGTACTGACTTCAGTTCTCAAAAACAACTTATCAATCTTGTGAAATGTGTCGCACATGTACTTTTCTGGTGATACTGGGCCTCGGTTATCAGTAATATAGTAAAACTGTGTGCTAACGTTTTTTTGTAAGGAAGTTCACAGTGGGTAGCATTTCCCTAGGCCAAACCAAACAAAAAAATTCCTGCCAGGTTTACAAACATTTCCATAATTATTTTTTCCTTCATACTCAGATATGTGTGTTGATAAAACACCAATCGTACTTACATTTTCAAGTGCATTCACAGCACAGCTGATTTACATTAAGTGACACCTACAAAAGTCCATAAAAGGCAATGCTCACAGGGAGCTGAAAACAACAAAATGTTGACCTAACTGAACTTGCGCCAAAGCAGAGCATCTACTAAATCATCCAGTAACATTAATGCAGCTCAGCAACTGCAGAGACGCACCAAATCTTCACATTTTGTAGGGTGTCATTACTTTTGTTCTAATTGAATGGCTAGTCTTATTTGTCTTCATTTATGGATTTGTTTCAGATTGCTTTCTTTTGAGTCATTATTAAGAAATGACAGTTTCACAAAATTTTCATTAAATTGGTGCGTGCAATGGAAATAAATAAGAGATTTAGACTTAACAGCACAATTTGCATTAACTCACCAGTTGGAGCCAGTCGAGGCAATCGAGGTTCACACTAGTGAGTCTCCTTTATACGCAAAGTTAAGAGACCTTAAGAGTTCTCGTAGAACGCGAACACTTTTTAAACAGGATCTTCATAAACCTCACCTTAAATTTCTTGCGTAAATGCCCCGTGAACAATTTATAAGTTAATTTATTCACATCCAGTTTCATAAATGAGGCCCAAATTGTGAATCAGTACAAATTTGTAACACATTTACAGAACCCAACCATAAACAGTTACAAATGCCTAACAATTTTCAACAGAGAAGCATTTAACGGGTTTGAAATCCAAAGAAAATGGTCACGCTCATTGCAGGGTTGAAATAAGTCAGGCGCAAATAACCACAGTTTCATAACCCCAAACCTGCGAGAATCAGTTAAGATGGATTGTACAGGCTCAAACTCTTTTCTCTGACAGTTGGTACCATAGATGTGTTAAAGCTCCCATCAAAACATTAAGTCTGAATTACAGGATGATGTCGTGAAATGTCTTCTGGATGTCATCCAGCGTGAAAGCAAGTACAGCCTGCAGTTCACACTGCATGATTAAAAAACCTCGTTATTTTCCTATCAGCAAATGACAAGTGAACTGAATGTGTGAGCATTAAGGTTAAGCCTGGCAGGTTTTTAAATTCGAAACTTACTAAATAAATCAGGAGCATTAAAATCGCTTCATGGGTATGGGTATCACCATGAGCTGGAAAATTCCTTTTCTTTTACATAGTGTTTCAGGATTTATTTTAAATGATGCTTTGACCACAGACAATGAAATGATATTACTTACCACTAAAATAAAAATCATTGCATACGGTGTCTCTAAAGAAAAAAAAAAAGCAGAGAACAAGAAGACACTGTTTAGACAAGCATGGCCTAATTAAGCTATTTATAATCTCACTCTCTGTAGCAGCTAAATATATTCAATCATTTAAGTGAAAGAGCATGTTCACACTCTTACCACGTCAATGACAAAGGGCCCATGTGTAATTAGCCACAAGTAAGTTGTTCTAATTAGAGTTATTCCTCCTGTAAGAATGACATCAGCACACAAACAGCATACAGAGAAACTTTTATAATCACAAATGGACTGAACACAAAATCACATCAGACGAATATTCAAACATCAAAACGCTATTGCTATGTTCGTTGGAGTGAGAAGTGTGTAGGATTTCTCTCAAGCTAAATTGAAGATGAATGAAAGAAATGAAAGATTATTCTATATTGATCTCGCCTTCATGTTTTGCCCATTTCCTGTCCAGTCTCTTGCTCGCTGTCTCCCATGGCAACGTGCTAATCAGGGTCCACCATAATCGTAGCATCGTTGCATGTCATCGTTATTACCATGAAAATCTCTGTCTCCTCTTCCCTTGGATTTGATGGAGGAATGATGGAACGCCTTCTAGGCGAATGACATATGATGAGGAATAAAAGATTTCAGAGCTAATTCCAGAATATCTCTGCCTAATGAGGTATTCTGCACAAGATGAGCTGAAACAGATGTAACACACTGACATGAACTCATGCAGACCAGAGAGAAAAATGGTTTGGCATTGATTCGCCAACCACTGACTTGTAGTTTATTAAAAAAATGATTTGTTTAACCAAAACTGTAAATACCACTGGATTCGTGCATGATTCTTTTCTGCGTTGGAGCCACAGAGGTCTGATTAGGTCCAAGCTGATTGTGTGCATGTAAAGGTTACCTACATGTTTTATGTGTGTGACCGATAATAAGTGTGAGTCTCTGAGTGTGCTCATTTATCTCTGAACTAAATAAATTCTCGCTGCATGCACCTGTGCACAAGTAGAAAAAGAGTAGCACTGAAGTGAGTGTGTGTGTGCTTGCATGTGAGCGAATTTCATTGCTGTGCTTTTGTACACATTTATGTATCCGTGTGTGGGAGCAGAGACAGATCTGCACCACTGTTGTTAAATCTTATCCATCCATCAAAGCGATTGCGTGCTCACAAACACACACACACAAATACAACCACACACCCACACAGCATGTGTGAGGCTGTTGCTTTTCCTTGGTCTCCTCCTCTCCCCTGAGGCTGTGTGTACTGCCGTAATGGCAGTGTGAAATGTATTCCTGCAACAGATGCCTCTGTGGAATAGAAAATGTTCAGGGTCTAAGTCTTGAGTCCACAACCAAGAATGAGTTTCAGCATAGCATATCAAAATGCGTTTCATTATGTATCAAAAGAGGATTGAATTCTTCATTTATAACAATGACACATATTTTAGTTCTAAGAATGTGTCTCAAGGCGGGACAGTGGTAATGTTGCCACCTCACGGATCCAGAGTTCAGTCGTGAGGTCGGACTATTGTCTGTGTGCAGTTTTGTTCTTCCTATGTCTGCATGAGATTCCTCCAGATTCTTCAGTTTCTCCAGTCTCCAATGAGCAAAAACATGCTGGTAGACAGACTGGAAATTCTAAATTGGCCCTAGGTGTGAATGTGTGTGTGTGCATGCTTCCCCTTTTGATGGACTGGCATCCTTTGCAAGGTGTATTCCTGCCTTGAGCCCAATGTTCCAGGCATAGACTCTGGCTGATGGTGCAACTGTAAATGATACCCTGTTGACTGTTTGCTCACTAGACACAGTTCTGTTGTTATCAAGCTCCAGTTCCCTAGTTTCAGAGGGATGAATCATTCCACATTCCTCCATAGGGTGAACCATTTCACAATTCCACCGTAGGGTGAACCACTCCACCATTCCACCATGGGGTGAACCATTCCATCATTCCACCATAGGGTAAACCATTCCACCATTCCACAATGGGGTGAACCATTCAGCCATTCCACCAGTGGGATGAACCATTCTACCATTGCACCATGGGATGAACCATTCCACCATTCCACTATGGGATGAACCATTCCTCATTTGCACCATTGGGATGAACCATTCCACCATTCCTCCATTGAGCCCAGTGTTCCATAGGCTCTGGCTGATGGTGAAACTGTAAATGTTACCCTGTGGACAGGTTTGCTGAGTAGCCATTGGTCTGTTGTTATCAATCTCCAGTGCCCTAGTTCAAGAGGGGTGAATCATTCCACCATTTGATGAACCATTCCATCACTGCACCATTGAGCCCAGTGTTCCACAGGCTCTGGCTGATGGTGAAACTTAAGTGATATCCTGTGGGCAGTTTGCTCAAAAACCACTGATCTGTTGTTATCAAGCTCCAGAGCTCTAGTTTCAGAGGGGTGAACCATTCCACCATTGGCTGACCCTACATATTTACGGTATAAGGTGAGGTCGTATTCCATCTCTAACCTTTGCTTAGGCAAGTGAACCCCTCACATCTTTCCTGAAAGAAAGGCAGAAGAACAGTGGATCTGAGTATGGAAAGCTGAGGGCATGTAATGGCTCACCTTCATGGAATGTTGAAAGGTCAGTCAACTGGAAAAAAAACTTTGAGGCCTTAAATGGCAATCCCAGATACAACCACAAGGTCTCCATAGAGTCGTCTGGACACCAATCCATCCAAGATGAGCTGCAAGTCATTAGAATGAGGTTATCACTAGCAAATGTTTTCGTTGAGGTAATAGTATAAGACCCCTGTGGCACCGTACACCTCCCTAGCCTGTAAGGGAAGGGTCGGTGACGACTATATCTGGTTGACCACAATTGGACCCTGTTTGTTAGAAAAGCTTTGACTCTCCAAGAATGTAGAATCTGGGTCCCTCTTAGACAGGGATACATTTAGCATAATATTATTCTAACTGACCAGTAAGTATAATGTCTACCTCATGTTGGAGAGACAGGGTGGCTAGTATTCTCAATAAATCAAGGTTCGTGCCTTATTATGTCTCTTCCTGTCATAAACTATGTGACCTGCTTTGGTGTTAAGAGTTCTGAGATCACTGCGAGACTTAGCAGTGTAATGTGTGCAAGGAGGTTAGACTGGTAGGGGCAATTGTGTGACAACAAAGACACTCTCATTTCGATTTATGTCTGTGCTGAGATACAAAAAACAAATATTAATTCTGCCACAGAAATATGGCTCTTTGTGCGCTGGCCATGCAAACCGACAGTTGCTGCACAAACCTACATTAATAGATATTATTCGACACAACTTGATCCTGCTGACCCTGAAGACACAAAAGAATGATACATTAAGACTAATGCATTTCTGGCACTAGAGTGGTGGAAAGACGTTCTCCTGGCTGTCTGAACAACTCAATCACTGGATTTTTTTTTCCAAAGAAGACTAAAGACCCACCTCTTCACTAAACACTTAAGAATGCACTAGAGCTACACGGGAAAGAAAATTAAAAAAAAAAAGAAAAGAAAAGGAATATGTTGGTGTTTACTTGGAAAGAAATGGCTGTCCTAGATTAAAATGTCTACCTTGTAACAGTCCCACTTGGCATTGTCACAGGGTTGACACTGAAGTGGGAGAAGAGAGTGACGAGTTCTTTATCAGTTCACTGAATAAAAAAGAATGAGCTTTTCTATTTTCATTTCAGCACCAACAGGTAAGAGTAAGCAGAACACATACTGTATAGCTTAGTAAGGTTCCACCTCACCTCCTGATCCTGAGGATGATCCACAGTTATCTTAGGGTACAAACAAGGAAACTGTAAAGAAAGTGTTGCATTACAAGTCTGATGCACTGTTGTCTGTTTATGTTATACACATTTCTGAAATATCTTAAAACTGCAAACCCATTTTGCAGATATTCACTGTGAGCAAAATTTAAGTCTGTTTTGACAATATTTGTTCTTATGAATGGGAATAATTTTATGTTAATAAAATAAAAAAAATTATATTGAACTACTGAATAGTCTTCATAATTGAATGGTCAATAATTAGTATAATTAGCAAAGACATGATTTGCAAGTGAAACCTTTTAAAATTTGAGAAAAGCTCAATTGTTTAATCATTTTAAAAATGTGAAATGTTTTAATATTATAAAACATCTTACATATATGAATGATCTACTAAAAATCTGGTTGTATAATAATTGAGTAACAGATATTCATTACAAAGCACTAATGAATTAATCAGTACAGATCTCTCATAACAGGAAATGCTGAAGTATGGAGATTAGATTATGAAGTATGGATATTTGGAACGTATGGAGAGTACCTGTCCTCTCTTGTTCTCTGTTTTCTGACACTTAGACAGAGTCATCCATCACCACAGTAACAGTTTTTGCCAGCTTCCTTTAGGTGTGGGACCACCAGGGCAGATGTGAAGGGAACAAAGAGTTGGAGCAATTGCAGCACAAGAGAAGAGCAAATATATGAGAAGAAACAAAGGTACTGGAAAAAGAAGGCTGAAAAAATAGTCCCATTATGTTGCATAGTGTTTATGACTTTTCTCCAGTTTGCAGAACATTTATTACAGGATATCCATTTTGTTGCAATTGTTATTGTTATAACCCAGCTCTTTGAATGTGTGTGTGTGTGTGTGTGTGTGTGTGTGTGCATGCGATAGATTGGTGTCCCACCCGGTGTGAATTTTCCGACTTTGCTCCTTGATCCACCTATGTAGGATTCAACCAACATTCACTCCCTTTCCAAGCATGTATTAAAATATGACAATTGTAGCTCTTTCCGATACATTCCAAATATCTTTTTGTACCTGTTGTGTAAAGGTCAGTACTTCTCCTAGCAGTCTACCTTTGGTGAGCATGGGGCAAGCCCGTCAGGGTTCGTTTAACCAAGTGAGCATCTGGAAACACTACACACTTTCAATAATGAGCTGTGGGGCATGATCAGATTGGCCCCATGCTGAGAGCAGCCAATAAAAAAACAGAATGATGTCATACGTGTTTAGTAAATGTCGTTTACGGTATCAGCATTGCTACGAAGCTAGCCATTGTTAGTCATCGCAGTTATGCTAGCCACTACTAATAGCAAAGCAGTATAATGAATCAAGTCGGTGATTTAATAAAAGTTAAACCCAGTGAATGAAAGATCGTTGTGCATCTTTTCTTTTCAAGCAGTGAACATCACTGAGTTTCTTTACTCTAAAAAGTAATTAGGGCCTCATGTAGCTTTTACATTCATATAATGTCCATATCACTACAATAAATAAAGTTTGTAAATGTGCATATTTCAATTTAATCAGTTTAACTTAAACCTATGAAATTACATATTTTTACTTGAGTGGAAATTCAGCTCTTAATTCAATATGTCAATTTAAGGGGTTAAGATTTTTAAGAATTTACACAAACCAATTTGTAAAAAACGTTATTGACGTAACATGGTGCTTCTCATTTGAACACTTCCTTGAAAGTCCCATCCTTCCAAGTTCAATTAGTCTCGCAGCTATGACATATTTAAACGCTTTTAATGCTAATTAGCAACACAAAACTAATTAGCAAACACACAGCATTATTTGTGTTCTCATCATTTTAAATGACACATAAAAACATTAGTGGCTGCTTTGGATGAGAGAAAGAAACTGTACTCTGATTATTATGATATATTTGTTAATATGTTCATCATGGACTGCTCTGAATGTCACTATCCAGTCTGTTTTCTCCTAAGGGAACTACTGCAGGGGATCGTGGATGAATATAAAGTCCCCTGCTAGGCGCTATAGATGTTAGAGATATTTAAATTAGCACTACTTATTGCTTTTCTAACAGCCTACTTGCTACAACTAATATACTAGTTTCGTGGTTCTTTTGCTTTAAAATAGTGTATTATCTAGAACACATTAGCAGAGACATTAGCTGCTCACTCCTTATTTCCATTCTGGAGATTTTGTTGTGACACATTTTGAGCTCGATTACTAAAATTGCAATGAATATACTGTATAATGTGCATGGTACTATTTATTACAAGCACCAGATATAGCATGTTGGGTTTAAAGGATACAAGTGAACAACAAACAAGCCAAGTGAGCCATTATTTTTAATTTAAATGAAAATAGAGAGATGTTTTAAGTGCAAACTTTGTCATATAACATCAAAATGAAACAAATTTTCTGTGGCTGAATGTCTAAATGATAATTTTTCATGGATATTCTGCAACACCATTACGTTGCACCCTATGTAGGAAGCATGCACAGTGAATAGGAAATTTGGGATTGTGCCTCAATAGAAAATGGTGGCTGTACATCAAGCTATATGTTGGTAAGAACAAAATAGGCTTATATGTATTACAGTGAGTGAATAAGAAAAAGAAAATCATGAAATTGTATTATTAAAATTGCAATAATTCATCACCAAGTCAACACAATAAACAGAAGAGAAAAGAATTTGAGAAAGGAACAGATAATCATGACATTTCTTCACCCTTTCGCCCTGATTACTAACGCCTGCGGTTTATTTCCCAGCTCATTTTGGGACTGTATATTTACCCACTTCTCGGAGTCTTGGTTTGCGCTCTTATTTTTGTCTTTGTTTGTTATTAGCATAGCTTAGCTTAACATTTTGTTTGTTTACTAGGCTTCTTTTGCCAGTTTGTCTTCACGCTTCTGTTATTTGCATATTTTCCTGTGTATTGTATCATTCCTCAGTTCATTACATTTAGTCCTTATCCCTGGTCTAAGCTCATTACAGTTATTGAAGTCTGCTGTGCTGTACCATATGGTGTATAGCAATTATCAGGATAATTCCGTGATTGGATTTGCTAGTCAATGGTTTGCACATAATGTATCTGTTGTTTTGGGGGGGTTTTTCAAGCGCCACACTTGGCATCCTTACAAGAGGGTGCCCGAATAGAGTACAGGTATTTAATTGTGGTACACATTACTTGGCAATGAAGAATGATCACATTCTGTGATCACAGATTGGGTCTTCTGTCGTTCAGCATATTGTACAAATAGGTGGTGCAGTGGTTAGCACTGGTGCCTCACAGTATGAATGTTCTGGGTTCAAACCTGTTGGCTGATTTGGACCTTTCTGTCTGGAGTTTGCATGTTCTCCTGCGTCTGCGTTCTCAGGCCATTTCCTTAATTTCAGTTGCATGACTATGTTGACAGTAATGTAATTGTAGAATTAACAAGAATCAAATTTAGCTCATTTAACACCATATTGAACTTAAATGAAAGTGGGAGAGCTCATTAAACATATTTTGAAGAGAGAATTTGTGTAATCAGGAAACCTTTTGCATACATAGATAGAGATCAGTGTCTAATTGGCTTTCACAGTCGACATAAGCATTGTGCTTTTACCAATAATCTTTAGAAATACAACTCATCTTTAAAAGTTTCATCTCCCTTCCATTCTTCCTCTGTGAGCCATCTCTAAAGAAATACATTTCCTTGCATTGAACACTAGAAGGGCGTAAGCAGCAGATGGATGGATGGATGGATGGAAACAATAATTTATAAATGTGTTTTTGTTATATGTTCATATTTCCTTGTGACTCAAGCAATGAATTTGTCTGGCACTAAACTATTGTACATAAAATATTTTATAAGCTAAACAAGACTGATAAAGTATTTTGTGTTTTTCAGCTTTGGTTTGATTCTTCAAAGCAAAAAATAGTAATGGTGTAGGGTGTGGAGCTGTTTTCTTTCAAATGAAATAGGAAAGATAAATTGTAGTTATTTGAGAAGAATGTTTGAATGAGAGGCAGTGATTCACATTAATCCATACAGCTCAAGAAAGAGTTATCAGAACTTCTAAATTACCCAGAAATATGTCTCACGTATTAACGATAATTCAATCAGCAGGGGGCGAAAAACAAGTAAGGGAGATAGCATAAAGTTAGTCACCACATAATGATTATCATTCTTCTTTTTCTGTTTTTTTTTTACTTTAAAAAGTCTTCTATTAGTCTTCTAACTAAAAAGTTTTTTATTGACTCTTGTTCCTGTGAATTGTGTATTGGTGTTAAAGTTCACCTAGATGAATCTCCTGCCAGGAGTGAATTCCATTTTTGCAATGCCGCATCCTTCCTCAGTTAAGGTAATTGGCTTTTTCATGAGGAAAATAATATTTGCGTTCAGTCTGACTGATTCAGGCATCCAAGTAGCCGGTTGCAAGAGAAATCAATCAGTCTATTTCTTGTGTTCATTAAATTGAACGAAAAACAACTTTCTCAACAGTTTTTAAAGACTTTTGGTTATATTTGCAGGTAGTTGATCAACTGTGGAAATATTGTGGAATTGGACAAAAGAAAGGGAGGAAGGAAAACTGTACACTGTTCACGTTCTATACACAGCTCATATATGCACATATACACTATACACTATATACATGACTGCTCTACTCATGATTGTGTCCATCATACAAGTCCCTATGTTCACTGGAGTAAAGTAGCACACTAGAGTAAAGTAACACACTATTCTCGGAGATGAATGAATCAACACCTTCTAACAAGTAAAACTGGACCGTGGTAAAAATATTGATAATTCATACAGTAGGAAAGGTTTATGGTGTTACCACATGCATTTACAGGTCCAGCTTTTTGCAGTAGGTAACTGAATGTCAAGAATTTCCAAGAACTCCTTTCCAAGGATCACAAGGAGATGAGAAAAAGAACAAACACAACAAATGAGTACCATTACTTGACTTGATGGTCCACATCAATAGGAGGCAGATGAAGAAAATAGATGACGGAAAGATACAGTAAACAAGTTATTTGTGAGATGCGATTATAGGTGTGATTAAGCCTTGGACTGTTTTATGTTGTTTAAGATATCAAAGAATACCTTGGTTGAGTTTTAAAATTAGATGCCAACTTCAGGCACTAAAAGACAGAACTGCCTGTTGACTGAAATTTCAGAATGACTTTTTCCTGGTCAGGGTTATGGTGGACTATCCCAGGAAAGCTAGACATGATGTGGGAATACACCGTGCAGTGTTATAAGCCTCATTCACACCTATGGACAATGGGTGAAAGGTGGGAGGAAACCAGATAGCATGAAGAAAACCCATATAGGAATGGGAAAAACATGTGAAACTCCACACAAACAGTAACCAGAGCTCAGGGTCAAAATGGAGATCCTGGTGCTGTGAGGATGCAACGCTCCCATCTGTGCCAACATGGCTGATGTTAGTCAAAACGAAGCTGACTTGATCAGTATCAGCTTTGCAGACCTAGACCTTAAAGGTGACAAAAAGATGTGGTTTAGAAATGAATAAAAAGATGACTGTTGATGAGTCTCTAAACTCTAGTCTTAAACGGAAAACCCTCAAGAGTAGATCTCGTTTCAGAGAAACAATATGAGACTGGAAGGAATTGCAAATGGCGTTTTGTCTGACCTCTTAAATCTTCCTCAAGAGCTGCTTGACCAGCAACACAAACCCTTCTTGTTAAGTGCTTACTCTTCAGCTTGACTGAACTCTAAGTGTGGGCAACCATCAAGACCCTTCATTATCAGGGTTCACATCAACCACACTGAAAAACAAATTTTCTATCAGGTCTGTCAGCAACTGACTGTTATCCTAGACCGGGGAAGCAATGTACAAAGCTTGAAAAAAGCTTGTTTCAGTTTTGGACATCAAGTAAGCTTTCAATATTTTTACCGAAAGATGCAGAAGGCCACAAACTTCATGTCCAGGAGCTCCAACTCCCTCCATCAACCCAGCTGAAAGTTCTAATCAAGGGTTAGTGACTGAAATTTCACTAGTGTCTAACTAAAAACAAGTTTACTAGCTGTTGGATATCTGCTTAGATAAGATAGCTAACGATTGTGATATTAGCCTTGAGAGGTGGATATGGGAGTGTTGCATGTTCATGTCCATACATTTTAGAATTTCTGATGATGTAAATGTGCTATTACTCTATTTGTAGTCATTGCTATGGCATAAGAAGACCATGTCAGGTTCCACAATGTTTGACTAATCTTCAGTTGGCTAGTTTTGCTGAGCCTGTGCTCACTGTATGAACTATTTTTCCTTGGGTTTAGGGCAGTGATGTTACGTTAATGTTTTTGGCAGGCATGTCTCAAAATACCTCATTGTTATTTATAATGCTACGGCTATCAAATTTGTCTTCCGCTGTAGGATTGAAGGACTTCCATTAAGTCTAATGAGTCAGCTGATAGAACTGCAAGCATAATTGTTCCACTCAGCAGATGGAATGTTAAAGGACCCGGTAATCACACTACACTTGAAAGAGTATTCTCCCATCCCTGACCATACAAGACAGTTTTTATTTTTTTTATTATTATTATTATTCCTAATTGATACCACCGTTTAGATTTTTCTACCCCCAAGCTGCTAATGTGCGTAGAGGCTGGAAATGCCATTTGTTGCCTGTTTATGTCTGTTAATTGAAGTGTGGTTGGTATGATTTTTCCTGCTTATCAGCTTTTGACTGCACTAATCATATAATCACTAATCATATTTAAAAAAATAATAATAATAAAATATGGTGTGATGTCCTGAATTAAATTAGCCAACTTGAAAATAATAAAATTAGCCAAAATGAATAATCATGCAACCCAAAACCATGTATATGCTTTGGTCATGAGGAAAAAAAGAAAGAATTTTGGTTATTTTTTAAAACTGTTTCATAGGCTTTAAATATCCACAAATCAGTGTATCCACTTTTGCTGATTTCCCCGAAATGGTCCTTCTATTTAAAACAGAACTCTATTTCCTTTGTTACTTTGCCTGGAAGGCATTTAATATTACTGAGTCAGAACAACACCAATTCTCAACCATGGGTCAAAGAAACACCCTAGTTTCCCAAATTAGAGGGGAAAAAAATCAGTTTTTATTTAGAGACTCCAGTACATCCATCATCCCTTTGGCTTCTCTTTTTAGGGGTCACCACAGCGGATCATTGGGTAGCATCCGCATGCTTAATTCGTGCATTTTCTTTTAACATTTTGTTATACCATTAACTGTGTATACAGTTGAAGTCAGAAGTTTACACACACAAGTTGAGGTAATTAAAACTAATTTTTAAACTCTCCACAGATTTTATATTAGCAAACTATTGTTTAGGACAACTACTACTTTGTTCTTTGATCTACTTTGTCCATGACACAATACAGTTTTCCAACAATTGTTTACAGACAGATTATTTCATTTTTTTAATGAACTATATCACAGTTTCGGTGGGTCAGAATTGTACATACACTAAATTAACTGTGCTTGGAAAATTCCGGAAAAACGATGTCAAGCCTTTAGGCAATTAGCCACTTAGCTTCTGATAGGTTAATTGGATAATTGGTGTCAAGTCAAGGTGCACCTGTAGATGTATTTTAAGGACAACCTTCAACCTCAGTGTTTTTTGCTTGGCATCATGGGAAAATCAAAAGAAATTCGAAAAAAAAAAAAACCCCATTAGAGACCTCTAGAAGTCTGGGTCATTCAACACATTCATCTGTAAAAAACCATAGTGCGCAAGTTTAAATACTATGGGACCGCGCAGCTGTCAAAAAGTGCAAATCAATCCCGGAACAACAGCAAAGGACCGTGTGAAGGTGCTGGAGTAAGCTGGTATCAAAAGCCACAGTAAGACGAGTCCCTTATCAAGATTGACCTGAGCGGCTGCTCAGCAAGGAAGAAGCCACTGCTCCAAAACCTCCATTAAAAAAGAAGTCAGACTACATTTCGCAAGTGTTCATAGGAAAAAAGATCTTACTTTTGGAGAAATGTCTTCTGGTCTGAGTTACACCAATTCTGTCTGGAGGAAAATTCCAGCAACTTATTGTGGGGGAAGGCTACCCAAAACATTTGACCCGAGTTAAACAATTTAAGGCCAATGCCACCAAGTACTACCAAAGTGTACATAAACCTCTGACCCACTGTGAACGTCATGAAAGAAACAAGAGCTGAAATAAATCACTCTCTACTATTATTCTGACCTTTCACGTTCTTAAAATAAAGTACTGATCCTAACTGACCTAAGACAGGAAATGTTTTCTAGGATTAAAATGTCAGGATTTGTGGAAAACCTAAGTTTAAATGAAAGGTTCATGTCAAATTATGACTTCAACTGTACAGTGATACTTGGTATAATGTTTGCATTTTGAAAAGTCAAATCGGTGCTTAGTTTTTCAGAAAGAAATGAAGTCCTTCTTTGTTTTCAATTCCATTCCAATCCAGTTTTATTGGTTGGTGATTTTAACAATAGCTATTGTCATAAACTAGCCATATAGCAATCTGGATGTAGAATTATATTTAGATCTTTCTTTCTTTTGCTTATTCTAAGTGTCCATATTAAATGTATAATTTTTTTAATTATCCGATTGGACTTGTTTTTGTTTTCTTCTTTTTCTGAGACTAGTGATGCAGGCAAATTAAAGAAAGCCTGAATAACATCAATTCAAGGCTGGGATCACAGATAATTATGTTTTATTGTTTCCCTCAACCTTTTTCTTTTTTTGTTTGTTCGTTTTCGTATAAGTAGAACGCGGATATGAAGCCACAGATGCAGGTACAGTATCCTCCGTTCTGTACATCATTCCGCTTTTATCACTGTTTGGAGACGAGCTGTGGACAGATTTCAGTAGAAGTGTGGATTCCCAGACACATTCTGGTTTATTCATCCTCAATTCTTTTTCTTGCTTTCTTTCATATCAGCATGATGGTTGAGAGAGAGAGACAGAGTGAGAGAGAGAGAGAGACATTAGCTGAAAGTTTTCTCCCTCAGACAGCACACCTCCGGTCTTATCTTTGCATCCCGTATTTTCAACATGTCTACTTCTCTCTATGGTTCTTCTCTTTATCTCTATCATATCTGCATTATTCAACATCCTACTGTAACTTTAAAGCTGCCGTACAAGAAGCCCTGCTCTTTTTTATTTCTTTATGCCATCATTTCTGTATGAATCTGTACAGGACAATATTTCCTAACACTGTGACAAAAGGACGATAAAGAGCTTTTGTGCAAACTTTTCTATTTTTTGTAAAGTATTTTTAACTCCATAGTCACATCAAGGATATGCTAATAAAGAATTGGACACTGGTTGATAATCTAACAGATGAGCCATACCAAAAGTGCTTTTCAAATTCAAAGGATTACAAAAGTCAGCATACAGTAACATTTCAGAAAGATGAATTTTATGGTGGATTAAAAATGACATGAAATTATTTGACTTGATTAAAAAGGTTGCCTTGAATGATAACATTTTTTGTTTACAGATGAAGATGTGCCAATTGGGAGACAAAAGTTGCTTTTGATCATATTTATATAAGGTATCATACTGTACTAAATAGCTAAATAGTCATGCGGGCTGCTGTAGGACGAGAGTCCAGTCTTGGGATGTTTTCTGTTCTGACTTGCACTTGTCTTGCACTTGCTAAATATTGCAAGATTGTATGGTCTTGGTCTTGACCTAGAATTTGTAAAAACTAATGTTTGTGTTGTCTTTTCTTTTCACTTACACAAAGTTCAACATGAACAATTTCTTCTTCTAGAAAACAGCCTAATCAGTAGTGCAGTGCATGAACACAGCCAACTATCCAAGGTAATGGCTTCACTTTGGAAAAGCTGATTTCTTGACATGGCCGCGACCCTCTTAAAACTCAATCTTGCCTAGATCATGTCTAACAAATAGCTAAGTAAATAAGCTGATTTCTTGTCCTTTGTTTAAATCTTTCAGTTCTGTTGCTAAAAGTGTCTTCAACTCTCAAATGGCTTGTCTAACTCTTAACAGCATCTTTATTAGCCCGTGCCTGTAGTTTTAACAGTTTGAATGAGCAGCGGGTGATGTATAAGCAAACTGTTCAGATGTGTGAAAGGACCAGTAATCAGGATTAGAGATAGACAAAGTGTTGCTTCCAAAAGTACCTAATAGTCAGTGAGTAAAAAATCAATACACTTTTTTTTTTTTTTTTTGGAAAGTAAATGACATGATAATTAGATATTTGAATGAATATGTCCTTAATTATTATGTATGAAATAAACACAATGGGACGTGTATGTTTTAATCTACTTACACCACAGCAAGTAGTTTTAACAACTATTACAAAGCTTAATCCGTTAACGAACACTAGTTTTAAATGTTTAGTGTCCATTTAATGTCGCGTGAGACAATTTCTGTCCTTCTTTTGCCAGCCTCTCTTTGTTCCCTTTTTTAATACAGTCTCTGAAGTAGAGGCGAAATAGCTACAACATATAAAGGAATGAAATTAGTTTGTGAGAAACAGTATGAGCTATTCGTAGCCATGGTTTGCAGCTTCAGCTAAACTTGTTCACTAGTGATGCTACTTGAATGATTAGTGCTATTTAAGTTATCTGTATGATTCAGAAGAGTTATCTGAAGAGCTTTGTTAAAGTAACCATTTGCTTTTGAAAATATAGTGAAAAAAAAAACTATAATTCACAAGAAAAGTCACGATATACTATATACGTGGAATTGTAAGATTCACAGATTCGCATCGGTGCACGGATTTAAAACTTAAGAACACGATTAAAAAAAGTGTACCCCGGGATAAAATCAGGACGCACCGTGAAAAACATCTTTCAAAGCATCAGTAAAATGAGATTTTTTAATATATCACTATTAGTAGAGGCACTATGCCTTAATTATTTAGAAATGTGACAAATAATTTTATATATAGACATATATACAGACCTCCTTTTTTAATTATTTCTCAAATGCGAGTCACGAGCGAGTTGGAGGCATGTACGGGCAAGTATACAGCGCCAGAACAGGACACTCTGGTTGCTCAGTCACCATAACGCCAACAAAATTTCAAAATAGAAGTCCCTGTGGCTCTCTCACCATAGTGCCAAAGGGATTTCAAAATAAAAGTCACGTCATATTCTTTTGCATTGCATCGGATCGCATTGTGTTGAATCACACTGCATCCAAAAGGGTGAATCGTATTGTATCACATTAGTGGTTGCTTCATACGTATGTATATATAATGTCTCGGATCATTGGCAACACAGCGAGATGTATATCGCATTGACCTCAGTGATGGAGATGCACATCCGTACAAGATACATATTCAACTTGTATTTATTTAAAATGAACTAGGTGTTGCGAGTTTATTTTAAGTAGTTGTAGGACATGGAAAGTGTAAATATATTGTATGGATAGAACCAATATTAATAGCATGAAATCCTTTCTTTCCTCCTAAATGGAAACATTAGATGCTGCAAATTCCACAGCCCCACCCATAGGAAATAAATTTTACTCGATGCAGGAAGGTCCAAAAAAAGTACAGTAAATATTCAGACGTTTGTATTTAGTCCAATCATTCTTACTGATTGTCTTTAATTTAACAATTAATAATGTTTAACAGTGTTTACTTTAATTACTCTCGTCATCACACTAGTCGTTTTCTTCACACAGCGAGAAAGAAGTCTAAGAGACACCAATGAAAGAAAACAGAGAGAGGTGATTTTGTTTGAGGTTACTGCACATAAAAAGACAGTTCTGGGATCGTGTTGTGTTTTTATTAAGCTTATTAAGGCCGCAATCAGGTAGAAAACGGAATTATTTTCAGACTGTACCTGCGGATTATGTGAACTCTATTTATAGCTAGGTTTTTATTCATTTTCAAGCCCAAGTAGGTTGGATTTAATTAAAGCTTTATTTAGAAATATGTGAGCCAATTTTCCATTCTGAAGAAATAAACAAAACACTGAAAGAACATTCAAAAAGCAGAATAAGATCGTGTGTGGCATATTTTTTTGTTGATATGAAATTGTGTAATTGTGTGATTTGCTCTGATGCACATATACAAATCGACACTAAACCCCGTTATCTGTATTTGAGTACAAGATTTTTGTGAAAACGCAATATTGTACTATATGTTTGTCCTCTTGTTATTCATTATACCTCTTGGAGTTGCAAGGTCAGGTGGCACGGTGGTGCGGTGGTTAGCACTGTCGCCTCACAGCAAGAAGGTCCTGGGTTCGATCCCCGGGTCACCCA
>JAQQZX010000005.1:23226602-23257200 GCA_030068355.1 Notoglanidium maculatum | reverse complement strand
CAGACATGACAGACAGATAGATAGACAGACATGACAGACAGATAGATAGACAGACATGACAGACAGATAGATAGACATGACAGACAGATAGATAGATAGACAGACATGACAGACAGATAGATAGATAGACAGACATGACAAACAGACATACAGATAGACAGACAGATAGATAGACAGACATGACAGATAGATAGACAGACAGACATGACAAACAGATAGACAGACAGATCACTAACTCACTTGCTGTAATCTCAGCTTTCTTCTTCTCTGCAGCTCTTCCCGGACCAGTTGCGCCTCCTCATTAGGGCTCAGACTCACCTTAGTACTTTTTCGTTTCATGCTCCAGTATTATTCTGATCAGCTTTTGTTGTAATCAGAATCACTCAATTGTGTAAACTCGCAAAGTAGCTTAGCTTGAAATGTAGCTAATCCACTGTTTCACTAGTTTATCTCGGGTTGTTATTTTAGCAAAGCATTTCTCAGTATCTCATCTCTGACTGATGTAAACATACATCAAAAGGGCTGACGTATATGATATATCTGAAAATTGTGTTTGCGAAAATCCATGCCAACGTTTCTTTTGAACGCACCGCCTATCCAAGCTGGGCTTGACAGTTAAATAACTTGCGTAGCTACCAGGGTTGCCAGATTAGCTAGACAAACTCAATCCAAAACTAGCCTAACTAGTGCAATTTCAATTCAAACCATATATTAAACTTAAATATCTACACAAAAATTCAACGTAACGTTTTAAAGATTAATATTATACAATGTCTGCATTTACTTATTTAGCAATGACATGATTACTCTAACGTTGTGCGTCACCAACCCGTCCTAAAAAACTCCACGAACTGAAGACAATCTGGCAACCCCGCTGTATCCGCCAACGTATCAACAATACTTTATTTATTTCCGGTTGTCAGCTAGCTAGCTAGCTTATCATATTTAATTCGCCGTAGCTGGTCACTAACCAGTGATTAGATTAAACACATCATTTTTAAATAAGTTTATAATTTTACGTTTGAATGTAGTCTTTGCTATAATTCATGCCAGGAACTAATCCAATGCAGTTTTTTTTCTGTTTTGAATAGACCGCCTAGTCTTTTCTGCAAGATGGCGGCCGTCATAGCCAGAGCGAAATTCTCCTTCTTTGATTTGTGGCGGTTGCCAGAAAGGAATTTAGCGCCTCCTGGTGGATTGGATGCTTCACTGGAACTCCAAAAAAACCCAAATGGCATTGAATTGTAGGTGCTCTACCATTAATGGGACACAAAGTTCATATAAATGAGACTACAGAGTTCGATTCTTTCAGTCCTGAGCCTTTTTCATCCTTGTCAGTGCTTGTTCAGAGTTTTATGGTTTAATATGAGTTTTGGACACAGATTTGACTTCAAGAGCAGTTCTAGATCAAGAAGGAGGCTGTGATGTTCCTGTGAATTTTTAAATTAAGAGTCAAGACAAGTCAATACATTTAAACGAAACAATTTATTTTCTCTGTCTTTTAGCGACGTACAGTAGGTCTATATAAGTGTTTGTTTTTGCATAATATATTGCATATTTTACAACATTTTTTGTCTCCGTTTTTAATTTTGATTATAATAATGTTTAAACAGGACCTTTATTTTGACAATGATTGAATCCCTATTGTATAGAGTATAGCCTAGCGTATAACCTAGTGGCCTTAGGTGTTACTACAACACCTTATTACGCCTTGTTAACACCTTTTAGCTGGATATTTTACCAGTTACCTGAGTTAGCTGTGTAAAACTAAACAGTGCTCAATAAATGAATTTATAGAAGAAGGAGCATACTGGTTTGGGTTTATGTTTCAAAATAAAAAAACTCACCAAACACCATGAAAAAATGTCCCCATCGTTTCTGAGAACTCTTAAGTGTGGTAAAAAGAGACGTCAATGCTGACACTAAAAGAACCAATTCTACAATTTTGCATTTTATCATTTAATGACATATTTTTGAAAAAAGTAGTTTCATGTTCGTCGTTCGCTTAAAATATATATCTAGCCGAGCTGAACTCTAACAGATGTGACAAGAACAGGGCGAGCAAATGATCTCTGACGCATTTCACTTCATTTTTATTTGTGTAGTGCTTTTATAATTACTGTAGATATGATCACAAAGCAGCTTTACAGAAATCCAAATGCAGATTTCTATTTAGATTCCCAACACACAAACCAGAAGTGAAACTGGGAGGTAAAACACCCCGAGATGGCAGGAGAAAGAAATCTTGAATGGAACCAGAGACAAAAAAGAAACGAATCTTCTTCCTGGGTGAGACCGGATTAGTGGGATGGCGGAATTACGTACAACTTCACTACAGTAAACAGGTGTGTTGAAAGAATGTTCAGTATGAAGAGATTATGAAAAGAGTCCTGGGATGGGCTGTACATGACTACAGCAGCTATTGTGTACAAATCTGTAGTATGCAGGTCAGATTATCCTGTGAAACTTGTTATACTCAAATATAGCTACAAATATATCTTTAGCTACATTTATTGAACGGTTATTTTACCTATCTGCACAATGCTCAGTATTACTGAGTAACAGCACTAAAAGAATGAACACTGTTCCAAATGTTCAGGTGCTTTGAAATTTGTTTTTATCACCAAAATGCATATTTTTGGATGCAAAAAAAAGAAAAAATCTTCTATGTCAATTTAGTCCTCGCAGTTACACGGCACGGGAAAGCAATTTCACTCTTCATCTTGCGCACTCTTCATCGGATCGGCCCTTTATATCCCTGTGACTGCTTATATGTCATTCAGAGTGTGTACAGTTGTAGCAGCTGTGTTTAGGATAAAGGTCAGGTGGTGGGATATTTGGTCTTGTAGAATTTGTTCTAAGCCCTCATATTCCTGCTTCGCATAATCCTGTGTAAGACGACACCTCATGCATACAAAGCTCCACCCTGGACTTTTCCACACATAGGAAAACTGCCAAAAGGCCGTGTGATTTTTATTTAAGTATATCATTCCGGATCAGGTTTGACTGGATTACTGTTCATACACACTTTCAGTCTGAGATCTGTGCTCAGCGTCAGCGCAACTCTGGCCTGGTTTATGAGAAGGTAAGCGTCAGTTAAAGGATAGCTAAAAGTATATGTTGGAAGTTTTAAGATTATGTATTCAGTACACTGTAATGTAAATGTAAAGCCTATATGATGTATTGAAAATTATATAGGGTAAGATCAAGTTACCATAATAATAATAATCATAAGCCAGAAGTGATGTGTTCATTATATGGGTGTGGATATGTTTACACGCAGGTATGTTTAACATCCTAGGAATTAAAGAAGTAAAAATAAATGTTTTCGGGAATCAGTTGCAGTACTAATGATAAGACCGTAACAAGATTTGTTTAATAAACTCCAGCTTGAAGAAAATATATATATACACCTCTTCTAATTTGCATATTGTAGCGCAGATTTGCAGATAGAAGCTCTTTCATTTTTATTTTGTTTCCACTTTGGAATAAAAAAAAAAAACCCAGATCATATCACTGACATGTGAAAACATAAACATATATATATGTGTGTCAGTGGGTTTTTTTTTTCCATCCAACCACACCGTTCTAGGACTGTTCATTTTCTGAAAGCTATGACATGCTGCATCTTCATTCCTATCTTGTGTTGTGCCTTTTTTTTCTTATATATTTGCCTCATGACTGGCATTTACACTAAAGGAGAAAGATAATAGTGTATTCTTTATGCACAAGGAGCTACAGCAGGTTAAACCTATTATACCTTTATAATATAGAGCGCTTAGTTCAGTATTTCCATAAAGCATAAATGCTTTCTGTAGACCAAGTAACTAAACTGAAACATTTAACATGGCAATTAATAATCCTTATAAGTGTAGATCTATACTTCTGTAAGGGTTTTTTTTTTTGTTTGTGTCATTTCCTTTCTACCTTCTTTAAACATTATTATTGTTGTATTACTTGCCTTTATTTTTACTTACAATTTGTGTTTGGAGTGTGACGCAACTATTTGAAATGAAATATGACGAGGTGTTGTTCATTACCGAGTGCCTCACTTTGATTTTCCACCAACAAATTAATCACCGTATCATGAAAGACATTAAGAAAAGCCTATTAAAATTTCGGGTTAAATTTAGATCGCAAATTTATGACGCTAAATTACCAGGAGACCGACTGACCCAAGCTACGTCCTGTTTCTTTCTCTCCAAAGTTTACTCTCCGGTGAGTTCCCAACTCCTTCACGACTGTCAGGAGTATTGCAGTGATTTATTTAGAAGTGAATCTTTGCAAGGATGTTAATTTATGTGCAAATCGCCACTTACACTAACACGCCTACAAATAAAGGGTAGAATTCGTTCATAAATTCAAGAAGTGATTTTTGTTTTAAACAAAATACTGTCATATGTATTTAATATTTTTACCCCACACATTTCCCAATACTATAAACCCCATTTATATAACCGACTATTATCAAAACCATATGACAAGTAAGGAATGATACACTTCTGGGTGTGCTGTTGTTGAACAATAGTCAACAATGTGGTTCGCATTGCTGAACTTGATTATTTTCCAAAGAGCTAGCACTTCCTGAAGTGTTTTATTATTCTCATACAAGAAGTTGCTAACGAATTGCTAAGTTTTTTTTATTTATTTAAGAATGACACACTGTACTTAAAAAAACCAAAAAAAAAACCAACCCTATTTATGGTTATGTTTAATGTTGTAAAACATCCACGAAACACTCTCATCATCACTTATGTTACAGCATCTATTAATAGTTGTTCCCTCACCAGCCTCTCTTTTTTTTTTTCTCCGTCGTAAAGTTAATAAGGCAAAATAAAAATGCAGCTTGTCATGTTACTGAGAAACTGTGAAGCCATCTGTCTCGAAGACTTAAACAAGCAATGCATTTTCAGAAGGAAGTTTCATATGGAAATCCTTTCCATTGCTTTAAAAAAAACACAACTAAAAATTCAAGTAAGCTCTCATCCATCACGTGGATTTTCTCACAAAACAATAATCGATGTCTGTGCTGGATAAAGAACAGGGAAAGTCCTGTACAAAGCATGACAGCTCTGTCTTTTACGTGATGATGACGTCACACCGTCTGTAAATTGCTTCCCAAAGACATGTTCACGTGAGCTCATATACCTTCAGAGCCTCTGAAGTAACATGATGGTTATTTTTCAATAAAGGTGGCCACAAGTAAATGTTCTGAGGCCAAATCATGATAGTGTGACTGATGTTACTTTCTTTTATTTGGCAGAATAAAATACATTTATTTGCATGGCTAACGTTAGATCCATATCACAATGCCAGAGACGCCGGTGTGTCTTTGTGGTGTTCCGAGAGTCGAGTAAAGTCATTTCTGTGGTTGCAATGCGTCAATTCATTTACTTTCTCAGTCTTTGCACAGTGTGCAAAAGTTTGTGCACCCCCGCAAATTACATATTCTATAATGCATGAGCTTACAGATGTCATTGCTTTGCTGTAATTGACGGAGGAAGAGAGAGAACAGCCAATTTTGCTCTCTTGAGCTCCCGGCCTGGATGGCTACAGCATCGTCGGATTCTAAATAGCGATCTCTCGATGATGGGGCAAGTGCTTTTCTTGCTGTGCCACTTGTCAATTATTACAGGGCAAAATAAATCCATGTGCTGACATTCAAGAACCACGGGTTCCTCTAAGCAGCTGCACTTTTTGCTGCGTACCAGTACGACCTGCTTGAAAGAGTCATCAGAAGGAAACCTTATTTGCGACCATGCAAGCTGAAGCTTTTGGAATGACCCTCTCGGACTGGGTGAAAATTCATTTTGCTGCAGAGATTGTGTTTTGTTCTGTTCACTTAAAATAAAAAATGTGTCATTTGGACATGGGTGTACAAACTTTTGCATTAAACTGTATTAGAAAAATGAACACAACTTGGCAATACTTTTCATTGCCAAAAAATGTTTAATGGAAACAGGAATGGTGAAAGAAATATAATCTATCATCTGAACCTTTCTTGGATCTTAAGTGCGTTGTCTTACGCTAGCATTAACCTGCATAGGTGGTGTAGTTTACCTGTGCCGCCGCCGCCTTCTTCTCTTCCACCTCTGTAATCTTCTTTGCTTCAGTGTTTTTGTGGTACTGAGCCAACACATGACTCTATAACTCACTCAATAAAGAGAACTGGTTAGACAATAATAGTGAGTTGTGATTGATTGATGACGTATCTGTTCAAACGAAGCAGGGCTGTTCACGGTGATTGTGCTAAAAAATGTTGTAAAAGTTCACTAGAATTGGATTTGTTCAAAGCAATGTCTGTTTATAATCGCCAAAAAAAGTATTTCTAAATGTATTTCTGGGATTTTAGGGTTGTATGTGTATTGCTAACAAGCATGACATGGATCACTTTTTAAAAATTCTTCCCAATGTTAGCATGTCAGCACTCTATGTAGCCCAAACTGGAACATTTTTTATGAATATATTTTTAATGTTTTGACACAAAATGCATTCAGTGACCTCTTCAGGCTTCTGCATTTAGAACCATGTGTCTGTAAATGGACTTCATGCAGCCTGATTCGCAAACATTGGAAATGATCTGATGTGCTAAGCTGTGTGTTTGTAGTAAGGGTGAAACTGAGCACAATTCCAATATTCGGGAATAAGCAATGTGTTTATACAGATAGGAATGGGAGGAGCAGTAGCATGGGGTTTTCTGTTCTCATTTTTTGAGAAAAGTTAGGTATGTGGTTGAGGCTAAAGGGTCTGGGACACAACAAAAACAACAATAAATGCAGTGCATAACACTTAGAAAAGAAGAAAGAAAAGAAAGAGTTGCATTACAGCATCTTTAAATGCCTGGCCAGGTTTGTAATGGTTTTTGCTACTAATTTGTCTATATTTTTAGAAGTAATTTTGAGAATATCATAGGCAGGTACAAACAATTACTACTAACAACGACTGCTATTGTGCAAATTATGCCATTCCCCCCATTATGTTTAATTTTTGAAGCCAGGATGGACTTTACATAGTTACTCTTCTGTAATTGTACTATGCCATCTGAGATTTATTTACATCTTAATATATGTACTAATGCTTCCTGTCTGTGTGTGTTTTTTTTTGAAGAATTGGCACAGGATGAACTGGTTAGTACTGCAGAACATCCTCAGCGGTGCGAACCAATACTCCACTGGTTTTGGTCGAGTCTGGCTGTCCGTGGTGTTTGTGTTCAGGGTGTTGGTGTTTGTCGTAGCAGCTCAGAATGTTTGGGGCGACGAAAGCAGAGAATTTGTGTGCAACACAAGGCAGCCTGGCTGCACCAATGTGTGTTACGACAGCATCTTTCCCATCTCCCACATTCGCCTCTGGGCTCTGCAGCTCATCTTCGTCACCTGCCCGTCGCTCTTGGTGGTTGCTCACGTCAAATTGAGAGAAGAGAAGGACAAAAAGTACGCACAAGTACATAAGGGTGAACATCTGTACGCCCACCCAGGGAGAAAGCGAGGCGGGCTGTGGTGGACCTACATGTTCAGCCTGGTCTTCAAAGCAGGAGTTGATTTTGCATTTCTCTACATCCTCCATTACATCTATGACGGCTTCGACATGCCGCGTCTCTCCAAGTGCTCTCTGGCGCCGTGCCCGAATACGGTGGACTGTTTCATCTCGCGGCCTACGGAGAAGAGAATATTCACGCTCTTCATGGTGGTTACGTCTGCGTTATGCATCTTGATGTGCATATGTGAACTGTGCTATCTGATCGGAAGGAAAATGTACAAAGTAATCAGACGAAAGGTTCATGAAAGGGTGCTTCATGAGCACCACGATGTTACAGATCATGCAAGTCAGAGAGAGAAACGCAGAATAGATCCGACCCTCAGTGTGGAAAACCTCAGCCTGTTAAAACAACCCGAGTCGTCTTCTGGAAAAAGTACCATTTAAAGAAAGGGATTATTATCCTCCTGAACTGTAAATCCACTTGCTGAACATGAATGATTCAGTACATATTCATGAACATATATTGGATGTAAATTTCCCAGATATAAATTTGTATAACATAATAAATAATTAACACATTGGTAGCATTTTCACTAGCCAAATGTTAAGCTTCTGTAACCACTAGGAAATAACCTAGTCTGTAAAAATCTGTTTAGGAAATAACCTAAACAAGATTGTTAGTTTGGTTATTTCCAAGACCTTGTGTGTAAAATTTACACATTTAAAATTTTGATTATTCACAAGATTCATTTTACACAACGTGGTATGACGTTTGTGATCACAATACTGCCTTTGCAATACTGAAATAACAAACGATGCAATTTGTGCATAACCGTTCTAATGTTACTGATCACACCTGAATCCTTTCTCCAGCCAATCTCACGGAGCATGAGGGCAAAGATATTTGGATCCAGATGTGCAAAGCTGATCGAGGCATATCCCAAAAGGCTTTGCAGCTCTACTTACAGCCAAAGCTGCTGACTGACATGGGGGGTGAATACTTATGCAACCAACCATTTTTTTGCTTTCCAGTAATTTACCTGTGTGTGTCAATAAAAAATATTTCTGTACTCATGAAGGTAAGTTGTAAATAGTCTGTCATGACTACTACGATGCTTTTATGAACAAATAACATGAATTTCATTTAGGTTCATTGTTAACTTCAATTTTTTCTCCAGTTCTGGATAATGTCTACGTACTGTATGATGCTGCTTTTGTTACATTAAGAGGTATTTAAAATACGTTTGAATGCGCAGAGCACACCTTCAGCTGATGGTTGTGTTATGTTCCATTGTGAGAAGTGATTGTGGACCTGTGGGAGGTGCGACATCTGTCACGAAATCCTTGAAGCGAGCTGCGGATATAATAGAAAATATATGCGCAGTCTTTATCCCTCGAACTACAGTTACTGCCTATCTTTTAAACTTTTTCTACTTGATAAAAGAATAAAAACCAGGGCTTATTTTTTCTACGATAAAAGTACCACCGTGCTCCGTGTAGTGTGTTTAGTCTTTAGGAGGCAGCATGGAGTGTACACAGTTAGTCTTCTATAAACAGGAGACCGAAACCTAAACAGTGAGCTCAAACAGTGTCTGTCGTTGTATCCCTCGTATAGTTTCTATCAGACTCTCGAAAAGTCTTGGTCTTAGACCCCATTCAGTTCAATCCATTTTACATCACAATCCAGCCTACATTATTCAATATATAAATAAAACAGCAGCACGATAGACTTTCATTTGTTACATAAACGTCAGCTCTTGATCTTTCAATAACGATTAAATCCCTCCTACACATTTTATCATGCACACACACACACAGGCATTTCCTTTAACATTGACTGCAAAAATCCTTGGTGTGTCAAAGCTGCCCCTATATCCAGGCAATATTAATATTTATAAAGCAGCCTCAATACTCCCCTAATCAGTGGTACTTTAGAGGATGAAGTGCAAGCATATAAAGAGCCATATGAAACCTGACAATCAATACATCGCACTGACCAGAGCACAAAAGCAAAAAAAAAAAAGCCCACTCACTGAGTCACCCACACAGCTCAGCTCCTCCTACACATGTGCCCTAGCTTTGGCTCACGCACGAACACCGTGAAGCAACCCACACACACACACCATTGCAGAGCCAACATTTTTCCTCCTTTCTTTTGTCGTCTCCACCACTTTCTGGTTCCTGATAGAAAGGATGCGCATTGTTTATTTCGCAAGGTGGAAATCTGCAACCAAAAGGTCACTGACACCAAAATGGTTTGCTCCTTTAAACCTTTCAGGATCTCCATTTTCTATAGAAAAATTCACACTTCGGGTATCACTTATATAATGGAGAGGTCCTGAGTTAATGGCCATTTCTTAGCAACATTTCAGTAGTGAGGAGTGAACACCAGAGCCTCATAGTAGAGTTAAAAGTCTGACCTCAATTTGAAGTTCGTCTCCAACACAGCCGCAGGATTCGCACTGAAAGCCAAAATAAATTAACGACGCACCCTGAGAATCAGGGTTACACTGCCATAGAACATAGTGTGGAACAGATGGAAGATACCACACTGAGCACAATGTGGGTTGCTGAGAAGCAACAAAAGGTGGCAGCAAGTCATGGACAACAATAGCACAAACACAGGAGCATGATGTCATTTGTTCTGACCCATTTGTGTTTTATACTGTGCAAAATGCGTTACAGTTTTGGCCTCATTATGAGTGAACTAATTAATTTGTCCTAAAATAGGCCTATTTGGCCACCCACATTACCCACTCATGTCCTCCCTTCATACAATACACATGAGAAATCATATATTTCTAGGCCATGAGACAGATGGAGAGAGAAGCTGAAGGCAGGAGAAGAGAGATGGAAGCTGAGGAGGAGTGAGGAAGAGGGGTGTTGTTATAGCACACAAGATTTCCTGTCAGATTTTCAGCTGAGGGCAAAAAATAGCTACAGGAAAAAGTCCAATATGTATTTCTGGTCTTTCACAGTTGCTTTATTGACAGCGGAGTACAATAATGCATTTCTATTGCCTTGTTGATATGCTTACAGGTACAACTTACCACTCTGTAAATATTTGTGGCTGGCGAGCTGCACAAACCTAACTCAGCAAACATGTTCAGCAGCACTCAATGTTATTATTTATGCTGTAATTAAAATAAATGATAAAAAAGGTTTTTCTGATCGCCCATTCAGAAATCAGCACATCAACGTAAAGCATTAATACTTGCCCTGCATATATATCCTATATATAGCAAATATAGTAGTATTTTTTGACAAGACATTATAATTGTGCTAGGAGTTGGAGCTTTGAACAATTTTAGCATCCTCTGATGAAAACCCTTATAGTAAATATCACAATCACACCAAACTGCCACTACAAATTGCCAGATTGTTTAGTTAAATAAGATCCACATAAGCAACAAAATAATCAAGCTAACAAATCTAAGAAACTCACAATTACATAGGTCTATAAATTACAATTACTGCTTTATGTAATTTATTTATGTAAGCATTATGTGCTTGACCAGGGGTGGATTTTGAAACACTTCGAACCCTGATTACCACTGCCATTTCATTACCAAGAGGTCAGGCTTCTAAAATGAATGCATCTGTTTTGTCACTATGAGAAGTGTTGTTAGGACACAGATTCCATCTCCATGTGTGGCTCTGCCCCCTGCGTTTGCTGTGAAGACAGCCCAGCATTATCCCGCCCAACACTAGCAGCCAACTCTGAACGTTGGCAAGAGATCTGCCATGCTTGCTCGTCATGGTAGTCTCTGTCCATTTCTGATTGGTCCTCGCAGAAAAGCCCCTGAAGGACTTCCTGTTCCAGCTCTTCCCAGTGGTCCCATTCATGGTCCGAATCAGACAGGTCAGAGTCCCAGTCACTGTCTCCAACTGTGGAGGCTTGTACAAAGTCTGCTCTGGAGCCACTATCCTCAGAATCAGAGTCCTTGGAATCATATACTGAATGCCCTTCTGCAACCAGCAGGTGACAATCAGGGGCAGCCAGGTACACAAAGCTGTCAGTAGAAAGAAAATCACACTCATCAGGATAAGGACCCGGTTTTGGAATGGAGGCAGGGAGTACGGGCTCATTTCCAGTTGGAATGGATGCAGCTTCCTGATGTGGAATGTTGTTCTTAGTTTTGGGAGGTGGCAAAACTGAAACTGCAAGATAGACAAAGCTGTCAGTTGCCACAAAAGGATCCAAATCACCGCTACCCATTAAAGTTCCTCTGATGTCAGGTTTTGAAGGAGTCAGTGGTAAAACCACATCAGTCTTTGATGTTTTCACAGTGTTACAGATCTCTTGCCCCAGAGATCCACTGTCCAAGGATTTGGAACTGTTTTTCATGTTTATGCCTTTGGTTTGAACCTTTTTCAAATTAATGACTTTGCATAAATCTGCGGTGTCAGGTGTTTGCTTTTCATCCAGAGTTGACCGTTGATGGTCAAATATTTCTGGTTTGGCTGTTCTGGTCACTTTGGCAATAGCTTGTTCATTTTTACCTTTATGAGGAAACACTGAACATGCCAAGTCTAATTCAAACACAGACCTGTCACCATCAGAGTTAATGTCCTCTTTACTGGTCTGGCTGGTATTAGACATGAAAACCCCACTAGAGTCAGAGTCCAAAGTTAAATTAGAATCTGGTGATTCAGTTTGCCCATCCTTATTTCGCAGCTGAGCCTCAGCAGTACGAAGGTCCAGTATAGTTGGAATGCTAGCTTGATTGGGATGTTGTCCCATCGGCTGTGTGATGATAACATTGCTTTTTTTTTCGTTTAGCTGCAAGCGGAGGAGGTCACTGAGCTCTGAATCTAAAGAGTCCTTTCTACATATTCTTTCAAGCTCCAGCAGATCTTCAGCTCCTAACTCTGAACTTGCACCAGAAGAGGCTTGTGAGCCACCAAAACCTGTTGGAGGATTCAAGAGTGGCCAGCGCCTCAAAGAGCCTAAATTCTGGGAATCGGAGTCTTTCCATGTTTCATCCCAAAGGGAGTTCACCATCTCGAGCACAGCCTCCCAGTTCTCCTCACACTCAGAAGGCACTTTCTCATCAACAGTCTCCTCGGGTTTCTCTTGAAGAGGTGACATTTTACCTGGGCCCTCCAGGACTTCCAAATTTTGTAGCTCATTTTTAGTTGATCCAGCTTTACGCTCTTCTATTTCCCGCAAGATCTTCCAGTCCTGCAAAGAACAATCCTTCAGTTCACTTTTTAGCATTGATTTACTCAGATGCCCCTCCACCTTTCCTTGGTGCTCAGGAAAGGGGGAAAGTCGGGGTGTTGGCTTTTTATCTGAGACACTCCTTATTAGCAGAGAGGGCAAAGGAGGAAGGATGGGAAGGTTGTGAACTGCCCCACCTTGTCTCACTGTCCTCCTCCTACCAATCAACCTCCGTGGCCAGGTAGACTCCATTGATGCTTTGCAGATTGTTGGACCTTTAGGGATCACAGGGTGCAAAAGAGGTGCAGTGTCATGTTCAGGCTCTGGTGTGGTGGGTTGTTGCTCAACACTGATGGGTTCAAAAGTCTTGGGTTTAAATGTCTCAAATTGTGTCTGCTCTTTTATGAAATTCTCATGTACTCTTATCTCCTGCTGTTTCTCAATTTCCCCCAGGACATCTTGGCCACACATGAGCGCGCTTACTGATAGTTCTGAAAGAGGAGGTCTTGGTGATGAGGGCTGGGTAGGTAAAGACTGTCTGTGGAATTGCTGATTGTAGGGAAGGGGTGAAGGGGAGAAAAAGACAGATGGAGTGTGTGTGCCAGTCGAGAAGGGGGACCCAGAGAATGGGGAGATCTGTGGAGAGGTTATGCTGCTTGGGAAGAATGCCACTCCTGGATTTAAGAAGTTCTTTTCTCCTGGTGAAAGCTCCAAAGGCTCAGGAAACTTCGGAGGTGTAAGGACCTTCCAAGAGTGCCGACAGAGGCTGTCCTTCTTTCCACTATCCTGGAGGTGGTGCCTCTTGTTCATGGATCCACCAGGTGCTGAAGAACAAGACACACTTGGGGAAGCTGACCTAACAAACCCTCCGGGTGATCTCAGTTCATCATTAGCCAGTTTCAGGGAGTCAAAGATGAACCTCTCATCGAGTCTCCTTCCACCAGTCAGAAGCACAGAAGATCTGGTGTCAAATGTGTCAACACCCAGGGAGCCATTACTGGAGAAATCAGTCTCACGACCTCTCCTTGACCCCAGAGTGCTGTGTGCCGAGCTATGGTCGATCTGCTCGTTGATGCACATTGTATCATAAATGGAGCGTTGAGGGATATAGCCATCTTCATTGTAGCCTTCTCTGTCATTTTTCTTGGAGCAACAAGGGCTCTGGCGCAGACAACCCGGTCGACTCAGTGTTTTGCCCATTGTAGAAAAAAATATAAACAATTCCAAAATATGCTTCCACAGAAAAAGTGTTTATAGTTTGAAAACATAAAGTTGCCGGTTCTGTTTAAGTCATTTTCAACACTTAAAAAAAAAAAAAATCCATAACACTTTCTATATTATGGATAATGCAGAAATTAAAGGTTGAAGTGCAACTTCTTGAGCTTGACGGAATCAAACTCGGGTAAGTGCTGGACCATATCTTTGGAAAACAATATAAATAGATGTATACCTCTCTTCACTGCACATCTCTTCACTGCAATCGGTACTTATTCACCATCTGCTTTGATTGGCAAACGGATCAGATATTTGTGACGCGTGCACCATACCTTTAGAGTGCTACATCTAGTTGTATGAATGCTAAATATAAATGTGTAACAAAATAGAAAAACTCACTGCTGATCCAAAATTGGCAAAATTGGAGTAACTGCCTACTTTGCCTTTTCGTAGTGATAATCATGTCCATCACTTCCATTAGTGGGGATGAGGAACCCCCTTCCAGAAATCATAGCATCACTGCCAAGGACATATGGACAGCCCCAGTTTCTCTTGCTTCTCTGGTCCAAGTGTGAAAACTGTCCAGGAAATGCGGGTATAGTCCACGTTCAAGAATGAGAATTCGGTCTTCAGAATATCATCCTTTTTTATAGAGAAACACTGACGGCCTCCTATTTCAACACCAACGTCAGCTCTCTCTCCCTCTCCCTCTCTCTCTCCTTCCAGCTCCCTCCTCTTACACTCTCTCTCTCTTACTCTCTCAATCACTGATTCCCCTCCCCCAAGTTCTGATGCTGCTTCAGGTCTTTTGTAGTTATCAGGACTTTTTTGCCTCTTGTTTCCTTCACCTGATTTTAGTCATTTTCATTTCAATGAGGACTTGCTCTGTAAAAAGATCCAATACTTCGGTACAAGGGAAAATTACATCTTTATTTATCATGACCTTTACTTTAATGACAGCCTAAAACATTTAAATGATTAAGCAAGTGTTCCTTTCCTTGATATCAACTATTTAATACTGTCCAAACTAGCCTTGTTTTGGTAGTTGGCTTTTGTTGCATTCCTACTCCGCACCCACACTTTCAAAAGCTCTCAATTGACAACTCTTGTGCCCTGCACACACACCCACACACACTTCTGCTGAACACAAACGTGATTAGGTTATGAGTTAGTCCATGGTGTTTCAGTATATCGTGACAGTTCAGAAATACAAAAAAAAATACAGACATCTCTAAATAATTGAGGGTCTTTGCAGATACGAGAGGCAAAAAAGCTGGACATCCACAGATCAAAGAATGACCTATCCAAAATATCCTCATCTGGCTTTGCAGGCTAATAAATGAAATATTACATTATTAAGAGTGGTAAGTTTTCACATTTTTAATATTGAAATGGCTGTAACTGCATCCTTACCACTTTTGTTGCTCATGTCTCAAAACCTGCAGAATCCAGCACAGAGCTCAAGCAAAAGCCTTCCACTCGGTTACCATGGTAGCAAATGACAATTGGCCTTACATCGTAGGCAGGCACTGGATGTATCTGTGCAAATATCTGCATAATCTTGTGAATAAACATTGCAGAACTAATTTGGCCTCTTTCCTGACCGTGGACCTTGTTGCTTAAAACTAAAATAAGTATGCACACCACATATTTAATCTTTTGGCTCAATTATGCAAAAATTGTCAGGCAATCTGTCTTAACAGGCAACTAAGCCTGTGCCTGATTGAAAAAAAGGACACCAAGAACATGAATTCACCTAATTTAAGAAAGCAAGAATTATTAAAAAATAATAATAAAAACATGCAATCTTAAGTATGAATTTGTTGTGTGAATATTCTGTAGAACAAAGCTCTTGATGGTGCCAAGCAATACTTTAAAGCAAAAATATTTATGGCAAATTAAAAAAAATTTTTTTTTAAAAATCCACTGATTCAAATTGGTGTTTTCTTACTTGTGCTTTTCCAATCATTGGCTGCATTTGATGGAGTGTGAAAGCTGTTTTTGAGCATGGTTTTATTCCAGACAACGGATTCCTAGTCCTCTTGAAAACGGTGGTCTGGCTTAAACGTAAATTTAACCACATCAGATCTGGAAGTTACCTGCTCTTGGCACTGGATGCTGATATTTACATTTACAGAATTTGGCTAATGATTGCCAAAATGTACTGTTCTTCACCTCGAGTGTTGGTGTAAAAGAAGGAAAAATAATAAAACCCAGCTAAAGGATGAACAATGTGCATACCATTTTGCAAACCTGCACACACAAAAGTAATGTATGGAACTGCACAACTGATATAAAAGTTCCGTCCAAACTATGTATGTGAGAGAAAGCCTGTGATTATAAATGCCTCCTCCAAAAGTACCCAGAATCAGTCTTGAGTATTGGGACCAAGTGTGAAAACTCATCAATATTCATGATTTGGTCCGACTGGGTCAAAGAACCACACATACCCCTGCTTCATTATTTAGAATTAGGAAATATTTCTTTCTCTTTTTTTTTTTATCTCTCTCTCTGAGAGTTAGATGATTTCTAGGTAGATAGTTGGATGATTTAAATGCATTTTTCATGCACTGGATTGATGGCCATGTATCAGGGTATGGACTGAATCAACACAGGCTTTAAAGGTTTAAAGGCATCTGTGAAGAGCTTACATAGAATTACGGGTAAAATATTCAAAAACCTGGCAGATTTCAGACCAGATTTGACTGCATGGATGGTTTAAATTATCCTGATATTATGAAATTACACAGATACATTACAAAATAAACCCATGTGTGATCATGTTTTGCCATTTTTTTTTTTTTTTTATATAGTACAAACTTTTCCACAACACACTTTTTCACATGGAGTTTGCACTTAAGAGTGACAGGAACGGAACAGCCTCAGAATCCAAGTTCAACAAACCAAAAATGACACATGATCGTAAACTGATATTTTACTAGAGCATGCACTTTTAACATCATAGCAATATCATGACATCTACTGAGAAATAAAGAATAAAACCGACTAAATTGATCCATGAATGTTGAGATCTGTCGCTCTCCAGAACCCACACAGCGTGTAGGCGTTTGATTAGTCACACTTCACCCCCGTTCATTGTTTCTTAAAGCTCCGACAACACTAAGAGCTTAAGAACAGCAGCACCTTCATGACGTCTCACATTTTTCAGAGTGTATTTATGAGGTGTCTTCTTCTGATGAGCTCGGCTGCTGCTGCTTAGGTTCCAGATGGACGTCCCGAACAGCAAGGACGCGTGATAGCATGCTGTCCAAAACTGTGCCATCCAGAGGCTGGGTAGAATACCACACAGAGCTGCCGGGGTGGCAGGAACTCTCGGGCTGCAGGTAGAAAACATCTGGACGCTCCTTCACAGAGTCCGGACTGTGGATCAAAGAAAGCAACAAAAATACATCTATACAGCCTTTTTTTAAATACAGTGGCTTCCTACGTGGTTCGTCACATGTTTAAGACAAGGGCGTGGCATCTCATTTCACTTGTGAGGCAAGCATGCAATCAGAACAGAGGAGTTTTAATTTAAAGGCACGGTAACAAAAACAGCCTGTTTAATTCTGACAGGCTGGAAAATTGTCATAGACGTTATTCCCGAACTTAATGGGGAAAATAAATATAATATAAAAATGTGAAATATGATGCAAGAACAATGCGGAATATAGGACCATGTACTTCTGTAATCGTCACACTGCTCCTGTCTTGCATTAAATGCCAATCCAAGCTTACATGATGGTGTAGATGGGAGGTATTTTGTACCCTAAACTCATTATCTCTAATCGCGGTTTCTTTCTTCCAGTGTCTTTGCAATGCCAGCTCTGTATAAATGATAAATACTGTCATCACACTATGACTTATCATAATCTAACCTGATCATAATCTTGATACAGGAGGATCAACGGTAGAGTCCATTTAGAAAAAGATAGATAGAGCAATAAAAATTCTCTCTCTCTTCATCTTCTTGCCAATAATCCAAAGACACGTTGAATAAGCAGAACACATTAAACATACACTTACGAGCGTAGAGCAGTTTAAGACTACATGGCTTTGGTAGATAAGAGATCGGTTTTGACAAAGGAAAGTGTGTGTATGTGAGGGTGGTATAAAACAGCACTATGATCCAGCATCTCCTATTATTTTGCATTTTATTCTTCCACATCACGCACGGACATTGAATCGCATGTACGACTTAATGTGGCTAATTCGAAGCAACTCCTGCTTGGTTGGAATCAAAGCCTGCAGCTACGCCGGCCCTTTGTGGACAAGACTGAAGACTCCTGCTCTAATGACTACAGCAATGACGGACGCAAATGAGCAGGAGGGAGTGGGGATGACGGCCTGTACATGCGCTGAGGTTGAAAAGCGCCCATTCCTGAGCGTGTTCACTATGACTCACCATTTAGAGAGGTAGAACTCGTATAGTCTGACAGGACAGTGTAAAGGATCCTCGGTGTTCGCAGGCATCTCACCGTTCTCCACATTCTCCTCTGCATCTTCTCTCTTCCGTTTACCAAGTAACACTGGAAAATACACAAATCAAAAGTGTATCTTAAGAGCAAATACAACGCGTATGAAATATCAATACAAAATATCAGACATGCTGCACCCTTTCTCACCTCGCTTGTCCTTTTCACCGTCGTCTTTTCCAGCAAATCTGAACCTGAGGTAGGAGGACTTGCCGTGCTTGGTGCTCCTGGAGCAGTGGGTGATGGTGGAAAAGGAAAGATGCCGATGCTGCTCCGCAGTTTTTAGGTGGAGATGTTTGACCCCGAAAAAAATCAGCGTGTTGAGCAGCACAAAGGGAGATAAAGCACCCAACTGTTTACATTCCCACAGGAAAGTCTCCTCGATGCGGGACTGCAAGAAACCTGCAGGCGCGTGCACGCGCGCACACACACACACACACACACACACACACACACATACACAAGAGCATGCAGCATCACTTGGCTTGGAGCCTAGGCCATTTAAACAGCTTCATAACATAAGGAATCCTAATTGACTCATTTCCCATCTACAGTAAGTGCTTAATGAAGTAAATAAAGTGACTGCTGTACTGGGCTGCGTCCCAATCCTCTCGTTAACACACACTTTCCAACTTCAACTGTTTCCTGTGTGTACTGTATGTGCATATAGAGTTCAGACTAGTGTATTACCACTTGGTGTTAAGTTGCACTCCCAGTCTTTTACCAGCTTGGTCATGTCTGCGGTAAATTGGTTATAAAGGGGATCCGTGAAGATATTCTCCAGGCGGCCATTTTCAAGAAGGTACTGTTTGAAGAAAGGGACCGTAAAAAGGCTAAACGAGCAAAAGTGTAAACACAAAGCACGTACCTTAAAAAAAATGTTCATGAGAAATTCTTTTTGCCTTCAAAAATTTTTGTTTGTTTTTTTTAATGGAAAATAGCACATTAAATATATAAAACATAAAAAAACAAACAAACTTGGTTTGAAATGAAAGCCATAATAACATTCGTAAACGATCAGTAGGACTGACTAAAACCTATAAAACATATAAAATATAAATCACGACTTAATGTTTTCTTTCAATCATATCCTTTCCTTACAGTCCTAAACACACTGTCCATCTTCAGAAAAGCTCGATCATTATAAAGATTAAGAACCATGGTAGAAAAACAATGAGGCTCGATCTGTATCGATCTGCTAAATGGAGTTTCACAGTCTGGTGGTGATCAGACTGAAAGATCTGGTCTTGGAGAGCAGGAGAATAGAGCAGAACCAACCGTCTGTGAACTGCGTGGACAGCCGAAATAACAAGGACCCTGGGAGCTGAATTCCCATGTGCGTGTGCACACACACACACATATATATATATATATGTGGTAAAGTAATAGGATTCAGAAAAATCAGACCTGCTGGATGCCCAAGCACAGATAGTAGACACTGTCAGGTGCATAAGATTGACCATTTGGCCTGCGGACTTCGCTGATGAAATGGCATAAAGCATCTCTGAGCTCTTCAGAGCTGCAATCCAACACATCCTCCTTCACAGTGAGAGGGCTCGCTAAAATAAATAAACAAACACAGAGATGGAGATGATAGGAAATGTCAGTAACGCACACAGCGGGTCTTTGCGAGAGTGACATTTAGTATTGATACACTCATTGATTAAAAAAAACCAGGAGACAAACGCAGAGACGTGCAATTCACTTAATAAAATAATAAGCAATGTCCAATACTAATACTCGTGTTTCTGGTTTCTCAGAAATTTTTTTTTTATATTATCAACTTCAAAAGAGAGAGAGAGAGAGAGAAAAAAAAGAGGCTGTTATGGGACCAACTGTTAATAGCTGCAGTAACTGGATCGTGTCTAAAATGTTCTCAACATTAAATTTAACTATAAACAGATTTATAAAAAAAAAAAAATAAAAAAAAATAAAAAAAAAAAAGCAAGACATTCATTAATAATTATTGTGCGAAAAGTAATTTTGTAATAGTAAATTTCTGTTGTATAAAAGGAATGGAAAAAATTTTGCTATGGGACATGGTAGTGGAGACCGTCAGGCCACATCACACCATCCCAGTACTGCTTCTCCTCATACAGCAGCACGGCACGCATTTCATCCCGTACATAGACGATGCATTTTAAATCACATCCTCTAAAAAGTGCTTCTGAATATATATATATATATATATATAAAAAGCTTGCAAACTTCAGAAACCCGTGTTTCAACTAACAATGACTAAAAGTCTTCCTTTATAGGACAAAAATAGACGTACAGTTTCCCTGCTGTGGAACAATTAATAAATTATTTCTGAAAATCAGCTGTCTTAGAGACAAAAGAGAAAAAAAATCATGTTTCTACACACTCGAGCACTTTGTCCCAAGACTGTTGCTTAGCAACATCACTGTTGGAGACAGTACACTGGGTTCTGCACATAACAAGAGCATAAAATAAGAATGTTAAGTGTTAAGCAGCAGCACGTGGGTGAAGCTCACCATCGGCGTGTCGAGTCCTGCACTGCACCCAGCTGGCCCATGCTTTCACTCCATACATGTGGTGGAGTTTGGAGCTGGGTGGAGTAGAAACCGTGCTGCTCGCCACATCTGTGACGGAGCGCCTCCGTCCCTGAAAGACAGGCAGAAAGGCACTCGTTAGGTGTTTACACTAACACTACACTACACAGTACACAGGGTGCAAACCATCTGGGACAAACACGACCGCTTCATGTCTAACCGAGTTTGTGACTCAGTTAATTACAAGGTGGATTCAAAGCATTTAGAGTTGACATTTAGTCTTGTGATGATGCCGATATTAACAAACAAGCGAAGAAGTCAAAAAGGTAGACGACGTTTAAATTGTGCACTTCAGTTTTAATGTCCATGAAAAGAATTAGAAGGGAAAAAAACCAACAACAAACACTGCAATGAAAATAAACATTACAACGTGATCATGACTAAAACAGGTCACATTTCCAAAGACCATTTTGGAGTCAGTCTCAATTTCAACTGCAGTCATAAAAAAAAAAGAAAAAAAAAAAGAAAAATTCAGAAAGCTTTATGGCTTACGAATAAAAAAAAAAAAATAAAAAAAAATACACATTATGTGAAAGAACAGACAAGGTCCTCATTTATACCTGAACAAAATCGAGACACATTGTGGAACTGTTGGTCCTTCAGATCTCACAACGAAATTAGTGTCGAACACTAAGAAAGTCATTAATTCACAACAGGATGTGAACAGATGAACAGGATATTATGAACTCGCTAAATATATCATAAAATATAGTCATTCTTTAAAAAAAAAGAAGAAAAAAAAAAAAAAAAGACAAATCTGTTCTTAACATCAAAAATGCTTCACTTGAACTTGATCAGTGAATCATACCAAACTTAACAAAATCATGAATAAAGGGTGCTTAATATCAGGACTTATTAACTAAATAAAGCATTCGGAGCAAGCGTCCTTTCATTAAATCAAATTACACCTCGGCGCTTCACGGTGAATCTAGATACTCGTTAATCATAAAGTGTTCATTAATTCTCGGCTTACAGTCAAGCCGCATGTCATTCTAATCACGGTTGTCATTTTAATGCTTTATCGTTTACTGTATCAACTCGTTCACAGAAACGTGTAAGGTGGCAACGCGACAAAAACCCCCAACAAAATGACTTGTTGCTCTGGTGAAGCTTTCTATACAACGTTTATGTAACATTTATGCAAAGACTTTGAGGTAAAGCTGTTCCTATACATTTTTCACTGTGTGGAATGTCAACTTTTTTTCTTCTTATCAGCTTCAAGGCAGACAGCGACGTTCCTTAACGGTACATGTAAAGATAAACGGATTTAAATTGGGGAAAAGAGAGAGGAAGAAAAAAAAGAAAAAGAAGTGTCTCGTCTTTAATAAATGAAAAATCTTAAAAGTGCCATGGTTTAAGAACTTATAAGAACATGTGGTCTGTTTGGTCATTTAAGGTGTTTAACATGACAAATAAGAACAACCTTATCCAATTTTTCATGTCTGATAGATATTTATATACTTATTACTTAATACTTCAGGAAAAAAAGTATTACTTAATACTTATATAAGAAATATCTAAACAACAAGCAGTTGACCGCATGTATAAATGTCAGACCTAATGACAAGCCCACAGCCAGTAGAGATGCTCAGCTACGGAGCTGGTAACTGGGGGAAAAATGTTCGCAAAGTGCTCTCATCTTCTAAAACTCATGCTACTCTTGAACAACCAGGTACCGACAAAACCAGAAGAAAAATGGAAAACGGAAAATTTAGCACTGATTTCATCCTTCATGTTCATCCTTCACCCGTCAGATCTAGAACATTCATCCGGTGCGGGTCAAACTTCCATTCAGTTCTCCTCTGAAGCGAACGTGGCCCGTTTCAACGTTTATATAAGCGTCATATTCACACGCGGCGTCGCCGCCTTCTTTTACGACGGGGTCTTTTTGCAGTTGCCGCCATAGCAACAACTTCACCAGGCTCTTCGTCGCCTTCACTGTCCATCTGCCTTCTCTTCCTTTTCTTTGACATTATGGTGTTATGGACGTAATTCTTGATGTCCCTCCACGTCCTTGACCCGAGAGCCTCCTGCTCGGTCCTAATACAATCCAGACAGTCCTTTTTGCCTGGCACTTTATTGATGGCTATATAATTTCCCAGTTGCCTCCTCACAGCTTGTTGTTCCTCCTTTTTCCATTTTTGTCTTTTGGATTTTAGGTCTTGCCCATCCTGCTGCCCTAATATCCAATAAAGAGCACAAAATTAGAGGGAAATTATTTGTGCTGCATCAACACTGAAGCCAGTAGTTATAAGAATAATACTCTCAGATTTTGTTAGCTTCTACAGACCTGCCAATCCTGAAGACGAATAATACGGGGTCCTGGCAGTGACACAGACGTGACAATACTTTTTCAGTATAGTCTATTAGTCACTTGTCTAAGGTAGAACCTGGACATGTGTTTATACACATGACTTTGAGTCGCTCGGGCGGGGGAGGCAAGACTGCCACTTGTATGTTTAAGTTAAGATGCAGACTTTAGATTCCGTATTTGCGGCAAAGTAGAAAAATGTAGTTGGAAAAAGTTTACTTTTCTTCCTATCCTATGCAAAAAAGATATTACTCTTGCCAATTAATTCAAAAGTGTGGATATGTCTACTTCCAGAGGAACAGTTAATATAAAAGTTTTTAAACCATTTGCGCTACTGCCATTCAATGCAGATTCAGATGACGATTGGCTCATCTGGCATTTTTAATTAGGAGGACGAAATACTGTACCTTTTGTGTATGCAACAGCGACAGACTTCCTAGGTAAAATGTACAGAGGTTGGCAGGTCTGCTTTTATAAATCCTGTTACATGTCTAAGAAAACGAAACAAAAAAATACCTGTGTCCTTGAATGCACCAGTTCCTTCCTCCATGGTTTGCAACAGTATGCAGACCTTTGCCAACTGCGAGAAGTTTTCATCCAGTGTTTCATAGTCAAAGCTGTCATCGCCCACAAGTGCTGCTACTTGCTGCTTTTCACTGCCATCAAGGCTCAGTATTTGGAAAATAGTAGCCAAATGCTTATGTGTATGGACCTCCGGCTTGCACAAACTTGCCCCACAAGTTTGGGCAAAGGTTCTTACACAGTCGTGTGCTCGTATGTGAGCGTCAGCAGTCATCTGAGGGAACATGTAAGGGTTGTCCATGGGAACGCTTACATCCTCACGGTATTTGATGAGGATATCCAGAGACGATGCCATTCTTTCAGTGAACAAAACAGGAATCCGACTTCCATCTTTACAAGTGACTCCCACTCTCATCAACACACCTTTAAGAGCTTGTTCCAGCTTTGTTGTTAGGGGTTCACACATTTTTCCATGGATAGGCTCTTTGTCCCTCTGCACGTAGTCCTCGAGCAGCATTTTCTCAGCTACGCTTCTTCGTCCTCTGTTAAAGAGCGCAATTTCAGCAAGAAGGCATTCCCGTAGTCTTTTCCACGAATTACAATTAGGACGCTCCATTAGATCCAATTTGGCTTGGTCTTCAGCATTTTTCAGGAAGTTCTGCATTTTGACAACATCTTCTATCACATGCATAATATCCCCTTCGGTCTGTTTACAAGGACTTGCAGTGAGAATGTGTGTGGGTTCATAAGAAAACCAATCCGTTCCCAGCAGCTGAATGAACTTTTCGGCTTGATTTCTAGCCTCATCTTCCATATCATTCTCTCCCAAAGCAACTTCAGTGGCCCATTTCAAGTAATGACCCATTTTAAAGGCTACTGATTTTTTAAATTTGCTAGAGTGCGGATCAAAACCACCAATCTTCTTGGCAGCTTCCAAAGCCAAACTAAACCTGGATTCAGTACATACTTGAGACAAGTCCTCAACAGTGTGATCCAACTCCCTCACGGTCAACATAAACCGACCTAGTGCTCTCATTTTTTGTGATATGTATTCATGGCCTTCCTTTTCAGGCCCAAGTTTTTCATAAAGTTTATTTCCAAATTTGCAGATTAAGGCGTCATTCCTTAGATATTTGGAGATGTCATCATCTCTCATGTTGCGGACAAGATTTTGGCAGCCCTCAGAAAGACAGTCATGCAAGGCAAAATTCTTAGAGAAGGCTGACCGAGTCCTCCTTCTGCGAGGGGGCGTTCCATCATCTTTCTTCATTTCGCATGATCTTTGATGTCTCCACAAGTCACGATGAAGAAAAAAACCCAGGCAATGAGGGCAAGCTTGGTAAGAAGTCAATGAATTATCCTTTTTTTGCCGTCTCAGCGGGATAATTTCCCCACTTCCAGTTTGCTGAACTTCGATGTTATGCTGGTAATTACCTCTATTACGGATCTGTTTGAGTAAGCAATGTCGGGTTTTAGATCCCTTTGGAAGGCTGAGGGCATGGGCTACATCCTTTTCTTTGGCGTGGTGCCGTGACAAGTGCCTTGCTATTTTGATTATGGGTTTCCTACAGTAGACACAGAACTGCTTTTTCCCACTCTCTGCTGGTTTTGTTCCTAAAGGCCACAGATTTGAATTCAAATAAGAGACCTTAGACAGAGGAGACACAGGAGATGGTGCTGCAGGGTTGGCAAATGTCTCTGTGTCATCAGTGCTGCAGCGTAACTTTTCATTCTTATCTGGGTAAAACTGCGATCCACATTCATTATTGTCCTCATTTCCACCATCATCATGACTAGTTCTGTGGGTACATAACTCAGGATTGGGATTTTGGCTGGGTTTGTTTGACATTGGACATGCAGATAGTGCTGTAGTAGGCCTGTCTAAGCAATGGTCAACCTCAGTGCTATTAGGGTTGCCTAGCACAGCCTTTTTAGCACAACTAATCAAATTTTTCTCCAGAAGCCCAATAAATTCTTTAACGTTCGCAACAGCCTCTGTGTCACCCTCCATAATATTCTCACCACAAATAACTTCAGCTGCCTTTCTTATGGACGTGCCTATTTTTAATGCCAAGGTTGGCCTTTCAAATTTGCTCAAAGTTTCATTGAACCCACTAACTATCTTTGTACCTTTAACGACCAAATCAATCCTGGATGGAGTGCACACATCATGCAAATACTGAATGCTTCCATCTAACTGTTTCACGGCTAGCATAAATCTTGCCAATTCCCTCATCTTCTGCGTTACATACATTTGACGCTTTTTACCATGTCCAAGTTTTACAAAAAGCCAAGCGCCATACTTGCAAATCAGAGCATCATCTCTTATATGACGCAAAACACTGTCTTGCTTCATACTATGAATAGCTTCTTCCAAATCTCCAGAAACACTACCCTGCATTGGAAGCAACTTTGAAGATGCGGTCCTTTTAAGACGAACAGGGTCGTCATTTGTTCTCATTCTGCAACGTTTTTCATGCTTCCACAGCTCTTGGCGCATATAAAAGGCCAGGCAATATTGACAAGGCAGGTACACACCCACAGAATGATCTTTAGCTGACCGTTTACAGGTGATGAGCTCTCCACTTCCATTTTTAAGAACTTCAACATTGTGCTGATAATTCCCTTTCTTTCGAAGCTGCTCAAGTAAAAGAAGTCGTTTTTCAGAGCCCTTTCGAAAACTAAGAGCATGTGCTACATCCTTTTCCTTCGCATGTTTTTGGCTCAAATGCCGTGCCAATTTGACGTAGGGTTTTTTACAGTAAAGACAGAACTGCCTTTTCTTTCTTAACTTATCTTCCGACATTTTGTTTAAACTTATCTGCTGGGACAGCGATGTTTCCGAAGAGGTGTTGCAGATTAAATTGGAATTTGAAGAAGACCGTAAACTAGACTTCCGGCTGGAAAGTGTAACAGAACACTTTTTGAGCTTTGTGGATGTTGTCTCACTTTGTGAACTGGCTTTTGGGCCAGTGGAGTCTACATCAACAACCTCAACAGAGCTCTTTGGACACATCAAGCTTTCTGAACCGTCACCGTTAATCGGGTCGCAATCAAGCTCACTTGAGGCATCCGACTCCAAGCTGTGGGAGCTGGCACTGGGGATCTCTGGTAAAGATTCTATATTAGCCTCAGGACTGCTGGGTGGAGGACTGCTGCACTTCATCCTGGATGTGAGACAAGGTTCAACAGTAGGTTCTTTGTTGGACTCAACCCCTTGGTCGTGAAAAGATTCAGGAGTAGGAAAGAGGCTGGTTTCAGAACTGGTCTGAAAAACTGGCTCAAAGCAGGATGCAAAACTAATTGGAGAACCAGGATCCGATTCAGGATGAGGCAGGGGGCTAGTTTCAGGACTGGGCGAGAGGCACAATTCAAAACTTGTCCGACTGGGATCTGGGCTGCGTTCAGCACCGATAAGGCTGGTTTGGTGGGAGGATTTGGAACTACAACAAGGACTAGTTTTAGGGCTAGATTTCTCTGGTTGTGTGCAGGGTTCAAAGTTGGATTGAAGTGTAGATTCATGACTCAACATGAAAGTGGTTTGATTAGACAATTCTGAACCAGGTGGTGGCCTGAGATCACATCCCACACCGGCTAGAAAACAGGGCTCAAATCTTGGTTGAGTAGGATGTTGGCTGGACATTTGATGGACAGTGGGCTGGTGGGATGATTCCGCATTCAGATTTGCACTAGTAGATGCATCAGTGTGCTCCACATTGGATAAAAAACACGACTCAAGAGTAGATTTTATGTTGGATTCAGCAATGCTACAATATTCAGGAGTACGCGGGAGACTGGTTTCAGGACTGGACCTTAAGGCTTCTTCAAAGCACAAATCAACACTTAGATGACTAGGACTTGATTCAGGATAAGGAAGTGGGCCAGGTTCAGGAGTGGACGGAAGCCAAAAGTCAAAACTTGTCTTACTGGTCTCCGGGTTGCTTTCAGTAGTGACTACAAAGCTACTCTGGAAGCAAGGTTTGGGACTAGGAAGAATGATTGCAGGACTTGATAACTCACTGGACTTTAGGTGTGATTCAAAACCAGATTGAGGGCTAGGTTCAGTACTAGATGTTAAGGTGCATTCATCAGAGAAGTCTGCTCTAGGACACTGACCAAGTTCAGCATTGGTTGGAAGGAAGGGTCCAGGACTAGGCTGACTAAACATATGACTTGGTCCATGGCCAGGTTTTAGATCTGATTGGTCAGAAAATTCAGGACTTGACTGAGTACTTGAGAAAGAGCAGGTTTCAATATTACATTGGGAGGGGAGTTCAGAACAGCCAGTGGCACTAGACTGGAGGCTTGATACAAGATTATGATATGACCTGGCTTCAGAGTTGGACCCTGGACTTTGCAATTGGACCAGCGATTGAGCATTTAGTTCTGGAGTGGGTTGAAAGCAGGAGTCATGTTCAGTATCCACTGGTTCCAAGGATTCTAAACAAGATTGTGAAATCATTTTTCTCCTGCACGTGTATTCATGTTTCTCCAACCCTTCCCGGAGAAAGAAAGCTAGGCAATATTGGCAGGGCAAGTATTCCATCGCAGACCTTTTTCTTTTCGTTTGTTTCTGCCTAACTATATCCCCATTTCCATTCCGAATAACTTCAATATTATGCTGATAATTGCCTTTCTTGCGAAGCTTTTCAAGTAGCATATGTCTTCTTTTAGATCTTTTTGGAAAGCTGAGGGCATATGCTACATCAGGTTCATTTGAATGCATTCGCTCCAAGTGCCTTGCTATTTTGGTATTTGATTTTTGACAGTAAACACAGAACTGCTTTTTGGTGCATGATTCCTTAGCTTCAACTGTTTTACTCGCTGTTTTCAGACTTGGCCTTGAAGGTATCGCTGTCCCAGAGGACGAGGTGAGCTCTTCACTATATTTAAATGCATTTTGTGCCTCGTCCAGCTCATCATCAACTGGAGCGCATTCTGGGCTAATGAAAATACTTCTCCCCTGCGTTCCACCAAGTAGGCAAGATTCCATATTGAACTGCTCTAAATTAGTGTCCAGGATGGACTGTGCACAATCAGCTACATCCAGTTCTTCTTTGAAACGCTTTGCTTCTTCATCATCAGATTCCTGATGGGAAAGAACACCAGCACTTAATAAGAACAAACTATGTTAATAAAACATTTTAAATAACATTTGAATAATAAAATTTCAAATTTAGATAAGAGCTATGAACACTATCAATTCAGCCCAATTAACTTATGGGCTTCCACAAATCTTCACTTTCAAATCATGTGTTTTACTTGGGTTAAAAAAAAGTGGATTTCAGTGATGGAGCAGGTACTACTAATGAATGTTACTTAACATAAGTGAGTTAGCATCTTACAAGCTCAGATTTTGGAAGCCAGTTGCGAACAAGGGCAAAAAAAATACATTAAGATAATCTGACTGTTCGGTGTAAAACTTGCTGCTTTTTAACTTGTTACACAAATGGGAAAATTTAGTCCATTCAAATAATAATAAAATAACACTGTACACAACAGTGTCTTTTGTAATAAACTGTTTAAAACGTGGTAAATTTAGGAACCAATCCAAGCAGAGATGTCAATATAGCAAAGAATGGTGTAAGAAATGCCAAAAGAACGCCTAATGGCAGGAACACAGGACTAAACGCGATGCAAAATGATGTCAAATTTAAATGCAAGCTAAAAAAAATCTATTTCAGTATAAAGGAGCATTCAGACGGTAATTACATATGTACATACAGTCCCCTCCAAATGTATTGGAACAGCAAGGCCTATTCTTTTATTTGCTTCACAAGGACATGTAAGTTTGAGATCAAAACATGCATACGAGACAAGAGTTAAGCTTTTATTTCCTGATATTTATAACTCCATACACTTATTTTTTTCAAGTGATTAAAAATAGTTGAACATGTGCTTGACACGGGCTTCTTGTTGCCCGGGTGGGCCCCATCAGATTGCGTGTTTTAACACGTAATAGCCTTTAATGTCTGCTTTTGGGTTGAGCCCTGAGTTTTACCTGTGAAATCTGCTATTAAACAGGATAAACCAGCTGATAGGAGAAAAGAAAGAAATTTTGAAGGTCAAAAAAAAAAAATCGATCCGAGCCATTGTACAAGCATTGGGCAAACTGGAATAGAACTGAAAAAGACAGACACCTCTGATGCACTAACAACCAAAGATCAAACTGATCAAGGGAAATAACAGCAGTTAATGACAAACATTGCCAGAGCTGTAAGTAAAAAACCCCAAAACCTCACAGTGACCTCACCAAAAACCTCCACAGTTAAGGGCTGAAGGTATAACAATAATACCGCAAGATTCAAAACCACTCATCGGCAGTAAGAATCTCATTCACATTTTGATGTCAAACTCAAATGTCTTCAGTATATAGCAAAGCAAGTGGTCTTGCCGTTATAGTACTTTTGGAGGAGAGTGCCCCTACATTGTGGCAGGATCTGTGTTCAGATTTATTTAAACCAAACTCTACGATCAAGCAACACTCACTGAACGCAGAAAATTCTTAACTTGGACTAACAATTATTCTAAAATCAAAACACAAAACTGATATATACAGAAAATAGAAAGTTTTAAAAACAGGTCTATCTTACCTTAGAGGTTGATAATCAGTCCTTGTGGCAATAAACTTGCACAGGGTAACGTCGTCAGTGGTAATTTGGTATTTCGTCGTCTTTTGAATAATTCGATTCTTAACCATCAAATGTTTGAAAATTTTGACTTGGTAATGAAACAAAGACTGATAAATAAGCTTCAGTCGTGTTTATACCGTTGTTCGCAACTCTCATTGCTCTACACCCTCTTCGGAAATAGCACACTTACATGGAAAGCTTAAAATAAAATATAAAATTGTATTTTTTAT
>JAQQZX010000005.1:23197962-23208527 GCA_030068355.1 Notoglanidium maculatum | reverse complement strand
TGGGTGACCCGGGGATCGAACCCAGGACCTTCTTGCTGTGAGGCAACAGTGCTAACCACCGCACCACCGTGCCGCCGCTTCTAGGATCTTTGAAACCAATTTACCTGGGAAAATTTTTAGGAAAGAAAGCTGCTTTATAAAGAACAAACAAACGAACAAATCTTTTCAAATGAATCACCCAGCACCCAGGTGATTCGCTCATCTGATTCTTTGTCTTTCTACACACTGGTGCACTGACTATCATTCGTTCGTCTCTCTCGTTCGTTCCTCAACACTCACGGCTCCTCGCAGAACGAGCCAAAAGCTGAAGACCGACTGGCTCACTGATATAACTATTAGGCTACTATTTTGTTATTTTAAACTTGACAACAAGAAAATGAGAGCCCACAGGGGAAGAATGATTCAGAGGAACGGACTGCAGGTGAACGAACATATCAGTCTTTCTGGAATTCTAGTCCACCGAACGAACAAACGAATCAACAAAATGAATCTTTTGAACTTGTTGACATAAGTGAATGAATAGTTCCTTGTCTAGCTCTTGTTATAGCTCTTCCCTGTTAGTTTTACTGTAGTTATAGCAGTTATTGTATAACATGCTTCAAAGTAAATAATAAACTGGGAGTGTAGGAGGTTAACAGGAGTGTTTAGTTGTAGTCATGGCTCAGTAAATGGCAAGATTAGGCAGTGATTCTGTCATGCGATATTTAGAATACAGTTCATAGAGTACCTGCGTCAGCCCAGCAGATCCGGCGTGTTGTGGGGTCAATCGTCAAAGCATTAGGGAGCCCGATGCCGTCTCGCACTAGTACCCTCCTGTTGTGCCCTTCTACGGTGGAACTCTCAATTTTCGGGGCTTCCCGGTTCCAGTCGGTCCAGTACAGGGTTCTGTAATGGGGCAAACATGCATTTGTCCATTTTTATATAAATCATTTCTATAGTAACAATTTACACAAGGACTTGTACGGCTAATGGCACATCAATGAAAGAAAAAAAAGGTTTCTCTAAGGGGAGGCTTAGAATGTAACAGTTTTGGAAGGAGTCTCCAGTGTCAGTGTTTTTTTAAAAGTAAGAGGTAAAGCCGTTCCTTCATGGGAGTTTCCAGGACGGAGGAGTATGCGTTTAATGGTTTCTTGGCAACATGACAAGCTGCAAACTGAAACAGAATGAATTATAGGGAAATAATCACCACCGTATCGTTGATTATTTCCATATAATTATATGTAATTATACATATGAATACCACCCAGAGTATGATGTCATAGAGTGGATTACTGGATACTATTGTATACAAAATGACTTTGATGCAAGACACTTTTGAGTGACAGGAAAGTCTGTGTATCTGTGTGTGCGTGTTTTCTGGACCTCCCCTAAGCCATGACACTCACGTCTGTACTCTCGTCTCATTGTTCTCGGCTTTTGATCTACTTCCTCACACTAGAATTTTGAAGCAACACCGTGTCATTACTAGGTATAGTGTTGTATAGAGTCTACAGAATTATTTTCCATTTAAAATGACACATACTGACTTATGAAAAGACATTAAAGTGTATTACCCTGAGAGAGAGTCCACTATGATGGCTCTCGGATTAACCAAATCCGTGCTGAACAGCACACGCCGGTCACTGCCATCCAGCTTGGCCGTCTCGATTCTATCCGGCGTGCTGTCCACCCAGAACATCCTCCTGCGTGCCACATCCACGGCTAAACCCTCCGGGCTCATGAGGCCTTAAAAACAAAAGCATGAACTTTTCAAGCCAGTAGTTTTCCTTCATCATAAAAAAAACAGCAAAATTTGTTCTTTTTAAGTCAGTGTATGAAAGTGATATTGATTTTTTGTGAATAATTTTTCTATTAAAACTGCAGCACACACACTGTAGGCTTCTAACACAAAGAAATGCACAATAAAATAAGATCTTAATATTAGATATTATATTTTCCTCTAAATTTGCTAATAATTAAAGGTGTAGATTGAGAGCTCAGCGAAGCTCATGGCTATGGGATAGTTCACTATTAATACTACAGCCTAGAAATTGGCCTGTAAGCATTTTACTTATGAAGACATATGGAAGCCCATTTCCACAACATAAAAACGTTTGCTTAATTGCGACTTTATTTCTCAGATTTCCGACTTTTTTCTTGCAATTCTGACTTTTTTTTCACACATTTCTGAATTTTTCTCTCACAATTCTGATTTTGTCTTGTAAATACAACTTTGTTCTTGCAATTCTTTGCAATTTTTCCTCATAATTCCGGCTAGCATAGTGCAGAGGGGGTGACGCTGCCTAATTGGCTAAAAAAAACGTCAGAATTACAAGAGAAACATAGGAGTTACACCAAAAAAAGCCGGAATTCTGAGAAATAAAAATTCTTTTTTCCATAGATATCTGATTTTTTTTCTTTGAAAACTTTTACACTTTAAAATTACTTTTAAACACAACTGAAGGTTATTTTATTACACAACTGAGGCTTTTTTCCCTCTGGTATCCGATCCACTGTATTTACTGGTATTGGCCTGATAACGATCCATTGGAATCATAGCTGTGCCATTTGTAGATATTATAGCTTTAATGTTTTAGTGGTTAACTACAGCACATATACTGTATGTGTTCATTCATTTTTCATATGGCTAAGAGCACAGTGTGTTAAATGCAGAACTCAGAAGTTCAGCATTACCGGTGTTAATGAGGATCTCAGGCTCTGATCCAGGCTCCAGAGCGGCTCTGCTGATCGTTCTTCCAGCAAGATCAGTCCAATAAACCTTCCGCTCTCTGCAGTCGTAGTCAATACCAACCACTATGGAGCCCTAATGAGCACACACATTCAGGTCGGAGAGATATATTGAACATGTCCTGTATGGAACGAGGCTAAAGGCATGAAATATTGCATTTTGTGTCTGTATAGATGTATAAGTCAAATAATAAGTCAAGTCAATTTTTTGGGCTTCCAATTCAGATCACCGAAATTAACTGTGTAATTAGTCCTAGTTGTAATTATCACATTAATCACTACAGATTTTGGTTTAATACAACAATACGGCCACCCTAATTACTCACCAGGTTATAAAATAGCACTTGATCCAGCACATCCTACTTATTTCGCATTTTTTATTTTCGACAGTTACTTAACGAAGCCACAAGATACTAAATCAGGAACTCAGGAAATCTTAATTTGTGCATACTCTTAAACTGTATAAACTTCAAAACTCTATGTAAGTATCTCACATGCAGGGCGAGGAGCACCGAGGATCTCTCCTTGTCCATGCGCGTGCCATTGAGAGGAAGCGTTCCAATCTGTTGGCCTTGAGCATAGAGCAAAGAAGTGCCTGAGGGGGGAGGGGTCACATCTGGGCGGGGCAATGGACGCATGGTGGGCGGGGGCACGGTTGGTATACCTAAACAACACATGATACTTTTATATGTTTTCAGGGAGTCAAAAATAATTTAAACAATTCTAAAATCCTGAGGAAGAAAAATGACAAAAAGAAAAATAACGGTATAAATAAAGATAACAAATACATGCAAAAATCTGGGTGCATTATATTATATTTTACATCACTGTAAAAAGTATTTGCTGTGTATTTTTTTGGGGAAAGCAGCACTTACAGGCAGGTTTGACTTTGTCGTGTGAACGGGTCCCGGGAACTTCTCGGCCATCTTTGTCTACACACCAGCAGTAACTGGTCTCGCCATAACACTGCACAGGGGTGAACTCGCCTGATGCATCACACTGGGGAAGAAAATGGTCTGGACCTGGATGACCTCCATAGTGCTCCATGAGGCTGGCACGCCAGCGCTCACACACTGTCTCTGGACGCTGGGTAGGGACTACCACTACTGCACGACGGGGAAAAATAAGTCAATCCCAGTGTAGTTCTCCATCCGATAAACAGCATAGTGAACTGATATTTATAAAGACATCTTTTGTCTTATTCCCTTGCCCTTATGTGTTTACCTTGAATGTCACAGTTTCTAGGTGAGGTACCAGGTGCGGTGCGGGTCTCTGCTCTCTCCTGCCCCCTGCTGTCCACACACCAGCAGTGTCCTGTAGAGCCATGGCACTGTAGAGACCTGTACTGACCCTTCTCATCACACTGAGGAATGAAGGCTCCCACCAGCACATCTGCTTGGCTCTGTGCTCTCTCTCTGTGCTGTTCACATGGAGTCTTGGGATGCTCTATATGAACTATGGAATGAGAGAGAAAGACAGTGGAATTATTGCGAAACCTCCCATGCTACTCCATACATGCAGTGTGAGGTGGATTTCATCCTAATCATAAAAATAAAACAAGATGAACAGATGGATTCAAGTGAAACATTAACTGTTTTTGTTTCCTGGTGTACATAGTGATCATGAAAAATGCACATGTTCATGTCCATGAACTAGGTCTACTAGTCTTGTTCTTTATATCATTAGCAAGTTTAGTTTAAATAAAGTGCATTAACTACGTAGATACATTATCTACCTTGGATCGAATAGGGTTGCGTGGACAAGAGCAGGCTTGTACAATGTAAAATGGAAAAGCTGTACAAAATGTTGCAAAGCGCAGACTGATCATCAAGAACTATATACTGCTTAAGTGCTGTTCGCTTGCCTAGATAGTGTTTGAAACCATGAAGCAAAAGCTTGCCAAAGTTTCTCCGATTCAATCTAATCAGTCATCGTGTTGGAGAGAGCTGTTCCTTTTTAAGCCAATTAAATGTTCTGCTTGCATAAGAACCGCAAAAAAAGTGCCTCATCATCTTGGTGTTAAGCCAAGCCATGTTGAACATACTACCATATTTTCAGGAAGAGGTTCAAACACTAGAAACTCAGTTTGCAAAACAAACACAAACCCAGCCAGGTCCTTCAGCTCTGGGATGAAATAGCCCAACTCAGATGGAAAAAATGAGTTCTCACTAACTAAGATCTTACATCAATACACAGGCTCCATGTAGCCAGATGAACAAAATATTAAACTCCTAAGGCGAAACTCCACTGAGCTTATCTGTGTACCTGGAGCATCACAGTTGGCATGTGGGGTACCAGGTGGTGTGCGGGTGCCTGCTCTCTCCTGCCCCCTACTGTCCACACACCAGCAGTGTCCTGTAGAACCATGGCACTGTAATGACTTGTAATGACCCTCCTCATCACACTGAGGGACGAAGGCTCCCAGCACAGGTAAACCATCCCCTCTGCCATGAATGCTGTCTCTCTGCTGCTCACACTGAGTCTTAGGACGTTCTACACGAGCAGTGGCATCCAAGAAAGAGAAAGACAAACACAGATTAGAAGAGCGATTGCATTCATCACATCTCACCATTCTAAGTATAAAATAGAATAGCTAGGTTGCATTATGTGTGTATGTGTGTGTGTGTGTGTGTGGTAGTAAAGCAAAAATAGAACCAATCATGTTTAAAACACTGATTCTTCAAGTATGCAATCAGGTTTATTAGAATCACATGGCCTTGCTGTGGGAAACCACTGTACTGCTGGAAAGCCATGATTTTCTCCTTTCTATCTTTAACTGGACCTACACAGATGACAGAAAACAGATGTGCACATTTTGTGCCATATCATGCACCAAGAAGATGTGCTGAACCAATATAGGTTTGGTGAGTCATAGAACTTTCACTTGTACTGAAATTTCTCTAGTACACTATTTTCTTCAAAGAGTTCACACCCTCCTTCAGATGACTTGAGTAGAAAGTAAGAAAAATAAAGAGTTCAGTAGTCCATGTTTGAGTTACCTTGGCATGGTGCCAAAACCCAATGGGAGCATCCGCTTCTGCAGTGACTTCTAGAAACTGTTCAAGATCTCAGAGTTTGACACCAGCTCCACAACATCAGTGTGACTTGGAAATTTGTGTGCTACATACTGCCCTACATACATATGCCCTAAAAATGCCCCTTTGGCTGAAGGCCTTGCAGACCTGAAACTTCTAATTCCATGTGACTGATTACATTTGAGGTAAATTGATGTGATGGGATGAATTTGATTCTCCTTACCATCCTGAAATTGTGTGGGAAATTCTATTGAACCTGTGTGTTTACCTGGAGCATCACAACTGATATTTATAAAGACATCTTTTTATAATTCCTCTAAATGCACATTTAAATTCCATTGTCCTTGTGTGTTTACCTGGAATGTCACAGTTTCTAGGTGAGGTACCAGGTGGGGTGCGGGTTCCTGCTCTCTCCTGCCCCTTACTGTCCACACACCAGCAGTGTCCAGTAGAGCCATGGCACTGTTGAGACTTATAGTGACCCTCCTCGTTACATTCAGGGACGAATGCTCCGACCACAGGCAAACCATCCACTCCAGCCTGCACAGTGTCTCTGTGCTGCTCACACTGAGTCTTAGGATGCTCTGAATGAATTGTGAATTAACAGAGAGACAGAGAGCAGAAGAGTAAAGCTATTAGGATTATTTACGGAAATATTATGCAGACATTCTGCTATTTTATGTGATTATTTCACAGTCTTCAGCCATTCAGAATGAACTACTGAATGAGAGAGACAGAAAGACAGAGCGTAAACCACCTTGATTCTAATAGTGCTTCTCCACAGAACAACAAATACAACAACACGCAAGCAGTCATACTGCAGTATAGGACTCCTTTGTGCTTGATCAATCAAGGGTCCGCACTATTTCTACTCAACCTGTATGTCCCAGCGTGGCTTGTATGGTACCTGAGTTGGATGGATAACCTTATTCCATATGGTTACTTAAAAATAGCAATAATGTTGATGATTATGGGAAATTTGTGGAGTGAAGTCAAGCCAGGCCTATAAAAACAATCCAGTGCTATAACACTGAACTGTTGGTGTTGACATCATGTATGTCAGCCAATGTTCTATGGACAAAAGAAAATTAATATGTAAGGATAATAACTCAGTTATTTGGCCTTGCTGAAGAGGAAGACAGGAAAATTTGTGCAGATGTACACAATAAAACAGATGTACAAGAAAAAAACCCATGCAGATGTACATGAACAAAACCCAACGGAGCACCGTCTAGGATTCCAGCTTTTCTGGACCCAAGCTGTGGCCAACCTTGTCCTGGACAGCAGCCAGCAAAGAATATGTTTCTTGTTCCCAGACTTGAGGGAGGATGGGCCGCCTAAAGGAACCCACTTCTCAGACTGACATTATAAAATGGGCTTCAACCGTGAAACCACAGGATAAGAACAATGCCAATTGTTCTGGTATGCCAATCTGTAGCGGTGGATGGCTTTGGCTAGTGGGTTCCAGGCATTATGGAAATAAAATTGGGCTGGGCTAATATAAGGGTTGAGAGAACTAGTTTGAGCACTAGAAAACTTGCCAGTCCCAAACTGTTTGCCTGTCCCAGTCTGGTTAGCAAGAACTCTCCTACTGGCATTTGTATGACTATACCTGGCACATACCTGGAATTATTCTGAATATTGAAGGACAAATTGGATGATGGGCTTTCCTGACTCATTTAATTAAAGGTCTCTCAGTAACCCTGCCAGTGGGCAGAAACTTTCCAGGATTCGAGGAACAACTGGAACAGATTCCTGTTTTGCTATTTCACCATTGATACAATGCCCAAGTTCACATCCACCAACCAGTCCAATACTCAAAGCAGAGGAAACTTTAAGGAAGGAGATTGATCCTAAGATGGTCATGGTCATGTCTTGTGTTGTCATGTTCAGTCACATCAAGCACAGCTGCTCTTCTGTTTTTCCTTACATACTGCATCTTACTAATGCACAAGCATCACAGTCATTGAATGTGCCCTTCTGACAACAATTTTCAACTCTTTTTATTGTAGTTCCCAAAGATCTAAATCCAGATACATCTTTATCCACTGTTTCTAATGAAACACAGCCAGTCTACCATCTGGCCTCAATAATGAACCCTGAAGTCACTTAGTGCTTTCCTCTTGCCATCCTGATCCAATATTGAGGTCAACTGGGCATGCTTAGCAACATTATGCAGGCCACAGGCCATGGCAGGATGTTATTTGCTTAACTGTATAATGTAGTACACTTGTCATGAACCATCTGCAGTCATTATTCGTTATGTTTGTACAGTCATTTATTCAGGTTTTTCGTTTAATTTGCCCCCTGTCTGTGTATCATCCACTGACTCTCTAGCTGCAAGATTTATAGTGAAATACATTTCTGGTACAAGTAAAATGAATTTTGTTAAAATCTGAAAAAGACTTATAGAGAAGTGGTCCCTGATAAGATCCACCTAAGTTGTGGAGTTGATACTGCTAGCCTTTACCTGGAGCATCACAGTTGGTAGGTGGGGTACCAGGTGGGGTGCGGGTGCCCGCTCTCTCCTGCCCCCTGCTGTCCACACACCAGCAGTGTCCTGTAGAGCCATGGCACTGTAAATACCTGTAGCGACCCTCCTCGTCACACTCAGGGATGAAGGCTCCCACAACAGGCACACCCTCAGCTCCATACTGTGCACTGTGTCTGTGCTGCTCACACTGAGTCTTAGGACGCTCTGCATGAATTGTGAATTAATAGAGAGACAGAGAGCAGAAGAGAAAAGATATTAGGATTATTTACAGAATTAATATGCATACATTCTGCTGTTTTATATGATTATTTTCATGTAAATGGCATTAGTTAGCTAGATAACTGATTGACCTGTTATAAAAATCGCCACACCCAAAACCTATGACTGGCTTCAAAAGTCATCATCTGCACTGAAGTTTAATTCTGCTGAACTGATGTGTTTACCTGGAGCATCACAGTTCCTAGGTGGGGTGCCAGGTGGGGTGCTTGTGCCCGCTCTCTCCTGCCCCCTACTGTCCACACACCAGCAGTGTCCTGTAGAGGCATGGCACTGTCGAGACCTGTAGCGACCCTCCTCATCACACTGAGGGATGAACGCTCCCGCCAGCGGTACACCACCAGGTCTGTCCTGGACGTTGTCTCTGTGCTGCTCACACTGAGTCTTAGGGCGTTCTAAATAAATCAAGTGAATGATTATTTCAGCATGCCTTGTTCTGATTGGCTGTCTTAAGTGCTTGTTATCTGTTAGCTGTGTTAAAGCTGTTACACGGCTCATTTCAATACTCGATTCTGATTGGTCAATTATGGCATTCCACGGTCTGTTATTTTTGTTTAACAGCCATTGCTATGTATAGCACACCTTTGCTAGGGACCACTTCATTAGCAGAAACAATAAAATCATTTTTAAACCATTATTTTCTGTCAAATGATTGATTTCTTTAGTAAGTAGTGTGTAATAAGTGGGATTAAGTATAACAAGGTGGTCGTCATTGCGAAACAAACTCCTTCAGGGTGATTCAAGACCCCTTCGATTCAGAGACCTGCATCAATCTGTCAGGTATATTTTGCAAAAATGACCGGCTCACTGTACATTAACCCTTATATATCATGAGCATTTTGAACTAAGGATGCATCGATATCAGTACTGGTATCTAGTATCAATCTGATACAATGCTCGTTTACTCATATCATGTCTGTAAAGCTGCTCTGATCCCATCATCTGAAACAATAAAGTACTATGTGACCTAAGCCTAGTGTGCGTCGTTGTGCTAATGAACTGATGACACAAAATGACAGTGATCTGGACAAAACATATCTCTAATAAAGGGTGCGAGGAAGGCTGACCTGAGTGAACAGAGCAATATCAATGAGCATAGTCATTAAACACAAGTACAAGGTGTTGAGAACTGCATGCAGGCAAAGGTATTCATGAGCATGGTGTTGTGAAGACAGTATGCAAAAAGCTGTTGTGTGTTAGAGCACTTCACTTCTCTGAACACTGAGAGACACGCCTCCTTTCTCCACACTTGCCAGTTTCAATATCCATACAAATGAATGACAAAAAGAAACCTGTACTCGACCGGAAAGAAGTGAAATCGAATCATCCCTATTTTTAACCAGTCCAAGCTGTTTTTAAAGAATATCATCATTTAGGTGCTAAGAAAAAACATCGTTTGACATATTTATTGATTTTCAGGGAGATTTTCAAATACCAGACATCTAGTGTACAGCTGAAGCAAACCAAACCAAGTACTTCATCTGTGTTGACACTACACAAGCAAAACAGATGAAGTTTGGCCTAAAAAGTAATTTTTAAAAATCTTTTGAACTGGTTTGCCAGTGTTTACCTGGAGCATCACAGTTCGTAGGTGGGGTACCAGGTTGGGTGCGGGTGCCCGCTCTCTCGTGCCCCCTGCTGTCCACACACCAGCAGTGTCCTGTAGAGCCATGGCATTGTAAAGACCTGTAGTGACCCTCCTCATCACACTGAGGGATGAAGGCTCCCACAACAGGCACACCATCAGCTCCATGCTGTTCGCTGTGTCTGTGCTGCTCACACTGAGTCTTAGGGCGTTCTTAATGAATTGTGAATTAACAGAGAGACAGAGAGCAGAAGAGTAGAGATATTAGGATTATTTACAGAATTATTATGCAGACATTCTGCTATTTTATGTGATTATTTACATGTAAATGACATTAGTTAGCTAGATAATGTCTTACGATACCCTGAATGACCTGTTATAAAAATCGCCACACCCAAAACCTATGACTGGCTTCAAAAGTCATTATCAGCACTGAAGTTTAATTCTG
>JAQQZX010000005.1:23184846-23195176 GCA_030068355.1 Notoglanidium maculatum | reverse complement strand
TGCCCGCTCTCTCCTGCCCCCTACTGTCCACACACCAGCAGTGTCCTGTAGAGGCATGGCACTGTCGAGACCTGTAGTTCCCCTCTTCATCACACTCAGGGACGAAGGCTCCCACCAGAGGCACACCATCTGCTCCACCCTGTGCGCTGTGTCTATGCTGCTCACACTGAGTCTTAGGACGCTCTGCATGAACAGTCACATAAGAGAAAGACAGGATTTTGAAATGAAAACAGAGGAAAAGTGAGATTAGATTCACGCATGACCATAATAATTTAAAAATACATACAGTATATTGCTCTTGCCATCAACTTCGTCTGAAATAGCACCGCTGAAGCAAAGGCCCCCAAGAAATGAACGCGGTTTTTGGTAGTCAAATATTAAAGCAGGTTCTTGAGAATCCACCATGGTGTTGTAAATGTTTATATTAGAGGTGGATCTAAGAGCCTGCAGCTGAGTGAGTCATGAATGTGGAATTATTTGGATATTATATATTTAGAATGTGAAATATGGCCTTATGATCTCACCTTGTACTTGTACTAAAGTCTGTCTACTCAGCGACACTTGGCAATCCTCCCAGGCTGTTATTTTTAGGCCTAGGCTTTGATCTACTTGAATAGGCAGTGCCCCATATTCCCTAAACAAATTTACAAGATGAGGTTTGACGTTGTGTCATTTTAACTGTTAAAATCCAAAAATAACAGTGCGAATAATTTGCGGTCTTTGGCCAAAACCCAAAAAAACACATTTTTTTTAGGTTGAACATTTCTCTACAGATTTAGCACTTTACCCAATATGCCTTTTAGGGTATATTTCCATTACAGTTCACAAATAATCATTTTAATCACGGCTAGATGAAATGAAAGACGTCAGCAAGCTGCCTTTAACTAGATTATGTTACTGGGCTGTAACCAAATATGATTCTGAATTAACAGATAAAGTTATTTTTGCCAGAAAGCTTGCTAGCAATGCTTAAGATTAGATGTGTACAAGGTATCGGGATTATTGTGAGCAAGAGGTTTTCACTTTCATGATACAAGTAACCATTTATTCATCCTTAGTACCTGCCTGGTCAGAGTTCCAGGTGTTTAAATTAAGGAACAAGTTTATTTATATTTTGCAAAATAGAACCAATTACATTTTTTTAGCAAAATATCAAGGGCAGGAGCAAACAAAAACAATAATGACATAATCAAGATAAAAAATAAATAATGATAAAAAAAACAGTCCTGCATGTTTATTTATTGTTGAGACCAGTTATGGACTCGAGTGATGTAGCCGAGGTTGAGTCCAAAACTGGTCAGGACTATCGCAGAGACAGCAATGCTCTATCCTCAGTGCAAGAATCATTACAGGACTTTCCATAATTCAGACACCATATTGAGGGATAGGCTGTACCCCATTAATATTTCCAACACGGCTCAGTCTCTGCTCCAGCATGTGTACAGTTTACATGATGCTCACCAGCCCAGGCATGTGCACCTCTGAAACAGCTACCCAGAAAGCAGCTAAAGTGGACAAGCATTCTGATTCATTTGTAGCCAAAGATTCTTGTTCTATGTTGTGGGAAAGATCTGTGCTTCTTTGAGTGTGATGGATCTCATCACAGTATGACAGTCATGTGAGTCTAACAAATGGAGTAATTCCACCCTCTCTAACCTCTGGCCTGTTCCTCCTCCGCTTTCTGCCTTTCAAAGGGTATAAAAAAGACCTACAAAGAAGAGACATATAGAAGTTCTGCAGATGTGGAGCACTAGGATAATATACAGTGTATGACTTGCCCATTTCTCTGTGTGATCTTTTAGAAGGAGATAGACTACTGAGACCAGATATAAGGAATTAAACTCTCTACTTTAGCACATGAAGCAGTCAGTCGCTCTAATCTATACAGCTAAGAAATCCTCTTTGTAATGTGTATGGACTGCATATATTATGTTGTTTCATTTGAATTTGGTGTATGGTCTTCCGGATGTAGCATCTATTGCCATAGTTGTCTTCTGGATCTGAAAACACACAGGAATGAGATGTTTGTTGGGAATCCCCCAGGGTTTCTCAGACCCATGTGAGAAAACACTGTTCTTTTTTACTCTTTTTCTGGTATTCTTGCTTGACTTGTTGCTATTTTGACAAAGTTTATCTAAGGGGCTTCTATTGGGACTCAGCATTTATAGGGACTTAAGTATTTAGAGACCTTATACCACAGGGCTGTTGAATTCTCATTAGCGTTTCTATAGTAACAACCCATTCACATGGCCTTATATGGTGAAGGCTTCCCACCCCTAAAAGATTCATAATAAATGGAGTAAAAATGTTATTGAACAAAGCATATGTAATTGCTGATACGATGAAGCCTTTTCTAAATATGTTAAGGAAGGAGTATCCAGTGTCACCTTTCAAAAGGGGACATGTTTCTTGTTAATATGACAAGCTGCATGAATTTCCCCTAAAAAAAGAGAGGCTGATGAGGGAACAACTGTTGATAGCTGCTAGAACATATCAAGAACTAGCTTGGCTCATGAATGTTCCCCAGTATTAAATGTAACTTTAAATGGTTAAAAAGTGGGATGTTATTTGAAAACAATCAACTTCTAGTTGGCAGCAGAAACTCTGCTTTACACAGGTTTGAATCATACCAATCCATCTTTGATTATTTTCCTATAACTTCACACCCCCCAAGTGTTATTGGGCTTTCTGGAGCATTTGATACAGCAGTTGGAAAACACCAGTTGTCACACTTCATGTAGCACTTCAGGCTTCAACTTCTATCTGCTTCTATTCTAACTGCTTCTCCAAGATAAAGATAGCCATACACAGTCTAACTAATGGTTTTGAACATGGTTGTTTTAAGCTGTAGGGTTTCTGGTGAGGTTTCTTCTTAGTGTTCCACTTCCACTGGCGTGACTAAATGGCACGGGTCCTGCCTCACCACTGTGTGACTGATAAATCTGTGTGACATATTGTTATTTTAAACACCACCATGCATCACAGGAAGTCGTATTTGGAAAAGGACACCAGACTTCCTTCTTTCCAGCTCGTCTTCTGCTTGAGTGCTACTTCAGTTATACAAAATTACAGATATTATTCGAACGAGCTGTTAGTTGCAGCTCTAAAAGCGTTTATGCTTTGCATAAGATATTTGGGATCCTATTTGTTTTGGCTGTGGTCGTGAATGTGGAAGGCTAAAATAAGATGGCATTTCTGACTGTGGTGAGAAAAGTACACAGTGACATGACAAGCCTGACCACGTTACTAAGTGTTTTCGCTTGCTACCATATAATCTGCTCAAATAGAGCATGGAGATGAATCTTTTTAATCAATTCCATACTTTCTTAAAGCAAAGGGCTAATTACTCAAGGAGCTAATTATGAATTGAGAGTATGAAAGGCTGACAAGGCTAAAAATATAATGAATATAATCATATAATAATATGATGTGTTTACCAGGAGCATCACAGTTGATAGCTGGGGTACCAGGTAGAGTGCGGGTGCCTGCTCTCTCCTGCCCCCTACTGTCCACACACCAGCAGTGTCCTGTAGAGCCATGGCACTGTCGAGACCTGTAGTGACCCTCATCATCACACTGAGGAATGAAGGCTCCCACCACTGCTCCGTTCTGCACCCTGTCTCTGTGCTGTTCACACTGAGTCTTAGGACGTTCTGAATGAACCAACAAAGAGTAGAAGAGTAAAGGTTACTAGATTAGCAACATCCCGAATGAATTTAAGTACAATGACAGAGAACATCCGAGTGTACTGGAATAAAACAACTTTATTATATTTATTTAATTGCTTCTGTGCTTAAAACCAAAAGGCAAAAGTTGACGCACAGTGGAAGAGTCTGCTCAGCTGGTGAGGCGGACCTCATCACATTTTGACAGCTACATGAACTGAAATTGGGTCAGTGACTGTTTTGACCTCCCAGTCTTCATTTTAAAAGGACCTACAGAGTTTAAACATCTGGAAGTTGTAGAATGTAGTAAATGGAGCAATTACCACCCCTCTGAGACAGATAATCTTATCGCAATGGTGATTCATCAAAAAGGCAACAACTTGTGGGTTTGTTTAGAGAGTCGCATAAACAGGAATATCCGAACACTACTGATCTGAGAATGCATTTACAAAAAAAAAAATAATAAAAAAAAAAAATAGCCAAGTTTAAGTTCTTAGTAAAGAGGTAGGTCTTCAGACAGCCAGTGACACAGTCGTCCAGAGTTCCAGGGGAAGTTCATTCTACCCGTTGCTTGCCAGAACAGAAAATAATTCTTGATGCATGTCTTTCTTGTATCTTGATGGATGATGGGTCAAGAGAGATATAAAGGATCTAAAAATGGGACTTCATTATTTGCAGCAGCACAGAGAGTCTTGAAATGCCATCTTTGTCTAGTCTAGCTTGAAGGATTTTTACAGCAGGATACAGCAGTTACTTTCTATGCGAAGGAATCACATATCTGGCATGCTTACCTGGAACGTCACAGTTGACAGGGGGGGTACCAGGTGGTGTACGGGTTCCTGCTCTCTCCTGCCCCCTACTGTCCACACACCAGCAGTGTCCAGTAGAGCCATGGCACTGTTGAGACCTGTAGCGACCCTCCTCGTCACACTGAGGGACGAATGCCCCCTGCACAGGTAAACCGTCCACTCCACTCTGTGCGCTGTCTCTGTGCTGTTCACATGGGGTTTTGGGACGCTCTTCATAAGCTGAGCATAGTGAGAAGAAAGACATGAACAGATCTAGACACCTAAGAAACATCGCAAGCACTATATCTGCTGTACAACAGTTTAGTCCCAGTGAGTAGCTAGCTTCAAAATAGCTGTTATGGCTTATGTAATGATTCTGACCTCAATTGATATCATAGTTGGTCAAAAGTAATAAACGTTTAAACACAGACTGTGCAGACGGTGACACTGGAATCCATCGCCGTGGAATCCATGATGGCATCGGCAGTGGAAGGAGCCCACGGTGTCGGTGCAGGAAGCATGAGGATGGCACGGTTGTCTTCGGCACTCATCAACATCTGCATTCAGAGAGAAAACACACCTCATACTCAAGCCATAACACCATACACTTATCCAACTACAACTCCTTCCACACATACTTTTATATAAGTACACAGCTGTAATTAAGGAGGAAGTGCTTAAATCTGAATGTTAGCAACAGTTTAAATTCAAGCAATTGATAAGGATGTGTTCTAATATTATTTCTGGGAAATTATACATTACTTATGAGAAATTAACCAACATGTGTAAGCAGATCTGCTGGTTAGCGATCTACGAGCACAGGCTAGACTAAAGAATTAAAGCGCTGCTGCATCAAGGGCTTTAGATAGAGATGACACGAGAGCTAAATCCCACTTTTCCCCATTATTATCAGGTAGAATGGCATTGTGGGTAGTATATGAGCTGTTAAGTGAAAATAGACCTGCTTGTGGATGAAAGAATGTTAACCTACCTGGGATTTCATTACAAAATTAATCTTAGATGCTGATGAAGATGAAAATGTTAATTAAAAAGACGTTGTTCACACCATTTACATTGTCTGCAAAAAGATTCCAGTCAAGAGTTAACATATTCTTCAGCTGGGAGTCTCCTACACACATTCCCCTGCCCAGCACATTAGACCATTGTTTCAAAAAATACCCTTCCCCCTTCTTCTGGTCCCCTTGCCTCAAGCTACACCTCGGCCCCTTTCACCTACAGTCCACCATTCTCTGTTGCTCGGCTTTGGGCTTTTGTCCAGAAAACGAGTGTCTGAATCAACACCGAACATCTGTAACACACTAACCCTCTCTGAGAACACACACCTCACATTGACATTCACATGTGTGATGCCGACACATGTATTAGTCCAACGACTCGTAACATCACAGCACTGATTAACCATATATTCAAAACCCAGATGGATGTACTGGAAAAAGCAGCTGGTTTTACTTCATAGCTGAAAATCAAATCGTACACCGAACATCAAACATTTCTTTCTAAACATTATGTTGGAAAGATTTTTTGAAATCCGTATAGCAAACAAGGCCTTGATTACATATGGCAAGATCTGATTATTTCCAGTTACCTGGAGAACACTGGGAGTGTACACATATGTTGGTTGTGCCATATTTAAAATAAATAAATAAATAACAGGCACAAATTGTGGCCGAAGAACCTCAGTGTTTGAGTTTTAGGTGATTTTTCACCAGTGGAATAGTGGTAATGACAGCAAAAGCGATACCATTAGTGGCTTGTGTGTTTATCTCATTGTAATGTCTAGTATGGGAGACATACGCTGGCCTGTACATGCAAAACACATTAACAAACCAAAAACACAACACCCACACAAACCAACATCAGAAGTGCTTAGATTAACTTTGCCTAATTTGGTCAAATAGCGTATATATCAAAGAGCGTTCAGGAACTCTCTCTTGCAGTTCAGGAATTTCTAACAGTGGTTACATTGTATATTTGATTTCTTGTTTCCACTCCCAGCCATTAATTCCCATTGGCTCCAATTTAAAGCCAGTAGCAAAAGGCATACAGCCGGAACATTTGGCGCTAGAGAAATGACCAATGGAAAAAGCACTACCATTTTCTGGTACCAACAATTTACAGAGTCAGTTTGCTCTGGAGCTTGTGTTGAAGATACACAGCATATTGTGATTGTTACCTATACAGGTGCGACTGTCATGTCCATGCTCAAAACCGCTCTGGCACTGACAGCTGTGACTTCCAGGCAGATTCACACACTGAGCGTGACTCCCACAGGAGCTCAGACCTTCAGCACACTCGTCCACATCTAACGGAGAGAGAGAGAGAGAGAGAGAGAGAGAAAAAAAAAGAAGTGGACAGAGTACTAGATATTAATTCTCAGAAATAGAGTGAGTTCTATTAAACTAATAAAACATATAATCAGCATTTGAAAAGAGGTCCCTTCAGCTATTTATTTTGCATATAGCATTCTTCATGTTAAGACTGTTTACTCTGATTGTAGACCTGGCCTTTATGTAGACCTGGCCAACATGAGCTCATTTCAGATAACTCAGTATCAGTGTTTATAACAACTAATAAAAGACAATTAAAAAAGAAACAGAGAGACAGAAGATGGATTGTTCAACCGTTATTGGTGTTGCTATTGCATAGTTTGTCCACCAGAGGGTAGACTGCAGCTCCACTGTTGGCAACATACATGCTTGGAACACCACAGATAACAACAATCAGCTGACCCAAGTAGAGTTGAGCAGAGTAGTCAAAGAGTGAGATCATCATTTTTTGTATTTTTGTACATTTGATTGGCATTTATCAAAGCTTTACTGTACTTTTGTTCAAAGTGCTATTTATGACAACAAAACAAGTTTACTTTTAAACTGATTTACATCATGTTATCTTGGTGAGGAAGCTTAAATAATTACACAGAATTTAGGGAAAGTCTTTCTGTATGTTATATATTCTTTATGTTACAATATATCATTATGGGATTTTTAAAAAATCTTCAATCCTTTCTTTTGATAAATCCTCAATTATCAAAATCGGTATCAGTCTTAAATCCTGTATTAGTCGTGCTCCAGTTATTGTATTATGGTAAAATTTAGTTAAACTTTTTTTTATGTTAAGACTTGGTAAATGGTTTAAATCTGTCTCCAACTAGTGGAAGTGACTTTCCACTAACTTAGTTCATGCTCTTGATTTTGTGCACACAAAGAGTAAATTGCATGATGGGTGCAAAATTAAAGCAGTTAGCATTAACACCACCCTGTATTTTGCACCTTTAGGTTGAATTGCACTAAATTGCACATTCATTACACTAAACGGTAAGCTAAAATTTTGCTCATGAGAAAGACACAATCCTCCATAGACCTCCACAGTTTTTTTTTTTTGTTGCAGGTGTTAAGTTTACACATGTTCCTACACATGTAAACCTTTAGTGAATCCGGCCCTGCGTATGTAAAAGTTATTCTGTTCTGGTGTGTGCATGTGGGTTTGTCCTGTCAATCTGGTGTTGGAAAGAAACCATGGTCTGCAGTCATGCCATGTGTGATGAGTGAAGGAGGCCAGAGGAGGACCATATCCCTGAGGGAATGTGTGGGAACAAGCTAGAGCTGACCAGGGAGGCCTGGTTTTAATCACTGTTAATAATAACTCCGTGTGTAAGACCCCCTCCTTCTCTCACACACTTTTTTTCTGTTATACATCTTCTCGCGCTCTCTCACTGCCTGATACGTACTCTATCCAGCTGAGGAGTGGCATGAAGTTATAGCAGGTGGTGAAATTACAATCTTCCATGAACAAATTGCTTCAAAATTCCACACAAACATCTGTTTGTGAAACATTATCATTAGTAGATGAATAATGCTAGGCTTATGCTTAACTATAACCTTCATGCTAGTAAACATAGGTAAACTTGCAGCTTTTGTCCCATATATGGTATTTCTATCATTAAATGGCTAGAAACCTTGTACACCTTACACTGTATACATTTTTTCAGCCTGATTTTGCTATATCGCATATCTTAAAAGAAGTCTTTGGACGTGAGTTGAGATCAGTGATCCTACAACGTGTAACGGGCCATAGCGCCATTATGACCAAATGAGTTGACGACAAATTTCTGGCAGTGTGGGAAATTTTTCAGTAAAATCAATAAAGAGTGCGACCAGTGCTACGACTCTCATCTAGAAGCTACCAATAAGAGCAAGGACGATAAAAAAAACTCACAAAACAGTACAAATATGGTAGTGGCAATGGCAAAAACAAAAACAAAAAGAAGAGTGGTTTGTTGAATTGCGACAACAATGTCTCTTTGAATGTCCTCTTTTGTCTAGCCATAAATTAATACTTTGCCTCTACTTTTAAAACTTGTTTTCTGTAGACGTAACATTACAGTCCTTGTTTGTTTATGCAACGTGCACAAGTCTGTGTTGTGCTGAAGATGTAAGCAAAACATAGTACTTTTCTTTAGTCGTTAGAGGAGCTTAATTGTATCTGACATGAAGAACACATGTTATGGCAGAGTCTGTTATAGAATTCAGCCAAGGTTTTATGAGGATCCTCTCATACAATGTGACAAGTGATAATCTTAAAAAGCTGCTGTAATCACATGGTCTAAAACCAGCTTTAGGGGGCCTTTAGTAAACAGATATCAGCTCCACATCCTCGGTGAAAGAAGGAGCAGATGACATAAGGTGAAATACAGATAAAGGAGACAGCTGTGTTAGGACACCATGACACTGTTTTCCGAGGGGATGTGTGAAGCTCTGGTTTTCGCTCCTCTTCAAACAAGCTCATTACGCCCACAACTCACCCCCCACTGCCAGCCAACAGCTGTGGAGATAACACCGTCTTCCTCCTCTTGTGTGGTAGAGAGAGGTGACATGCTGTTGCACACTACTACAGATTTCTTTAATCCACCCAATCCTTATCCTCAATGTCCACCATTTCCACAAATTGTGTGATATGTCCGCTATCAGTTGGGTAACTTGTTCTACTACCTAAAGTTTCTTACGGGATGATCATCATTTTAAAAAAATACCAGAGACATGAATACCAAAACACTATTGAGTTGATGGTCACCAAAAGTGGGAGTCAATATTGTACATTGTTTTGCAATTATTTGCACTTTTGGCTGAACTTGTATGTATATTTAGATTCCCATTAAGATTTTATTAATGCCTCTGATTACTTAATCATTGGTGGAACTGAAATACACTGACTCTTAGACAGTAAAATACCCACATTCTGGATCTGCACCTACTCAGTGTAGCCCGATTGAGATGGGAGGCCAGCAGTGGTAATGAACTATTTACTAAATGGTCTGCAAAGTTAACATAAGACATATGTGGTCCTTTAGAGAGGAATTAAGATAGAGCCTAGACAGAGAATGGAAGCACCCCAAAGCGTTCCAGGCACTTCACAGTGTAAACAGAATGTCAAAACTCTGGCTCACTCACACAAGAGTGGATTTATGCTGTACTCCATTACAAGAGCTTGAACCTTGTAGCTTGTAACTCTGACTAGGAAAAAAAACAAGGTCGATGCCTGTTAAATTGGAATTCCTATTTTGAAACTTGTCCTCAATCCCAAATTTAGTACACGACGTCACGACGTCAAAACAGCGGCTGCTTGCACCATCCAGAGTATGTAATGTATCACTTCTCCACTTTCTCTACATCTCTATCTCCATATTAGCATTAGCTTTCAACCCGTTGACATACAGACACATAAGATGTTTAAATCTGTAATGTTGACCATACATATAATATGTTGACCATATATATAATATATAACACTGGTCAACAGTGAAAAAAAGGTCTAACTTTTTATAGCTGATCTAGGATAATTTTAATGTGCTAAATCCAA
>JAQQZX010000005.1:23156703-23179255 GCA_030068355.1 Notoglanidium maculatum | reverse complement strand
ACAGAAAGGCACCCTGGGTGACCCGGGGATCGAACCCAGGACCTTCTTGCTGTGAGGCGACAGTGCTAACCACCGCATCACCGTACCGCCCGCATCTCAATCACAAGTAAAGTTAAATGGAATGGGAGAAAAATCACATTTAACGATTTCATTCCATTGGTTTCTTCAAGCAATTGTTTAGGTTTATGTCCATATCAGCATCCAGCATGTCATGTAGCTATCCAACAACTTGATCAAAGTGTGATATTTGCTGTGTGAGGAATCACACATCTTTATTCAGACTGACTGTGTTTATCACCATATTTGTTAAACTGGCTTCTTACCCAGCATGATATTTTCAGGATGATAGCCAAGGAATATTGAAATAAACACTTCCACATAGTTTTGATGAAATATGTTTACGGTTTCGTAAATTTGATGTGTCAAAGCAGGCAGGAGACCCAATTTTGACTAAAACTAGATTTTTCATCTTATTAATATACACAACAAAATCATGTTGTTCCTCAGTACCAATAGTTTCTCCCAGACACTTATAGGAGTACTTTTCACAAGCTTACCTCCAACATGGCCGATCTTGTTGGTGATGGCGTATCTGAGAACACGCTCTTCTTTGACGTACATGGCAAAGATGCGCTCGACATTGAGCTGCAGTGTCTCAGTTCCAGCATGCGGTACATGTCTGCAGTCTCTGTATGTGATGTTCTGTCTCAGCTGGTAGGTGAATTTTTCCGCCCCACTCTGAGCCGATATGATCGTAAACTCCCGTACCGACTTGGATGTGATCACTACAGACAGATAGCAGAGACAGGGGATTATTCCATATATTCATAATCCATGAGCAGTTAACCCAAAAGAGCACTTCCTCTATGTGACCTATGATGACCTGGTGTGGAAGTAGGCAGATGCAGAAAGAGGCAGGTTTGAACTTTAATTGCATCCTCAAGCTGTTTGTCCACATGAAAAACAGCTTATGCTTTGGGGCTCATCACAATGAAACACAGCTTCCTCTAAAAGGAAGTTGGGAGAGCCATGTTTTTTATAGATGGCCCACTCACTGAACCCTTGATCCCTGTCTCCAATAGCCAAAGACTGGGTAGTAGGAACCTACGTCACACAGGAAAACACCCAGCATATGAGTTTGTGCTTTATCTTCAGTGTATATCCTCCACAAATCAGGAGACATTAAAAATAAAAACCAAATTATTCTGAGAGCTGCACTGTTATTGAGTCATAAAATATTACAGCCAATCACAACCTAGTATGCAAATGGGCTCTCTAGAAACAACAGTTTAACTTGTGAATGAGTATAATTACATAAGACATGTTTTTTTTGCCTTTTATACCAGGACTTTCTTAACTCTGAATCTATAAACAGAATTACGTGGATTAAAAACATGTTATTTAACAAAGAGGAGATTCTTATTTAACTTTTTTGGAAGGAGTCTCCAGTGTCAAGTAAGTTTTGCACCAAGGGAAAGTCTTTAAGATGGACAATGATATGTTTTGCGATTGCTCCGTAACAAACTGCTTTTTTTGTCTCATTATCTGCAAGTGAAATTGAGGAAATGACTGTTTGCAGCTATAATTTTACTGATTGTTATTCCACAACATTAAATGTAACTATAAATGGAAAAAGTATGATGCTTAGTTCTTGAATAAATATGAAATAGCAGTTGTTAGTGAATTGCTGTGGTATAAGAGCAATAAAACACTAGGGGCTGTGCTCTTGTAGGAAAATAATCAACTACAGGGTAGTAACAGTAAGTCCATTTCATGTTGGGCTGCATCACACCACCCCATCATTGATTATTTTCTATGCAATTGCTAGTGGGAGATCTTACGTGATGAGTGATACTGGTAAGTCTCTGAAAAAGGCTCCATCTGAATGCTGGCACCAGGGGGCACGAACGGCACACTGCCCTCCAGGTAAGTTTCTACATTCAGGTAGTTCTGACTGTCCATCCCCCTGGCGGTCTGAACAATGATGAGTCGTTGCTTGCCAGGGTTAAAGGTCACATCGGCATGGCGAGTAAACTCAGCACCTGAGGGACAAAAAAACTTTTGCACATTGGACTTCTCTAGGCAGTCATGTTTATCACAAAACCGCAAAACATGCTCTTTTCTTTTTACTACAACTTAATTTTTACATTGCATAATCAGACCCATATGAGAGTCACAACCCTTGTAACGGTTCTTGATAAAAACCTGAGTGATGTCAGAGTCAGCATTTTATTATTTTTCTCCCACAAAGTAAAAACAAACAGTCTTTTAACCACCTGACTTGAATTAAGCAGCAAGTTTCTTAATCAAACCTTGACTATCAGTTCGCCGGAGGGAGGTCTCTGGAGAAACCCCAGCTGTGAGGCGCTCAGTTTATATTAGTGAGAGAGTTCTCGGGACTTTAAGCGAGTCCCAGTGGGAGAGCAAATGTTAAACAAACACACAACACAATAAAACTGGCAATGAGCAGCGGGGTTTCCTCACTGGCGTTTAGGGGTGGAACAGTGTCAAAACTGCATAAGGCAACAGCACAGCTCACAGTACTGGCTTACAATTTTATATGGCTGAAAACATTAAGTGCCATGTTTAAAAAAAAAACACTGCATTGAATGATTGGTCTGTTTCAAAACATTTTACAAAGAGGGATGTCTATCTAAACAACTATGGTGTACATTTTTCTCTAATAGTCTGCTCTTTTAAAAAGTATCCTGTTTGTAAGGAATCTAGTAGCACCTTTTAGCTCCTACTCATAACTTTTTGAGAGCCCCACCTAGGGGTCTGATGGTCAGGTGTTCACAAGCCTTTTGACCATATAGCCTATTTTGTCACGTCCTTACCAGTGACGTTGAAGCCATTATGGCTGTTGGGTAGCTTGAGGGCAAAGAGCCACCCAAAAAGGCCACCAATGGGCGTGACAGGCATTAGTGCCCACCCCAAAGGCTCTGGGACTTCGCTGATGGCTGTGTATGCTCGACCATCACCCACTACGATGTAAGCGTGGAGGTCGATGTTGTCCAGCCCCACTGGGGTCAAACCCACAGAAACCTTCCCACTGACTTTTCCATTCACACGTTGAGGAGCACCTGTAAAAAAAAAATGGAAATAAGAAGAAGAGGAAGATAAAAGGACAATTCTGATTGAAGACAATTCTGTATTGAAGGTTCTCCAGTCATATTGAATTTCTAGAAGCAACTGTTGTTCAGTGTTTGAATAAATTAATAGATATATTTTAGAAAACGTGAATGTCTTCATTATTGCCTGATATTTTTATTTTTCCGCAATAATTTGTCTGTATGTATCATTCCAATTTTCTTCTCCAAAGTGTCCTTTGGTTTGAGAAAGGGTTTTCTACATATAAGAAATATATGAGTTATGAACAACTGTTTCCACCCAGAAAGAGTGGCAGGTTTGTGTTTAGTGACAAAACTGCGCTGTATCCGCTTTTCCTCTCCACAATCATCCCACACACTCCCGAAGAGTGCACAAAGCTCCTTCTGTACACACACATATCCCGCTGCCAAGTAAGATTTTCCCAAGACGAGATGTCATTCCGCAAAGCCAAAGCACTTTTTGACTGAGGTTGGAGTTTGATTTTAAACTTGCACTTTTGGTATATGATCATTACAGGTAATAAAACTCCTAACAGGTTTAAAATGGTGTCTCAAGAAGGAGTTTTTTTAAGCTGAGAACTGCTGAATGAGTCACAAGGAAGTTGTGATTAATTCAATAGATTAATTTGACATTAAACATCCAAAAATGTCTCATGGCCCCAAGTGACATCTGGACACAAGGTGATATTGTGCAATGGGGCTGTGTTTGGGCATGATCTAGCTGGATCTGTCAGGAGTCACTGAAAAGGATCTGACTATGCTGAAACCAAATGTGACTGAATAAATGTTCAAAAATACAGAAACATAGTGTTCATTTTCACACGATGAATAATATTGGTGATACCCATATTAAAAAAGGCAGCTGGTGAATATCTTAAGAACCTGAGAAACTTCAGCTTCTCAATTATTCAACCACAGGGGACTAGCCTGGCAGAAGAGCATGAAGCAGCTACAGCCTTTCAACCGAATTCAAATAAGTTAGCCAAACTCAAGTTAGCCATTTTTCACTCATATACAAGTTGACTTTTTAATCCAAACTCATTCTTTTACAATTCTTTTAATTTAACTCAGTTTGGCCTCATAAACCAAAAGTGAGACGTTTTCATGCAAATGTGTTATTAAAGTCCATCCTTCCTTCTTTTATCTATCCAGTAAGGGTCACAGGAAAGCTGGAGCCGACTTATTTGGGTGAGAGGCAGGGTACATGCTGGGCAGGTCGCCAGATTATCGCCGGACTAACACAGTGATGAACACCAATTCACACCTATGAGCAATTTAGAGTAGCCAAACTCTGCATCAAAAAGCCCCAGTTGGACGGCAGGTTCGAACCCAGAACCATCTTTCTGTAAGGCACACCACCACCATGCTGCCCAATGTTAGTCATCCATAGTCCACATTATGTCCACACCAATACGTTTTAATTTTAAAACGCATCACTTTTTCTCCATTTACACCTGGCGTCCATGCTATTCTGGAGTTTTTGAGCCCCTAAAATGGAGCATCTTGGAAACACCGCCGACACCATTTTATTTGAAAATGTATCAGTGTGGACAGCCAAAAACAGAGGCTTTTGGAAACAATGATGCAAACACACATGTTTGCATCCTGATTGGGTCTTATCAGTCACAACGTATCCTTCCCTGATTCTTCATGCTCCTATCACGTGAGCCTCGACTACCAGTGGTGAATGCAGCAGGGATAACGAATTAGAAGCTTTGCAGACCTTGTGTTGTCTAGCAGCTGTCGTGCAGTTAAATTCTGCATTTGATAATGCTACAACTGCCTGCATGTACAAGGGGGCAAGCTATTATTCAAGCGATCTGCAACTATTCAACCACCTGCAGATAGGACAATCTGCTTCCTGTTTATACCAGCACGCACATGCCCAGTGTATGTGAATGGACATGTGATAGGGGTTTTTAGGCGTTCTAGTATGGACGGAGATTAAGGACATGGAGCTAAAATCCTTGTCTGGACAGAGATCCTTTACATTTTAAAACACCGTTTTAAAACTAAAACATATTACCATGGACGTAGCCTAAGATGAGACCAAACTCAATTAAATGGACACTAAGAAAATATAGAAAATGTACATGGTTTAAACCATTTCATAACATGTTTGGCTCATTTTCAAATGAGCAGTAACTGTTTTTATATTATCTAAAATTAAAAATGCACAGGAAAATTCACTCTAAACATAAACCAAAGTGAAAATGGCCAAGTCAAATTTGTTATTCACCCAAACCCAAGTCGTTATATTCCAAACATCATTTCTTTTCTTTTTTCTTTATCCAAACCAACTTAGATGTTTTACCAAAACCCAAATTACACATCTTTACCTAGAACCCAAATCTTTCTTTTTACCCAAACCAAAGTTGTCCCATTGACTGAAATCCATGTCAAATATATTTTTTGTTACCAAATCCCAACTGGTATTTCACAACTCACCATCAGGAAGGCAATGGCGTCCATTTCCATAGAAACCAGCATGGCAGTGGCAGCAGTAGCCTGATGGGTAATCAACACAGTAAGAATTCTGGCTGCAGGTCTGCTGGAAGCGATCACATGTCTCCTTGTTGTCAGTAGAATAATGAATCACTGAAGAGAGAGAGAAGAAACATTGATGAACTGAGTGAAATGGAGACAATATCATGTTTAAACATGTACAGACAAGGGATAAAGTGAGCCTCCACACATGAGGCTAAGTAGTGCAATAATCATATGTTTGGGCCAACCAAATTTACTTGAGCACCAATTCTATGGCCTATAACCTGCCAATGAAGACAGATGTTGCCTGCGCCTGAGTGCTGTTAAGGAAAAGACATCTGTCATCCAGAAGAGAGATGAGAAACACTCCTGTCATCTGCTCCTGCTTCAAACAGTGATTTAGAGAGGAGTTGCTGGCCCCTGGCCAAATATGAGGCTCATGTCATTTTGGACATCTGGATGTGTGTTTTGCTGCAGTTGTTCAGGGTCACAGCTCACACTCACTCATTTGAAGGACAGCAGGTTCTTATCACACTCAGACCAACACTTGGTTCAAGTACCCACCATGCTGAAGCTTCATGAGAACATTTAAAAGCTGTGAGACTGACACAACAAGTGCAGGTTGCACACTGGCCTTGTATTCGTTTTTCAGAGCACTTATCATTTTTTCTGACTTTCTGAGGTATATTTAAAAGAAGGAAGGAAAGAAGGAGTGAGGGGGAGGAGGGGAGGATGAACAGCTGTTAGATTTTAAGGGCACTTGGAGTTCAGAGCCAGGAATAAGAAACAGAAAAAAGGAGGAAGAAGTGTGAGAAGAGCATAACTGCTTTTTCAGTTTCAGCCTCACCTCCAGAGTCAAAGTTCACGACTTCATCCACGTTAACCACTTGACCCTCAGGGTGGATGGGATACGCTTCCAGAATAGTGTGCTCTCGCACCGGATGCACGATTTCCTCTGGTGGATCATTTGTAGGAGAAGTGTCATCAGTCTGAAGGTCAGGGCTCAGAGTGACATCCCCTTTGTGGGGTTCAAGTGGGGGATGATTTAAGTCCGCTTCCTGGTTCTGACCATTCAACAGAGAAGCATCGTGGCTTGGCTGAGGAAACTCTGTGACATCTGGATTCTGGAAATCTGGATCAATGCTGTATTCGTCCTCTGCGTCGATAGACTCATCCTCTGTCTCATATTCTCCTACAGGGTACTCAGGGGTGGTTTGGAACACAGGTACTTGGATTCTAGGGATTGCAGTGGGTAAATGACGTGAAACTGCTGCTGGAATCACGTTGTTGAAACTGTATGCATTTCCAATGTGGAAGAGCCAAACGCCAGGCACACCAGTGTTACCCGTCCTGAATGGAGATTATTAAACAGTATTATAAAAGAGAATTGGAAACTATGAAGTGTATGATGGATATAGATGATGTTCAGGTCAATCTAACTTGTGAGAAACAAATTAAAATGAATAAAATCCAACTTTCTTTACACTCCCACCTTTGCAATCCACCAGCCACCAAGAGCTTCCCAAACATGGGAAAAAAAACTAATTCATTCATTCAAGTAATAATTTTCAGTAATGATACATTCAATGCTACAGGTAAAGGTCTATTTAACTCTTGTATTGCTTACTGGTACAAGTCCTTGACAGACTGCTCATTGCTGGTAAGGCTGAAGTAAGGTCCCTCGGTGCGTAAGAGAAAATACGAGATTTCTCCTCTGGTAAAGCCGACCCTCGCAGGCAGCTCGATCTCCACATTGAACATCTCTTTAGGACGCGTTCCAAAGAACTGCAGTCCGTTCTCTGGATAAAGGAAAATAGTGTATGTGTTCTCCTCATCGTAAGCCACCACTGCCTGGAATGTGTTAACCTGCCAAATGAGAGGAAGAAGATCATCGGCATCAGTCTTGAATTCAAATGTAAATGTTAGTGCCTTATCTTATCCTCATGGTGAACTGATGCATCAAAGCTCTAATGAATAGTTCACACAACAAGGTATTTCAGTGAGTACCACACAGTTTATCCAGACTGTAAACTTTCGTGTCTTTATTACTTGTTTACAGTGGTTTCAAAGCAATCCCGCTAAGACCTCGTGCCAGGATAAGCCCATATTTGGTCTTTTCTCCAAGTTCACATTTGTACCATTGGTTTTATTTGGTCTGGTAACGAAGCAAATGTGTCCCCACTGCTTTCCTGTCTTCATTCTGCTTTTTTCACACCCTCTTAAAAGACCACTTTAGACTTCTGTTTGAAGTGCTGTCTTGTCCTGGCCAACCCAGTCTGTGTGTCCTTTTCAAGATCGTGTCATTAAATTCTCCTGAAAGCCAAGATAAGAGACCTGACTCCGTCCTGATCCGTGGCCATAGATGGCTTTGAATGACCACCCACTACTTTCAGAGTGGTGGCTATGCTAATTTTCAAGTAAACTTGCTAACAAAACAAGAGTATTGTTTTAACATGGATTCAACATCCACTCTTTGACTTGCACCCCCTGCTTCTCTCACACACATTCCTACAGGATCTGTGTGAAACACCTCTTGGCCGTATTTGGTATTTCACCTCCGTTATCACCATCACAAAAGAACCTGCAAGGACCCCCCACAACTGCTGTACATGGCTTTGAAAGAACCCCAGGCTACCTAATTCCATAGCATACACCTCTCCATCCCCCGAGAAAAAAAGAGCCCCAACCCTCGGTCCTGAATCCTTAATTACAAGACCACACTGCCTCCAAGCTCTGCAGGAACACACCCATAAACAAGATTGTTTAAAGATGTTATTGTAAATAATTAGTCACCCACTTGTGGCAAGACTGAGACATGCCCATGATGGTACCACAGGGCACGGCGCCGTAATTGGAAGACAGAAAGCTCGACCGGCTTGATCTGAAATTCCACTGCTTATTTGTTCAAGGAATAACACCTCCATATGGCTTCCCACTTCCATCTCCTCTGCGACAGACGCGAGACGGACATTTGGGGGCCGGAAACTGCAGCTACAATAAAGAGAATGGAGTCCCAAAAGAAAACACAAGGGACCGTCTAGATTCTCCACCCCCACACCCACATAAAGAGCGTCCAAAAGCTTGAGCAAACTCTCAGCAAAGCGGACACCCGGTGAATTAACTGGAGGATGTGCTTTCTTTAAACATCCCCCATGGCTCAGAGAGCTTATACTGTATACTCCATTGTTGAGCCACAAGCAAATAGTGTCAGTGATCGCAAACAGATCCAAGTAAGCCACAAAGAGCAGGGCTTGATAGCAACCTCTGACATCTAACATCGGAATTCTCACCTGTTCAAGCCTTAAGAAATGACCGCACTTTGTGTATGTTAAAATGATTTATTTACAGACACAAAGATGTCCTCAGATGTGATGGATGACATGCCATTATTGTTTCGTTCTCGAGTCAACAAGCTGTCCGGATCGACTGGGTAATTCCTCAAGCTCTGTTTGTGTTGTCTAAAGTCTCCATTGCACTTTGGATATATACTCATCAGAGGAACAGCCAGGCTGTTATCTGAACCAGTAAATGACCAAAGAAAATGTTTAATCTGCAGCACAGTTGTTTCTTCCGGTTGGTCTGGAGGTGATAGCCAAACAGAATAGCTGCTGGAAAGACATACTATTCTTCCATGTTTCTTATGGTTTCTCATTCATCCGGAGCTGAAATCAATATTTATATGCCGGGCTTCTTGGCCCCAACTAAAGACCTATGGACATATGGATGTGCACATATGGATGTGAAACTGATGCCAAATGCATTCACTCTTGCACAACAGAGAAAAGACATTAATAAACAGCATGTGGCTGTCACAAGAATTTTAATACAAACTCTTCGACTCAGACCATTGGCGTTAAAGAGTTTCTCGAAAGAGCTGATAATCCCTAGCTATTAGAGTCAGAGAAAGAGTACACGCAAGTCATCATGCCTCTTCTTTCCCACCACTTTTTCTCGTGACCTGCACAAGGAAATTAGAGGCTGCAGGGATTTTGGGACAGATTAGTAGCTAGTTCGGAGCAGCAATGTGTGCACAGGTGCCCCGTGGGCCTGCAATTACAGCAGAGGAGGGGAATTAAGCTGGGGGAGATGACTGACGGCCAACACTGATAACCTACACCTTTAAGAGTTTAGAGCTAAGCTCAGAGCTTCAGGGTCACATAGTTCACCCCACCCGATAGATTCCCTTTGAGTGGAGATGGAATCTGAGCAGCTTTTGTTCTTTATTCGTCAGGTATATAAGCTTTGTTAAACTTTAGCAATAAATTGAAACGTGACTACTGTTACTTGCACATGTTTGGGAGCTCTATTTGATAACTTGTCACCATTTGAGTGATTTTTATAGTTGATAGTTTATTCACCTTTCTGGATTTGAAAACGGATTCGATTCTTGATTTCTTTCTCAACTTTCAAGTTTACAGAAGAAAAAGGGAGATACAATGTTGGAATGCTTCAAATGATCAAACACCTATAGTGATAAGGAACATGTTTGTCCTAAACAAATGCTTATTATTATGTACTGAATACTAAATTCCCAATTACCAATCAAATCCTGACTGAATGTATGAAATAAATGAATGGTGTGCAATGCTTTGCCCATAGGGCACTAAACAGATGTTATTTTTTACTGTTGCATTTCATAAATTGGTAAAAACCAAACAAAATTGGTCAAAGACCCATGTATGAGTATGAGTCCTATTTCATCATGAAACCTGCCGTCTTAATTCCACTTAATGAAATTCCAGTGAATCCAATCTGGCAACCCAGCTTACCAACAGGCTTACCTTTCATTATTCATTGATATTAAATTCACATGCAATAAATACTTCCTTCTTCCCAACAGATTCTCTCACCTGTCTGGGAGACTCAGAGGTACGCGTGACTTCTTTGTAAGCAGCTACGTTTTCCCACGTGGCGATGATGGCGTGAGTTGGTGTAAATTGAATATCTGGGAACCCTTTCTGGACTTCAGCAGCTACTCGATTCAGGACACTTGGGGATTCAGTTTGCCGGTAGTAGATGGCTCCATTTCCATTACTGGTGTCTATGTCGGCAAGGAAGGGTGAAATAACTGGGAATTCGGTGGGGAAACCATCATCAACGTACTGCTTCTCCATGGGAAGGTCATGAGGCGAGATGATGCCATTGGTGGCCACCTGGAATCACAATACGCAGTTATTTCAATGAAAAATCACTGAATGCACTCATCCAATTTCCTCTCATTCTTGAAGCAGGTTCTTTTGTTGCACTAAACAAAAATTTTTAATCTTGACTTTTTCCTTCCTTCATGTCATCTTTAGTAACTGCGCCATCCCACTCAGGGTGGCCAAATTAATAAATGCAATTGTCACATCTGGAGAACCTGGAAAACCCAGAAAATCCTTTATGCCTTGTAACAAAGTCTCCAAAATAAAATGTGGTTTATTCAAAAAGTTTCTGATATCCTTTCTGGACCATACACAGATAAATTGAGGGTGATGATTTATGGAAGAAATCTCCAACCCCTTTTTTATAGCAAGTCTGAAAAAAAAGATGATCTGACCCAAACTGTGTAACCAACTGTGCAACCTCAGTCTACTGATCTTACTAAAGCATGTAAAGCTTTTGGAAAAAGTTTGACCTCAACATGGAGCAAGCTCAGAGTCACATTTTGGTGTGCAATCTTTCCAAATAAATGACTAACACACTGAAGCACTCTGACCAAATCATAAGCATGGGCTTTTTGTTTTTTTCTGACCAGATGTTAGACTAGGCAAAAAAAAATTATATATTAAATTTGTCTCCAGTAACTGCTTCATTGCAGTCAGGACGACCAAAAAAGAAAACCTGAAAATGTACCAAAACCTGGAAAACAATTTACTTAGCATAAATCATCCTTGTAACAAATTCTCCGAAATACTATGTGGTTTATTCAAAATGTTTCTGGTTTCCTTTTTGTAACATAGAAAAAGACATACATTCATGTAAAGAAGAAGATGTTATGGGTAAATAAAACTCTCCAATCCTTTTTAAGCGAATGGGTTAAAAAAAAGAAAGAAAAAGAAAAGAAAAAAGGTGATCTGACCCAAAACCCCAAACCTCAGGTTATTGACCTCGCCTAAGTGGGATAACTATAAAAAGCTCGACCTCAACATGGTGTCGGGGATCCTCCCAAATAAATGAGGGGAAAAAACACCAGATGCTTGATTATGCATAAATGAATAAAACAACAACAACAACAACAATAATAATAATAATCGAAGGTCTGCAGGTCTAAAAGGTCTGCAGTATCCCTTTGGGGATTGATAAAGTAATAAAGTAAGCTATCTATCTATCTAACTTTCTATCTATCTGTGAAATTAAATATTATATTTGAAAAATCGAATTTATAGAAGAATAAGAAGAAGATGAAGAAGACGAAGAAGAATTATGATGTTATTATTGTACAGTAATAATACATTAATACATTATTAATGTACATTTCACACAGTAAGTGCTTTATAATAAAAACCCAGCCCAGCTGCAATGTCTCTTTTTACAAAATCAAATAAAAAATCATGTTTAAACTCACATATAATTTGCTGAAGGAGGTGTCATAGAAGTACATGGGTTTGCTCAGTGCAATCACTTTGGAGGTTTCATCGTCTCCTTCGTCCAGAGTTAAATCCCCACTCAGTGTCCCATAAGGGAAAAGCTCGCCTCTCTGAAGAGCCCTCACATGATGGGAGATATAGGAAATTTGGAGCAAAAACGCCACTGCTTTCTTCCACATGGTCACAGCTTTTTCACTTTCATCAGCTATACATTGAGCTCTTCTCTCTGTCTGTCCACTCAGCTCTGTGATGCTGCTCTCAGAGTCCAGAGGAATTTGAGCTGGGATGAAGCTCCTCAAGAGTTGCCAGATTGATAGAAAGCCTCTCATTGGTCTGGAAAAACAGGCGGGGCTTAAATGCTGAGCTTGAGGGGCATTTGCATCTTCAAATTCCTCAGCCCGCCAAAAATGCCACCTCAACTTGCGGTAGTCTTCTCACTACCGGTAACCAGATCTATCCCTGTTCACGAGTGACATCAAATTGACATGGTCACATGGCCACAACTTCCTAACAGTGTGAAGTTCCCCTTCTCTACTTCTAAAATAGTTTATAGCAGTAAATGATTTAGATTAATAAACATACAGACACAATACTTGGTTAAATCTCTAACACTTACCATACTAACACTCACATTGTTTTGAGGAGGTAATCATCACCATTAAAGGTATCACTAATATAACTAACATTAGCTGGCTAGCTTGTTGCTAGTGCTACTCGGTATTAATACTCTGTTGTTGCTGTGCTGCAATTACTATAGCTCACTGTAGTAGAACAGAATAAATAGCCACTCAGGATGAACTGTAACTGTACAAGTGAAGTTAAAGTAGCTTTTTATGAGTTTTACGAACGCAAACAAAAGATATGCTTTCATAGCCATTCATATGCGCATGCACATGGTCGCTGCACGTATCCTGCGGTCATTTGGTGCGTCATTGTCAAATGGTGCAATAGTGACATCAGTATTGGAGGCACCATGTGACACTGTCCCCAACTGCTTTAACAAACTAATGTTCTGTCTCAGATCACATATTTAGGTAGTACACTAAACTGTTATTGAGTAATAGACTTTCTAATAACAGTTTTCCTATTACAGTGAGTGTTTGAGTTAGAAAATCATCTGGATATTCTTGACTCATAAATATGTTTGAATGTACAGCGCACATTGAGGGATTTTCAATTTGAGACGCAGATTGAAAACCATCTAGTGGAAATTGATTTTAATCCTCCTGATGTACATAAGATACACAGGTGAATATGTGAAATATGCCACTATGTACACATAGTCAAAGTAAACTATATTTTCATCTTAAGTATTGGTAATATGTAAGTCGTATCAATGTCATTTCTCAAGTCGGAACAATGAATGTGCAAAAAAAACGTGGTTTAAAAAAAAAGTTACTTTAAGCATGCTTTTACATTTACTGGCCTGAGTGGCTATTGGTACTGTTGTACTCATGGAGCATTTTGGGCTGAAATTGCAGAAAAGCAACAACAACTACAAGCCAACCAGGTAACACTAGTTATTTGAGTGTTAACCCAGGCATTAACGATTACCTTCTCAAATCCACGTTAGAGTTAATATGGTCAATTTCATAGATTTAACCAAGTACTGTCTCTGTATATTAATTGATCTAAAGACTATAATTCATAGTTGAGTAGAGGCACTTTACACTGTTCATAGTGTGAGCAGCCATGTTGATTTCACATCACTCTGTGAACAGGGGAGCAACTGGTAGTTATAAACATTTCTCCATGTTGATGAGTTGCTACCTTGCCTTGAACGCATTATCTTCCTGGTTTTGTGTGCTGGCGTTCTGTGCATGTGCACTTTACTTTTTGCATACCCATAAATTCCACAAGCGAAAAGTCAAAACCTAAAGCCAGAAAGTTCTCAAGGTGGAGTGTGTATTGGGCTGGATATGGGTATTTAATGTGTTGTTTCAATTTGGACAGTGTTGTGTGGGTTAGGGTTAGGGGTTACAGTTAGGATTATCAGTGGACTTGGGTCAGATCCATCCTCACCTCCTGGAATTTTGGTTCTACAGCAAGGACTGTCTCAGGTTCGGCTCCACCACGTCTCTGACTAGGATAAAGCAGTTACTGAAATTAAATGAATGAATAAATGAATCAAGATATCCCATAAAAACCAACAACCTGATAATTTTGCAATAATAAAGTAGACAAAATAACACAAAATACTTTTCTACAAGTTTTAAATTACAAAGTAATGAAAAATGTTAGAAAGTGCATATCCAGTGTTCTAACTATTATGATTTAAAAAGGGAAAAAAAATCAAGCACTGATTTAGGACTGCATTTACATGAGTGATCTTAACCCAATCTGGCAACCCCGACGACCTGGGCGGAGTTACCGAAATATCCCGCGCGCCGATTGGTTGTACTTCCTTTGACTTCCTATACTTAGCAACTTCGACCTCTGAGAAGTAAAAAACTTTAAAAAGTTTGCGTCCTGTATTCTGCTGGATTTTTTTATATTATATTAGAGTATAATATTAAGTAAACAGAAATAATGCTTTAATTGCTTTTAAAATTAAGAAACTCACATGTAACTTCCGTCGGATAGGCTTGCGAATGACGTTTGTCCCGGGGGCGTGGCCTGAGACAAGCGTGCCCGCCCACACTCAGACAGAATGGGGTACTTAATGTTAAATAGACTTGCCAAGTACTGATTAAATCACTGTTTTATGATTAGCAGTGGTTAGCAGAATTAAAAAATCCTGAACATATTAAATTATTTATATTGTGGATTCTAAAACTAACAAACAAATAAATATATAGAAAATCAAAATAACCACAAGGCCAAGGTTAATGCGGACACCTTTGGATTTTATTAACATTTGGATTATAGAGATAATAATAATAATTCAAAATTCCACAGAGTTTTCGTTTCCTTCTTGGAAAACTTGGTTTTGGAAAGGATTTACTATAATATTATTACTTACCCATTACGAAATTTTCTAATACTAAAACATATTATTAATCATTATTAAGCAATCATTAAAAATATCAATATACTTAGATTACTACTACTACTAAAACTACTACAAGTACTACTAATACTTGTCCGAATAATGGTGTTAGTGTAATTCAATATCAGTTGGAAAAGATCAGTCATTGTCAGATGAAGATATTTTATATATACAATTACACTGGTTAATCAGTTAATAAATATGTACCTCATAGTTATTCAAATGTGCAAAAGGACTTTACAATGATTCCATTTCTACTTAAACACAATTTTTTTTTAATTTTTTGATTTATTAGTTGACAAGATTGACACACTTTCCTTATCACAGTTCATTCCTGTAATGAATTCTAAAAATCTGTCAGATTCACAAAGTACACAGAAATTAGCTAGAACAAATCTGAAGGCTAAATCAATTCAGTATTTACACTGTCATGAGAAATCAGTAAGGAAGCTCCTATTTGGTCTTGAAGAATTAGCTAGTGCTGCCATCGTGTGGCTAATTCAGTGTGACATTTTATAGTAGTTACAGATTATTGTATGACTTTTTTTTATTATTTCAACAGTGCATACAAATACAGGTTATACACAGACAAATAAACAATAAAGGAGAATTGTAAATACTGAAAAAGACTTGCGCTATTTGGACAAAAGTATGTGGACACCTGAAAAGAACACGAGTATGCAGTTCCTCCCCAAAGTGTTGCCACAAAGCTGGAAGCACACAGTTATGAGTGATGTCTTTATACACTGTAACATTACAATTTCACTTCACTGGGTCTAAAAGGCCAAAAGCTGTTCCAGCATGACAATATATAATTATGTATAAATTCAGAAATGTTAAACTCACACTACACACACTACCGTGAATAGGCATACAGCATAACAACTGTTACAAAAGAACAAAAAAGAACATTTCAGGATTTTATTACAGAAATTTCCATCAAAAGTCTCTGACCTTTCTGTCATTATTCTAATTGTCAGTCTTCAATTGATTTGCCTGGGGCTTTAAAGGTTTTAAAGGTCATGACATTTTACAGCAGGCAAATTCGGCTCCAGCACAAAGTCCCTGCTCGAACATGGCCATTAAACCAATCTCATAAATTCCTTTTATGTTCATGGCTTCATAAGATCTTCAACCAGAGACTGTAGTTGCTGTGATCCGGCTTCAGGAGGCGTGGCAGGAAAACAAATGACTGAGTTGAGATCAAACGCTTGATCGCAAACAATCTTGCCAACCTAAATAAGTCACTCTGATTATTTCTCATTATTTGTGGAGATCCTATATGCCAGATCCTATAAAACAGGCTGCACATTTCACTTGTAATGTATTTGTAATTGTTCACATTTCAAAGCACATACTACTATTTACTACCTCATATCTACACATATGTGGATTTTTCACATGAAAATACTCTACTCAATACTCTAGTGACATGAGATTTGATCCCAGTGAATACAATAAAATAGGAAATACAGGGAAAAGAGGATAAAATCACTGCTTTGAGCTTTATTCATCTCTGAGTTTACAGCCCATAGTGTGGTATCTGCTTGGTTTCAGATTTTCACAGATTGAAAGTGTCAGAAGTTAAAAGTCATGCAAATAGTAATAATGCCCCAATTTGGATTGTACACATTTAGCAAAAAAAAGGTTTTATACAGTAGCAAAAAAATGTCCATTGTCTCATAATAAGTATCTATCTGTAATAGTTATTCATCCAGCCTTCAGATGGACTTTCTTTGGTCCAAACTCATGGGTAGCCAAATGACCTGTGGATCAAACTCTGGATTTCCTCGGAAAATGTTGTGCACTTTCATGCATAATGTCCACACTTATAGACAGTCGGGTTGTTTTTTTTAGGAAGGTGCAAATCACCTCCAAATTATTTAAGACCATAAGTGTAATTTAATATAAATTATAATCCTCATTTCTCTTGCTCCCTAGGCTATTTATCATTCTCTACACAAAATCTAAATTTTAAAAAAATGGTCGCCCTTTCTTAGGTTTGTAATTAGTTTTTTGTTTTGTTTTGTTTTGGTTTTTTTACCTCAGAAGTCATGATTAAACTGCATACATTAAAAGAAACCAAATATATATCTAATATATATCTCTCTCTTATATATACTATATATTAAAAATACTGTATTTATTATCCTTGATATGGTTTTCCTACACATGGACAATCCTTTTACTCTTAAATATATAATATACAGAAAATATATTAAATTCATATGACATGCAATAACATGTTCAATCATTTTCCATTTTTGTTTAAAATGAATCAAAAATTAATTAAACACAACGCACTAAACAGGGTCTGGTCACCTTTAATTTTGTTAGTAAACCGATTGCGTTATCTATTTGGTTTTTTTTTTGTTTGTTTCTGTGTTTTGTTTTGTTTCACCTATACTGTCTTGCCTTGATATTTGTCAGATTTGCAGTTCGAGGCGGGGTTAGAGAGAAAGGGGCGGGTGAGAATGTGCAAAACAAAACAAAACGTCACAACAATCTGGCAACCCGGTCAATCATTTGTCTCAGTGAAAGTCAGCGCAGAGCTCATTCAGCAGGAGAGCGCGCGCGTGAACATCACTGGAATGACTCTGTTCATTTAGAGTTGTTGCTGGGTTTTTGGTTTTTTTTTTTTAAAGCAATTATGGATACGTTTCGGCTTTATGAAGTTTATGGTTTATAGTTTCTAACTCTTCTTGTAACTCCTGTGGAATTGTGACTCTGCATCTAATCTCCACGCCACGGAGTCTTTAGGAGCCCAAAGTTCTGCCGGTCTCATGGAGGCGACCAGTTGGCTTTTCGTGCTTTGAAACATTAACCGGTTCTGAATGGACGTTATGCACGCGGGGAACGACACCGACAACAACATCTGTCGCGATTCACAGCATGTGCAGAGTGACGCGAGCCCGGTGTTAAGCGCGCTCATGTTCGCCGCGGGTGTGCTGGGCAACGCGAGCGCGTTCCTGCTGATCGAGCTGCGGAGACGGAAAGAGCGCAGCCGCAAGCATCGCGAGTATCAACGGCGCACCTTGTTCCACGTGCTCGTGACCGCGCTCGTGGTCACCGACTTGGCGGGCACGTGCTTTCTCAGCCCTCTCGTGCAAGCCGCGCACGCACTCAACACCACGCTGATTGCCATGAGCGCCAACCAGGGCGCGTGCCAGTATTTCGGCTTCGCCATGACCTTCTTCAGCCTGGTCACGCTCTCGCTGCTGCTCGGCATGGCGCTCGAGCGCTACCTGTCCATCGGCTTCCCGTACCTGTACGGGCGGCGCGTAAGCACGCGCTGCGGCTACGTCGCCATCCCGTGTGTGTACGCGCTGTGCGCGCTCTTCTGCTGCCTGCCCTTCGCGGGCTTCGGCAGGTATGTGCAGTACTGCCCCGGCACGTGGTGCTTCATCGACATGAACCCTGAAGGCAAGGCGGACCAGGTGTTTGCCATCGTCTACGCCACCGTTATGCTGCTCATGGTGCTCGCGGTGGCCGCGTGCAACTGCTTCGTAGCTTATCACCTGGTGCTAATGTACCGAAGGCGCACGGTAAACCGCGGAACCTCGGTCACGCGCAGCAGGAAGGAACGGAGACCCTTTTCTCTTTCACAGGAAGTGGAGTACCTCATCCTCTTAGTCATCATGACGGTTATATTTGTCGTATGCAGCCTGCCTTTAATGGTAAGTGTCAATCATATACTGAATGAACCCAAAAAAAAGTACTCCCTATTCCCTTCAAGTGCATTATGCATGCTGTAGATCAGTGCTTCTGCAAAGTGGGCTCACACAGGGAGAGTTCCAGGAAGCATAGCCAACCAACCCAACTGTTCTAATATTTATAAAGTTTCTAAACTTTTTGACTAGTCTCTTGAATTGAATCCAAATCTCAGTAACAAAAAGTAAACTTGGCCTCAATCTGTTCAGAGTGTGGAAAGTTCAGGGAGTGCCACTTAAAATAACGAGGTACGAACAGAAATGAGTACAAACAGAATTTGTACTGAGCTGATCTGTGGAACTGAGCTTACAGATAAACAGATAAAAAGTTGAGAACCACTGCCACAGACTAGAAAAAGTTTCCATGATTAAATCTTGTTCCCTGTTTCCCACAAACTAAATTACGGGTGTTCTGCATCCCCTAGGCCACATCCTTTCGGACTGACTGAGGTGCATTATGGGATTTCAGGAGTTGATATTTCAACCTATATGCCTGGGTTTGAAATGGTGCTTAATGCACTATTCCATAAAAGAAAGCACAGATGAAGGAGAAGCCTTTATTTTGTCATGTATATATATTACAGCATAGTGAAATTCTTTTCTGCATTTATCCCAGCTTGTTAGGAATGTGGGGTCAGAGTGCAGGGTCAGGCAGGACAGCATCCCTGGAGTAGAGAGGGTAAAGGGCCTTGCTCGAAGGGGCTTGAACCTCAATCCTTCTGATCATTAACTCGGAGCCTTAACCATTAAGCCACCACTGCATGCATTAAGGCTTATTGGCATTCTCCGTACCATTTGGACACGCATCTCCTTCAACGCATTGTGGGATTTTCTTCATGCACCTGCTATTTATACTGCGCCCTCTTCACGACATCGTGCACTGCCGTTTTATAATCATGCCAGAAAGCACAGTTCTGAAACACCAAAATGCGCTGCAGTACTTTAGTGTCTATATCATGTCCATTTGCAGACAGGAAACGCTTTCACTGTTAAATAAATTCCGCAGAGCCTCTGGGTATAGATTTATTTTTTAAATGTGAGGCTCATAAATTAAACTTGTAGAATAATATTTTGCCTGTTCGTTGGAGCCGTGGAGCTTTTTACTTCCTGAACTTTCCACCAGCAGCACACATTAGGTCTAAGCTGACCTTATTTCCAGACTGATTTGTTTTTGTGGCTTGGTTTGAACAATAAGTGACTGCTCAAATAGGCCAATAACTATAACAATAAAAGTACAATAAATAATTGAATGAGAAATCTAACTAGAATAATGGTGAAATGTGCTTTCCAGTACTGTAGGAAATTAAAATCATAGCCCAAATACAAAAACTGCTAGAGATCCACTGTAGTTCCTTTGAGAAAAGCCCCTGACCCACATCTGCCCCAGTGGTATTTATAGGATGCTGCACCCTAACCTCAGGGGACAAATAGGCGAAACTCATTAACTTGTGCACGATGCAGTAGCCAGATGTTGGGAGGGAAAACAACCTAAAAGTGAAGCTGAAGTAAATAATGCGTGTTTCTGCTTTACCTGAACAATCTCGAACCCATTTTATATGATCATAAAGGAGTTATTTGGATTGAAGTAGCTGGAAAACACAAGTTATTAGTATCATTATTTTTGATTTTAGCTTGGAAGGATAGACAGGATACCTGGCTCAAGGGAACAACCCAATTTCTACATACGAGCTGCGCATACGTGTGTGATTATCACAGACAAGTGTTCTGACTCCCTGTTCTGAGAGGAAAACAACAACAGAAGACCTCTTTAAACCCACCTTCAGTGTAAGTCTAAGGGCATTGAATCTTTTTGAGTCAGAGATTTCTAAATTAAGCTCTAAAGCTGTATAATTTCACCCTATACAAGATTCGCCTACTTGCATAGAGGACTTTTTTTCTGAGGGAAGAATTGATGCTTAAGGAAAATGGCATAATTGGTCCAAATTACCGATCAGCCATAACATTAAATCTGCTGACAAGTGAAGTGAAGAATTCACTTCGAGATTGACTCATTACACTAGCACCTGTTATGGGGCAGGACATATTAGGCAGTAAGTGAACAGGCAGTCACAGATGAATCAGGTTTTTTTTTTTTACATCATGTGGATGGCCAGGTGCGTGTACGTCACTTACCTGGGGGGTAGAAGGCAAGTTGGCGGAAGCAGCGTAACGCTCCAGGCAATGTTCTACTGGGAAACCTTGGGTCCTAAACATTGTTGCTGATCAAGTACACCCCTTCATGTCAACGGGATTCCCTAATGTCCATGTCCCCTTTCGGCTGGATAATACTCCCTGACAAAAAGGGTTCAGGAATGGTTTGAGGAACATGACAAAGAGTTCAATGTGTTGTCCAAAAAGTTCCCCAGATCTCACGTCTGTGTGACATGCTGGACAAACAAGCCCGATCTATGGAGGCCCGACCTTGCAACGTACAGGATTTAAAGGATCTGCTGCTAGAGTCTTGGTGCCAGATACCAGAGCTGTTTTGGCGGCACAAGGGGGACCTACGCAATATTAGGCAGGCGGTTTTAATGTTATTCTGATTTCCACATTTTTCCTTCATAACAGCCGGTGTGCGTCAAATAACTAATACATTAATAAAATCTATTAACGTGCCAGCCCATTAAAACTACAATTTACCATTAAATATGATCATTAAAATACTTTTTTGCTAATCATTAAAATTTTCCAAAAATTGTGACCACGTTTTTCTTTTTAGGTTTAATTTAAGCCCGTTCTCTGTGATATCGGCTGATTGGTATGAAATATATGGATCAAAAGTAAATCATTCATTAAAGAAATATAATTTATTAATACCATAGAATGTCCTTAATCAGCATTGATGCAAGTTAGTTAACTACGTTTTGATCATTCCACGGTGGAAAAAAAAACAAAAAAAACCCACCCCGGACTCTCGAGAGAAAAATGCAGTTTCAGCACAGACATGAGATCACTGTGTGAGATGCGGTAACATATTTGTTGAAGGGAAAATGCATGCTTTCTTAGCTTTGGTGTTAAAAAAATGGAAAAAAAAAAGTGTTAATTTTAGAGTCTTTAATATGAACTGAATGGCGCCAGAGTCGTGGAATTACGTAATGCGATGTAGGATAGAACAACATATTTTTGTCAATTAAAAAATATCATATGGTTACTTATTTTTCATTTTCATTGGCTGAGATGCAAAACTGCTCTTGTACTTCAATTATCAGTGAGATTTAAGTAAGCAGGGTTTTTTTTTTTTTTTTGGTGTTGTTGATACCGTTGTTTATCTTATCTCAGCAAAGTGAAACTAACGTGTCCAGGATAACCGCTTATACACAGACGATAGAAATCACATAGAGGTCTGATTTTAGATTATGATGCCCAACATATAGGTTTTCTAACAAACTGCCATCAAAACAGCAGTAACAGTAACAGTTAGATGATACTTTTCTTTAATGAATGTAAGTAAAGGAAAATATTTATCTCCAAGGAGGACAAAGTAAAAGAAAATCTGTAATAAAAGTCACAAAACTTTAACATTAACTTGCAGTCAGGGTTCGTAATTGCTATGAATGAACAAAAGAATCCTCTAACGTATACTTATATCGCTGAAAAGTGTACCATGTATTGTCGTGGGGGAATAATTTGGAGACTCAGGCTTTGTTTCCAGAAGTTTACGACTTTATTAGATGCCCAATAAAGCCG
>JAQQZX010000005.1:23127952-23150456 GCA_030068355.1 Notoglanidium maculatum | reverse complement strand
CCCCCCCCCCATAGTTGCACATAGTTTGATGCTGCCACCACCATGTTTCACAATAGAGATGGTATTAGTTATCTTTTTTTATAAAAAGAATATCCACAGTATTTTCTCTCAAAATATACGGACATGCCAAAATTATTAAAATCGCTAAAGAATATTGTAAATAAATAAAAATTCTTCATATGCGTATTTTATCTTCATTTAGTTCTCAGGGACTCCGTAGATGTCTTTAAGATTATGCTGTATCCATTGGGAATAAATAAGAGGTTGCACACATGAAAAATCCCTTTGTCATCTATTACCATGGAAAAAAACTAAAAAACATTGAACACAGAAGGACCGGATGGTTATCGTTGACCTGCACCAATCAGCTACGGATCATACCAATAAGTTTCACATGTAAGAAAAGTTGCCAAGAGATGGATCCAACTGGATGGCTCAAAAACAACAAAACAGAAGCAGTTGGAAGTGGTACAAACAAATATTTACATTCCAGTAGGGTGGGTATCATTGCTGCCTCATAGCTCCAAGAGCCCTGATTCAATCTTGAGCTTGGGTAACTCTCTGTGTGGGGTTTTGCATGTTCTCCTGGGGCTTCATCTGGGTTCTCTGGTTTTCTCCAATCTTTCAAAAACATTACAGTAAATAGATTGGTGACTTCTAATTGCGCCTGGGTGTGAATTAATTTGTGAATATGTGTTTGCGTGCTGCCCTGTGATCCACTATATAGGGTTGTATTCCCACCTCACAACCAGTGTTCCTGACCAGGATAAAGTGCTTACTGAAAGTGGATGAATAACCGAAATGCATCTGAGACCTGCAGTATATAGTACTGCATATAGTCTCTAATAAAATATCCAGTGAGGAGCAAAGATAAACTGCCAACCCAATGGAAGTAAACGTTTCAGTGTTTCTATGTTGAATACTATGCATCATGGAATATATTTCATTACAAACTGTGGATTTATTACTCATCATTGTGTTTCACACGCCAGGGTGAACTGAGCCACTCTGTCAACTGAACAATTTAGTCAGCTGTGAGGTGTACTTTCATTTAAAAGATTGTTGTGCTCTTTTATGTATCTGTTGTTATGTCATAAACACTGCACTTATGGTTTCAGAGCTCAGAGTTCAGACTAAGTTTAGAAAGACTGATTCCATGTTTATCTTTTAGCACAATCTCACCCTCTCTATGAATGCCAAGCTGTTCCCATAGCCCCAACGGCTTTTGTTTTTCATTCATAATCCTACTTTAATGTCCAATCTTGTTCCGTTATTGGTTGATGCCTCAATGTTGGACCTGTGCCTTATGTTCCTCTTATTGTAGGTTTTTTGTAATCATTTTATTTGAAATGTTCCATTGTTGCGGATTTGTAGAAAGCATTTGTATTATATTCAGTTGTATTGGTGCCATATTGCTGCCAGGTTTCTATTGGCAAAAGACTTACCGTATATCTTAATGGGCTTAAGCTGCTTAGAGATCAGATAATTCAATTCAATTAAAAAAACATGTTGTGCCAAAATGCAATTTGTGTTTATCATCTTTATCCTCTTTATTGTTTAATGCAGAGATTCCTGGAAGGCAAGGGTCCAGCACAGCTTAATGATTTCCCTTGATAAAGACACCTAATAAATCTGGTAATACGAATCCAGTGTCTTTGAGCAAGGAAATCATTAAACTGTGCTGGACTCGAGTTGGGCATTCCGGTTTTAATCCATTACGCAGCTTCATGTTGATTCAATATGAAATGATCATAACATCTTGCTAAATCAATATACTTGCTTGTGTACATCCTTTGTTTATCCGTTATTAAAAACAGAACCTTGTGTCATTGTTGCACAAGTCTTAATAATCGACTCAGAGGTAATGAACCCAGATGTACATCTGTTTCGAACATTAAACGGGAAGCGTTTACTTGGATTGGTCATCAAAGCTCAAACTATTTCTAAAAAAGACTTGTTTAAAATTCCTCTTCAGCCACAACATACGAATGAATCAAACATGATCACTGTAGTTGTGTTTATTGGTACCCACGCTGTACCAGCACTAATTAATGGGTTACTTAGGAGGTTGAAATAAATCTAGGGTCCGAGGTTTGATTCTGAGTTCTCAGGTTTACATCAGCGTCTAAAATAATGGATTGGCAACGCTGAATTGCCCATAGTGTGTACTGAAGATAAAGATGAAATCTTCATTCTGAGTTCTCCAAAAAAGCAATGTCGCAGGTGAATATTCTATGGGTGCTTGGTTTATAATTGTTTTACGTTAGTAAGATTAAGCGGTCTGTCTTGCTAGCATAGACATCGAAGATCATACAATGGTCATTATAATAAGTGTCAACTTACGTATAGTTTGAAAAAATTATGCCAGGTCTAAAGGTACTGTAACTGTCAAGGTGCACCGAATGTGAGGTTTTTTCCCAGGGTAACATTCACTGATTCACTGACTCACATGGAGAATGCAAACTTTCGTAACCATTTCCTGTCACCCTTTTTTGTGGTGTCAGTAATGCTGAACGAGCAAAACATGATGACAAACACCAGTCATCTGGATTGTGTCTTGTCTAAGCTACAGCATAAACAAACACTCCACAAATTAAGTCCAGAACAGCTGCAGTCACTTTTTACAGACACTTTTCAGGTAATTCAAAACAAGATTTTTTTTTTAAGGCATCAACCATCATTTGCATAAAACACCTGAATATAATAAGAAAGAAAAACACAGGAAATTCCTAGTATTAAGTGCTGATTTGTATATTATTTGCATTAAAGCAATTTCAATCCAGCTAAATGCACCTAACGCTACAGTAAATGGAGTAAATCTTATCAGGAAACAATTTAGATGCAAGGTTCTTGAGACAAGGGCGGTGCAGTGGTCAGCACTGTCGCCTCACAGCAAGAAGGTCCTGGGTTCGATCCCCAGGTCGTTAGAGCTTATGTCTAGATAAATCCAACTCAAAATTAGCAAAGACAAAGGAAGATAAAAATATTTGTAAACAAGGCTGAATTTCTTATAGCAAATGCATGACAAGATTATTTTTCTTTTGGGGCAAAAAAAGGATTAATTTGCTAGAAATAAAGCATTTTACTTTCTTGAAATTATTATTATTTTTTTCCATGTAAAAGAGGGATTTGAAACAGATTTCATCAATGGATGACTCACACCACGTCAGTGTTCATACCTAAGATTTTAGCAACACTATAAAGTGTAAATGCAAATAAATCACATTTGACAACCAAAAACCTTCCCAATAGATACTGCACATGATTCATGAATGCCTTTACAAACATTACTGAGCTTCCAAACAGCACACTAAAAACTGATGAACACTGGAAGCCATTTTTTTTAATGTATTGTACTCGCATATTAGTGATTAGTACAGCAATTGGATTCGACTAGTATACATGGTTGTGGTTAAAATCTTATCATAATACAATCCAGTGACAATACAATGACAAGACTCATGAAATGACGTGACAAATTAGTGTACAGATACTGGATCCAAAAGACAAGATAACCACAATATTACAACTGTTTCAAACTGTCACTGTATCCGGATAAGTTTTTATCCACAATCAGTTACCAGTTATCAGTTTTAAGTTGCTCTGTGCACAAACCACAAGTGGTTTGAGTTATAAACCAATATACATTTGTCTATGGAATAAATAAAATGGTATGGAATAAAACAATCTAGCGTGCTGTCATAGGAAAATAATCACGCTTCATCAGAGAGCCAATAAACCTAATCATGAGTGAACTTAATCAGCTATGACCATGCTCACCTTTCTCTTGTTTTTCATCCATCCCTTTTTCATCTTTATTTTTATTTTTTGCACTGCGGAGCAATCAAACTCCTTGCGGAAATGCCTCTCTAGTTACATGTATTGTTGTGGAACGACAATTAAGCCTGTTACAAAATGGCTAAAGAATCCTTTAAACAATGCTTAATAAAACTCACAAAATCAATTACACATGTTTTATATGCCATAAAAGAATGACCTATTAGGATAGAAATGATAGCATAATACAATAACCGTGTAAATATAAACGTGGCATTAAACTACTGTCACTTTCCGAGAAAATGAATTAATCTTCTTCTCTGCAAACACAATCAGGCTTGCAAGCTGTACACTAATTCTCAAAACGCCAAAGGTCTCTGCACTGAAGGTGTACAAGGTCCTACATGTCAATGATATTTCCTCCAGGTTCTTTGGTTTCCTCCCACCTCCCAAACATGGTGCTCTGGAATGGAACGGCAAATCAATCCAGGGTTCATTCCTGCCTCGCCTCCGGTATTCCTGAGCTAGATTCCAGATCCTCTGCGACCCTGACCACAAAACGAGCACTTACTGAAGCTGAATGGATGAATTTGTCACCATGATGGTGTACATTTCTGGATACAAGGACATAAAGAGATGAGGTCACAAGGTAAGATGTGAACTATAATGAGTAGATTTATAGTAACAATACACATAGATAAATACAAATTCAATTCAGTTTATATGTAGATTGTGAAAAAAAAAATGGCATGTATAAACAAGTCCCTACAAGTAGCTCATGCAAGGAATGTGGATTCTGCAGTCTTACATGGAGAAATGCAAATAGTAGTCGCCAAAACCTATATACTGATTGAAAGCCATAGGCCACCTACATATTTCATAGCCATTTATTGACACTTTCTATTTTTGGTGTCTGTAATACTATAAATAAAGCCTATTATACTACTCTATCATATACCTGACACTTGTGTCTATAATCTCCATGCTGCTCTACTTTCATGCTGCAATTACTTGCAATCTCTTAAATACACACACAAACACAAACACACAGTGCTTTCCACTAAGCTGTGCTTATTTACATAGTTTTACAGTAACTCAGAAATGATCCCCACAAGCATAATTGAGTTGCTATCTGTGCCAAGTTACAAATTTCAGCTGTTCTGTGCACAAAAATTACATTGTGAGCACAACACTAAAAAACATTTACAAGTTTAGTTTTAGGTTTAAGTGGCCTGGTTCTATTATTAGTAGGAAATTGCATTAGCTGACTTCAGGGGCGTTTCCCACACATCAGCATGTTTCGCTGGCCACACATTACAATAATTCCACAGAAGCATACACTTCATACTTTACGATACGCCGTTACAGCAGTTTCAGTCTTAGTTCTCCTTAATTCCTGTACTCATGAATAACATGACTGTCACCAGGTCAGAAAAAAAAAAGTCTAACACAAGATTACAGATTCTTTTTGTTGTCTTTCGTTATATATTTTGCTCTGCTTACAAAATAGCTAGAATTAGAAATAATTTCTCAAAATGTCCTCACCTGATGAGGTCATGTTGCATGCATGTAGCAGTTCATCTGACTTTTCTTGTGTTTCTTCATTTAAAGGCATGTTTTATCTTGAAGGCTGTTGCCCCACTTATCAGAACGAAAATCAGTTCAGACATGTTCATCCATCAAAATTATTGGAACAACCTCTTTTTCACCAGTCACTGGAGAAGCATAGTTTGGTTCTTCATTCAAGTTTATAAAATGAAGCAAAATAGTTTATTTGTTAGCCTAACAGATGGCTATTGTTATGTTAGCTCGGCCATTTAGATAGTCCCTCCAAAAACAATGTGTACTTTGGATCACAGCTATTTAGCCTGGCAAGCTACACATAATCTTAGTCTTGTTTTATGAAGTTAAGAATCCTTACCTATGAAAACATGCTTGAGCAACGTTAGCTGACTGTGTGCTTTCCTCAATGATTGCATCAGAGATCTCTGGTTTCCTCCCACTCATGCTGTCATAGGGAAACAACCAGGGAAGCTGTCAGCCCATTTCGGAGCTGTCAATCACTAAAACAGTATACATGTGGGAAAAAAAACAAGTAAAAGAGCAACGATTTAACTGTGTGTTGTGCAATAAAACCAGCCCGCGTGAACCAGCCAGATCTGGCCAGAAGAGCAATTTCAAAACAAGAGGTGAACCACAAGACCCGTTTGACTAACAAACCACAGCTTCTGCTCAAAACTTTCCCCTCACAAGGAGTAGGAAGGCCTAGAAGTGTACTATACTGTCGTCACATTCTAACCCTCATAAAGCCACAGTGGCAGACTTAAAGACGTTGATGAGGGAAAGCAGGAAATGATGTGTCATGGAATTTCCAAGAAGACTGACATGAGCCCTCGCTAGGGTTCTTGGCATTAAACTAGTATTTCTTTTCTCTGGAATAGAAGATATGTCATTCCCACACTGAATCAGCAGTAATTCTATACCTATCCTTCATCAATTTACATTATACTCAAAACAAATCTTTGTTATTTCCTGTTGTTGTTTTGTACAAGATAAATTTATAGTACATGCTGTTTGGCACATACATGCAACCACTAAACCCAGAGACGCGTTTCTTAGTTCTGAAACTTGTCACTAGTCACACCTTGAGTCTTTGAAAACAGTTTGGGAAATCCCCTAAACAATATACTGTATATATATATAATATATATATATTATATATTTTTGTAATATATAGTACATATTTTATGTCTGTGTGTGTGTGTGTGTGTGTGTGTGTGTGTGTGTGTGTTCTACATTTACATTTATTTGCTTTGCAGATGCTTTAATCAAAAGCAACTTGCAAGTGAGATGAAATCCAGTCTTAAAGTTCCAGGACGGAGCCAAAAGTGTTACAGGAACTGTGTGACTGAACTCCACCGCTTGACCAGAAACCTATGTGAGATATCTGAAGATGTAAGATATCTGAAGCAAGAACTGAGTGTGACAAACATGGAGGGTAGAGCAAGTGCAAATATACACTTGTGGGAGATGGTTAATTTAGTCAGGGTTGCTGTGGTTTAAATTACTATTTTGTTAATATTTTGGAAATAAAGTGAAATACCCTGGGCTGTTAGAAATGAAAATAATAATTGGCCAGGACTGATCGGAAATCCTTCAGGAGTGGGCAGGTTTCTGATTAAAAGTAGTCCCACCTGAGGGTCCCTTAATGGATTTGGGTTCGGTTTTGGTTCACGCACCAAATTTTGAGCATTACGACCAATAATACATTGGTTTTGTACCTGAAAATTGCAAATTTCTGACTTGTGGGACTAATAAAGGTTTATCTTATCTTATCTTATCTTAAAAGTTGGTTCCCAAATGGTTTTTCCAGTGTGAACCATGATGACATCAGTAATATGTCATTAGTTTGGAGAGGAGAGTTTGGAGAACGCAATGGAAAAGGATAAAACAGACAAGTATCTGTAATGCCAGAACAAAGGGCTGCAGGTAATCAGTGCGATCTGCCACCTTGCTACTACTGCTGCTGCTGCTTCTGCTGTGCATGATGCAACATCCTCCGTTGATGATGCATCCTTGATTACAATGGTTCCACTCAAAGCCGGTGGAAACACGGCCTGGTTCTTTATCTGGCACCAAGATTCAAAGAATCCTGAACGGAAACGGTTCAAGAACCCGTTCTCTGTTGGAAACGTGGTAACTTTTTTCCATTTCCTGTCTTTAAAAGTAAAAGCACCCAAGATATTACAAAGACAAACCTAAATGAATTCCTTGTCTAAATTCGACTGTAAGACGCGATTCAATGTGTAAAATTATATGAATTTGCCAACTTTTAAGGCTGTGAAAAATTACTTTAGCAGATTTAATATGGAGTTTTAAAAAAAGTCTGTTGGACATTAATCTTCATCATGAAAAATACAAAGGAATAAGTTGCATGTGGAGAATGAGCCATGGGTCTGTTGGAAAAGCAAGCTTATAAGTTATAAATAGGGATTTTAAAATAGAAAAGTAAAGGATAAGCCTCTATAAAAGCCAATAAAAAAGAGATGAAAAAGAAAATGAGTGTAAAAATATTTCAGAATTGTTGCAGATACTGTAAGTAGACAGGGGTTTGACCATGCAAGACCTGCAGAAGTCGCATGGGTTCCCCATGCTCTGGTCTGGTTCAGAAGACAAGGTGCTGGGTTTTATCATTCAAAAAGATGTTTGGTGCAAAAACAAGACCACATATCTTGCAAAGAATGGTGAAAGCATGGTGGTGGTAGCATCATGCTATGGTGTTGCTTTTATTCAGCTGGAACACAGGATCTAGAAAAGATAGAGGGAATTATGGATAGCTCTGAATACCAGTCTACAGGGCCAGCCAAGAAAATGTATACACACTTCAGGAAAAGAAAAATTTGTATAAATATTTTAATACTAAATTTATTCAAACATCATGAGATTAAAACAAGTTACCTGTGGCCTCTACAATTACAAGAGGTCATTTGCTTCCAGATATTTACGTGTTGAAGTGTTCCTGAAGTGTGTATACATTTTTTTTGGCTGACTCTGTCTTTTGCCACAAAACCTGCAGGCCTCTGTTAGACATTTCAACTTCCGGCACAATCATAATTGAAAGCTTTTTCTTTCTTTTTTTTAAATATGTTTGTCACTTGAGTTGTCATGTCAAAGGTGGAAAAACGATCTAATACGATTTATCTTGGTTGCATTTATACATCACAGAAAACAATTTTTACAGGGGGTGTAGACTTTTTATGTCCACTGTATGTCCTCATTGCAGAATCTGGAATCTGTGGAATCGGTGGGAGGTCATATTTTTTCCTTTAGGGTGGCTAGAGATGCAATCAGTGAAAACCAAGATCACATTCTTGACTATGATACCTCAATTAATTTACAAGTTTAGAAAAACAACCTTTTAGCTTAAACACACAGATGCTGTAATAACGAATAGCTAAAACACACTTAGAATACACTTAAAACGATCATATTGTACATCATCAGATAGAAAACCACAGCCACTTCTCAGGCTTCCTGTTTGACCCTCTTGTTTGTCAGACTGCACTGCTGCTCTAAGTGGATTAAAACTTACCGGTTTCCTGTGTCTCTGTCATTTTTTTCCCCCTGAGGTGAATATACCACATCTGCATGCAATTTTTGAACATTAAAACCTCTCCAACATACCCATAATAATACTGACATTACACATTGAAATACAAGATCTGTCTGCACATCATCTGTATGACTTGCTGCTAACTTTTTAAGTTAACTAATTTCCCCCGCAATTTAAACCTCTGACTTTTTAAAGTTAGCTTTTTGAAATTGACTATTTTTATTATAGTTCACATCTTTCTTTTAAAGTTTTTTTTTTTTTTTTTACTAACAATTGGCCTCTTTTTGAAGTAACTTTTTAAAAAAGATATCTCACTTTATTTAAAGTTGATTTTTTTTAAAGTTGATTTCTACTTAAAGTTCCCTTCTTTTTTAAAAGTTGGCTATTCTTTTATTCTTAGAATTGGTTTCTTCTTCTTTTTCTTTTTTTCTTTTCTTGACTAATTAAAGTTGACCTTTTTTTTTAAATCCCACATTACTTAAAGGTGATTTTAGTTGACTTCTTTTTTTTTTTTTTTCTTTACTTTTTAAGTTCTCACCTTATTTATTTTTATTTATTATTTTTTAATTAACTTTTTAAAGACATCTCTTCTTATTTAAAGTTGATTTTGTTTTCTAAAGTCGACTAATTAAAGTTCACTTCTTTTTCAATGTTGGCTGTTCTTTAATTAAAATTTGCTAAATTTTTTTTTAAAGTTGACTACTCAATGTTGACCTTTTTTTTTAATTATCTCACTTTACTTAAAGTTGAATTATTTTTTTAAGTTGACTTCTTTTTTACAAAAATTTCTAAGTTGTCTCACTTCATTTAAAGTTGACTTCTTTTTTTAAGTTGACTGCTCTACTTAAAGTTCACTTTTTAAGCTGACTTCTTTTTTTATGAGTGTTTTTCTCTCACTTTATTTAAAGTCGGCTCTTTTTTTAAAAAAAGTTGACTTCTTTTATTTAACGTCGATTTGTTTTATTTACGGTTGACTTTTTATGTTTTATTTAAAATTGATTTGGTTTTTTTTACAGTTGGCTTCTTTTTTAAGTTGACTTTTATTGTTTTAAATGAAAACTTTTGATTTAAAGTAAACTATTAAAGAATGTTTTTATTTACAGTTGTCTCTTTTTGGTGCCGTCAGGGCCACTGTATCAGAGTTCCAAATAAAACATCCTGCAATTTCAGTCTTGACAACTTATTTCCAGCCAAATTCTCACACAGGACACACTGAAGATTTAGAGCAGCTGGAATATGTATCCTCGAAAGCCAATACAGAGGAACGGGTAATCTCTGGACGAGATCTCATGGGAATTGTAGCACTGATTCCAGTCTCCTCATTGAGGGAACATGTCTCCTGTTCAGCTGTGTCAATTTAGACTGAGACAGAGCAGAGCTCCAGATTTGTTTCATTATCTGAGGACTCACTCCTGTTTGGCATTTTTCAGAATTTGCATGTTACGCATGATAACGCTAATTAGCAAATAAACAATGAAAAGTCCATTGACATTTGTGTGCACACATACACAAACACACGCACACGCTCATACTCATTCTTCTATAAGCCTGTTATGTCATATACAAGCTCTGGACTTGGAAAGGTTTTTTTTTTCACTTATCTATTCCCTCATGCACCACAGGACGGAAGGGATGTAGGAGATTACACTGAAAGGATATAAAACACTGTTTGTTAAATTAGTTAGCTAACATTGGGTAACAGCCTGGCAATACTGTTTACATCATAGACATTTTAACATCATCCTAATAAATACAAAATGTTTGGAAATTAGAGAATACTGTACCTCTCACTTACAAGTCTACATGTTCCTCAAAGCGTTATTGCCTGGTTTATGGTTTTTCCCATACAATTGACCTTCTTTAAAATTACCAGCGCTGTTGTTTTACTCATTATGATAGATATTATTATTTATGACAAAATATGTAAGGAGACAAGATCATTTTCTGGTCATTGCACAAATGTCTGGAAATCAATAGTTTTCCTCAAGAACCTGGGATACAACACTGGGATATTAGTTGACCATAAAAAAAATACATTTTAATTTAAAGGTTAATTGCACACCTTAGTATGAAGTAGTTATTCTTATTCTGTACACATCCATCCTTTCACTAAAATCAATTCCTGATCAGTTGGTCTATCATCAGTATTAACATCCACCATGCTGTTTACTTCTTTTGACACAAGTTTTCTTACACATGTAGCGCATGCCTGATGGTGGAACTGTAATTCATGTTTACTCCAGAGCCTCTTGCAGCTCTGTGGTTAACCACCAATTCACAGCGGCTTCATGGACTGTGCATTTAGTAGGCGGTTCCAGGCACAGCTTGCATGACGAGCCATGTCGATTTCAGACCCACTGCGCCTCCTGATGTGCATAGCCTTCATCTCAGCTGGAGGACAGCTAATACTAAAGTGTGTCTCAGATGTTAGACACTTCACAGCTTATCTCTGATGCTCATAAACAGGTATTAATTGTTTCAAATAATAGTTTTAAATGACACACAAGCCAGTACACTGATGCCAGGTAACATAACATACCTCTTTCTGGTCTAAGGATTCTGAGGGATTCAGTTTTGCACAAGTTACAGTCAGCATGTTATGTTTTTCGGTGCTCCAGTGAACTAAGTAGTAGATCAAGGGTCCAAGGTCTGGACATGCATGCACCTAGAAGTATTTCAGAAAACTGAACCGAGTACATGAAAAAAACTTCTGATAAACCTGGGCCCTGAAAAGCTGCACGGCTGAGAAAAACTTTGAAAAAGGAGTTTTCACCGGATGTCATTGATTTTTATTTTATTTATATTCTCTGGTTTGATGAAGAGCTGATGATATGCCTTATTTAAAAAAAAAGAAGAAAAAAGACAGAATTGTGTTAATTTTTCGGACGTCGAACCCGACGAGTCTCATCTGTTCAATCAGTGACACTGATCCAAAGTGGTAACGTGAAACACCACTGCGAAACAAAACATACACTCGACATCATTTTATTTACAGCCATGAAGTATTAAAAAATGATAAAAAACAATGACTTCATTGCGCATTCCAGATATATTACACGTGCATACTAAAAAAAGGAGTACAAAAGAAGTACTAAAGCCGTAACAGATCTTATCTACATATAAATACAAAGAATTCTGCTTCGTCACTGGTATTCAAAAGGTTTTATTCAATAGCAGGATGTATTACAGCCCTCATCCATTAGTGTAATACCACAATCCATTGGGAAATATGAAGGAAATCATCTTTCCACACTTAGTATTCACGATGTGGTTGTCATTTGTCTTCACCTTCTGTGTTTGGCTTGTTGTCTAGTCACACAGTGATAAATGAGTGGAATAAAGTCTTGTGGAGAAGACAGGAAGTTTGTCGTAAATAAATAACACAATCCCCTATCACACGTCTTTCATCTCCTTTCCAATTCCAGCCAGCTGTGCTTTATCCACTGTCTGACTCCGTTATCAGGCTTTTGATTCGATTGCTGACCATCATAGTCGAGTTAAATCACTAAATTGTTCTGTTCTGATACATGTCCTAACACACATCGGCCCAGCGAATACAGCTTGGGCAAAACAGTTTAATGTAATAATGGTTAGTAAAAAGGACCTAGTAACAACAGTGTTACCTCACAGTCTTTTCTACACTGAATCTACATCTTTTACTTTGAAAAAGTGAATCCAGTTTACTTTTAAACCTCAATTTTGGTTCACATCAAGGTAAATCAGATACAATAATAAATTACAACCAATAACACTATTTAATGGATATCATGATAAAAGAGATCAGAATCATACAAGATTTGCATTTCTCAAAGGAAATAGTAGTGCTTGCAAAGCAAAAAATGTAAAAATTCAAGATAGATAGATAGATAGATAGATAGATAGATAAGGAAAGGTTTGCTTTATTTCAGCAGTTGAATCTACATATAAAGGTTGTCAGTTCTACCAAGTTTAAGGAGTAGTAAAATCAATGGATTACTTTGGGAGGATGGAGGGATGATTGAACGAATAGAAGGGCGAGACAGATGAGTGTCATTAGTATGAAAAGCGGGTAAGTGCTGTATTTTTGCAGTTGAGTCTAGATACCAAGTTTTGTGACTCTACCTTAAAAGGTGCAAGAGTAGTAAAATCACTGGGTTCTAATGGCAGGATGGAGGGATGAAAAAGAAATAAATAAAGAGGAGCTGAGACAAACTTGTGCCGTATTTATGTAAGGTAGGACAACCTAACAATATTAACCAACCTGGGTGGTTCGAGATTGAATGAGCAAATGAACAGAAGCCAATGAGAAGAAAAGCGAGTGATGAATAAAAGCAGAAAGCAGGAGTGATAGAGGTATGAAAAGAGGTGAAGTGCTTTGTATTGTATTACCAAGAACATGCCTAGTAAATATGGAGGTACTAGTTTGAAAACTGAACATATGAGTGCAATTTGAAAACTTTCCCATTTGAAGTCTATCGGGAAAATAGATGGATAGAGGGATTAAAAAAGAAGGATGTGGATGGAATATCAATATGGAAAGTTATATCTGTCATGTTATTTACAAGACCTATGTAACAAAGTGTCTACATCAAGCAGTTCTTGAGTTAAGTTATTGTTCCTGGAAGAAGAAGAACAAGAAGAACAAGCCGACAGGTAACAATGTAGTGCTTTGTTTTGCAAGCACTTTAATAAAAAATAAGGACAATTGATACGATAGTGAGATCAAATTGGACGTATTGTGATCTAATGTCATCCATACCATGAAAGTGTGTGATGCTGGCTAACAATTTTCTTCTTTTTATGCAAAGATTGGTAGCTCAGGATTATTATGTCTTTGGTATAAATGGTAAAATTTGGTTAATATAATTTTTTACCTAGCCGAATAATCACTGTAGCTGGTGAGAGCTACATGGATAGCATCTTGCGCACATGTGCATGCATGCCCAGGCTTACAGGAAAGTCATAAAATGAGAGTATGAGGTATTTTTTTAATAAATACCATTGTAATATCATCATTCCCTGGAACCTTCTGACTAAGTTCTGGTTAAAGTAAAACGCTGGTTACAAATAACCTGGAACCCTGGCAGTAGCTGATGCTCATAGTACCAAATAAATATATGTAGCTAGTGTTGGTGTATTCTGGAATCAGTATACACTGGATACACAGAATACAGTGGAATTACAGCCTTGACTGGAATAAATGCTGTAATTCCTCTGGGACCGCTTACGCGTGGCTCTTTCCTCCTCCTTTCTTGACACAGGAGGATGCATCTTAAAGAAATACAAGTCAATCCACAGTCACAAATCAAACCTTTTCAATTCTCTTTACATAGCGAATGGTGTGACTCGGCAGCACCACTCAACTATACTAGCTGCATGTGTTCACAGGTCCACAGGTCACCAGACAGTGGGTGGTGTGAAGAATGTAGACCTGTGAGGAAAGATGTACCCATTGAGGGACTGAGTGGTGACTGCCATACTGAGTAACAGATCAGTTTTATAGCTAACCTGCAGACAAGAAGACAAGCAAGTTATAAAGAGAACCCAATGCAAGCTAGCAGCTGCAGAAAGTACAGGAGATGGTTACCAGCTATACAGGTTAGATTACCTGCTGAGAGCTTACAAAGCATGTATGGGTTCTTAATATTTAAAGGCATTGATCCGGAGAGGGGTACAAATGAATTTTTCTAAAACATTAGATGTACCATGGAACACCGTGAAGGCCGTCAACAAGAAGTGGAGAAAATGCACCACAGTGATGTTACCAAGATGAAAATGAATTGAGGCTGCTGTGAGACCTATGGCAACATTAAAGGAGCTGCAGGAATATCTGGTAAGTACTGATTACTCTATGCATGTGACAACAAACTCTCGTATTCTTCAAGTCTGGGCTATGGGGTAGGGCCACTCCAAACCATGTGGCAAAATGGTAGAGTTTTAAAAGATACATTTGGCATAAAAACAAGACAGCTTATCATAGAAAAAACAGCACACCCATGCTGAAACATGGTGGTGGCAGCATCATGCTATGGGGCTGCTTCCATTCTTTAGCTGGGACTGATGCTCTAGTCAAGATAAGGGAATTGTAGATAGCTCCAAAGACCAATTTAATTTTGGCCAAAAAAACCCTGCAGGCCTATTAGACAGCTGAAGATGAAGAAACATTTCACTTTCCAGTACAATAAATACCAAAAGCACAAATCCAACTTTAATATTGTGGCATGTCTATAATCTACTTCATATCAGAAGCTTCTTACTTGACCGTAAAGTTGGGTTGGCTAAGTGGCAATCATAATCATCACATTACAGTAGTTACACTTTCAGGACATGGCCATTAACACACTGCTCACTTAGCCAACCGGAAAACAGAAATGAGAAGCAAGCTTTATGTAATTCATTGCCTTATCTCATCTCTGTGACTTGAGTAATGTAGCATCCTTTTGAGCCAGGTTGTCTCCTGAGATGTTACAGCATAGAACTACAGATTTATTAGTTCTATAATTTACAGTTTATTTTGGAACCTTTAATGTATGTTGTCTTCATTCTAGCTGTATAGGATATTGTTGAAAAGAGAGCCCAATACTAAAAATAATTTTTATCACCCTATTTCCAGTAACACTCGTCATTTGGGTCCCAGTAGTGAGGGAAAATGAGCGTGGGTTTGAAAGATCGTAAATGATGTGAAAAAGATTCATAGATAAGCTTTTATACCTTGCAATTCATCACCCATGTGCTGCCAGAATCAACTTTTACTGTGAAAGGTTAGTATTGCTCACACTAAATCGAAACATCAGTCTTCGCGAAACTACTTCTCGTGCCTTCTGCACATGTTACAGATATCTGATGAAACCACATCAAAAGAGTTACTGCAAAGTACACGATATAACCACAGCTCAGGCACTGTGTCATGCTTTCTACATTTCCATTTAAGCTTTTATTGCTTTTACCTACACCCATTAGGGGCTGTTGTGTGTTTGCTCATAGAGAGCAAACCCTCTCTTTGTTGCCCTCAAGACTTAAAATCCATTTTGTGCTATTTAAACTGAGCATATTTTTCAGATTCAATTAGGTTTTTATCCACCCTCTAGCAGGTGCACTTACATGAACAGCAACTGATCAACTTCCACATTCGCTTGATTGTAGTTACAGCAGTTACAGGAAAGGTACCTTGCCATTAGCTTAGGGCTAACACAATATTAAAAATCCCAAAGCCACATTATTGGGAATTAGCATTATCATAGAAACAATGTTCAAAGAAAAGCTGCTTATAAAGTAAATTGCAAATATTTGGTCCTAACATTATTGTGTAATATCTTCATAAAAATGGACTTACTAACTAAATTACAGATATATCAGGATTATATACAGTATGCACTGGGAAAACAGCAAGGGGACAAAAGTGAAATGAAACCCCACCAATCTATCCAATATGAAAATCCACTGTTTATTTTGTTAAAGTTCCGTAATTCTGTCTCTTATTTCCACCCTGTTGTTAACTCTAGTTTGCACCAATATGTCAATATTAATATAAGTAAACTGCATATCAATGCAGTGTATGCAACATTCTGCATCCAAATTGCATTAGTTTGTAGTCTTAATCTTTACATTTCCTACAGGAACATCAGAGACCTGGTCATCATTTGCAGTGCAATTTGATATGATCTTGGATTGACGCACATTTTTTTTGGAATGCAGGAAGGCACAAGGCTTTTCTCATGAAAGGACTCTGCTTGGGAGCTGTGCCCCATTGGAAAGCAATCAGCGAGAGAGAGAGTCACCGCATATTCCTCCTGCACTGGCTGGGGGCTACCACAGAGGGACAGGAACTGTGTGGCTGCCTTTGAGTTCCATTTGTCTGTTTGGCCAACATCGTGACAGTAAAATACATCAATCACGAGAGTGGGACTCTGCTGGAAGGCTGGATGGCACTATCCACTTTACATAAAAACTCCTCAGGTGTGCCCACACATGGTTAACCTTGCAATGTACTTGCCGGGATGGCACAAAAGTGCAGCAGATACTCTGTCAAGACAGCATACAAGCCTTGGAGAGTTGAATCTGCACCCACAAGGGGTAGTGTCCCAGATCTGGGGAAGGTTTGGCAGAGCCAAATCAACTTCCTGTCAAATGTGGTTCTCCCTACCATAGCTGAACAGTCCACTAGGAAAGAATGCACTGACTGGCCACAACCCTGTTTCTGGAGACCTCCCTTCCTGAAGACTTTGGCTCCAACCATAATCATGCCCACCTGACCAACTAATCATTGCCTTAAGAAGTTCTTGATCAGCTAAAAGGGATGTGTTTGATTTTGGTTGGAGATGGAACCTGCAGGAAATTAGATCTCATGGAACAAGGTTGGAACTGGTCTACTCTATGGATCTACTGCTATTTGTGCCCATATTGCACAGAATTCAGCAATCAGACTACATAGTCCTGCTTGTGGCCCCCACAAGGCCTTGGTTTGAACTACTGCTCTCACTAGTAGATGGATTGCTGAATAGATATATTTTCACAAATCGACAGAATGATTTGGTGCCTTTTGTCATGGTTACCAGTGTTCACTGGAGTTGGAAATGAGGTGTAGACAAACAGTTCAAAAGACACTCCTGAATGCAAGAATTCTAGTACACAGGCTTTGTATGCACTCAGCTGTGAATGGTGTGCACTCCATCATCCAGTACACTGCTAAGTTCTTAAAGAACTAGCCTTTCTACAGGGATGGCTAGACAGCAGAAAACCCCCGTCTATGCTAAAGGCATATCTGGCGGTCATTGGTCATGTCTCGCTTGGGGCTCATAAACCTGTCCACAGCTTTTTTTGAAGGCACTTTTGTCTAGTACACTCCTCCCAAGAGTCCAGAGTGGAATCTAACCCTTGCATTGGAGTCCCTTAAGGCATCCCTTAAAAGGGACTATAAAAGTCTGCCCTTTTGCTAGTGATCACCAAAAAGTGTGGGACATCTACATGCCATGGTAATAAACTTGCCTTGTGCATGTGTTGGTGGCCAGATGGAATCTGGAGTGGTGCTGTGCATAAACACTGGATTTTTGCCCAAAGTCACTCACATTTGCTCACCAACCCCTTATCTCACAAAACACCATTATGGGGAAATGGTAAGCATTCTAATGATACTGGATAGGGTCCAGTTTAACCATCACATTAATTGTCCATCCATTTTGAGTTATCCATTGCAGGTCAATCCCAGTGAGAGTGGGTCGCTGGGACAGGTCACTGCAACAGAGACAGACCACCATTCACACCTATGGCAATTTAGAGTAGCCAGTTGACCTAATCCACATGTCTATGGACAGTGGAAGGAAACCAGAGTACCCAAAGGAAGCTCACAGAGGCACTGGGAGAACATGCAAACTCCACACTGAAAGGCCCCCAGCTGATCTGGGGATCAAACCTGGAACCTTATTACCGTGAAGGGACAGTGTTAACCACTACACCAGCTAAAATTATATGCCGTTCTGCTAGGCGTGCCCATAATCCAAAAATTCATATGCAAAAGAAAAATCTTTTTTGAACCCCATGTCACTTCACAGCTCAGTCCAGCTCTCAACTCCAAAGTTTCTAGAAATGATGTCTTAGGATCAAGAAATAATGAGTTTATAGAACGTAATTTTACCACAGGAGAGTTGCTTTCATATTACTCACCAACAGCAGTGTTTTTCTGAAAGAAAGACTTTTTACATAAACTTTATGAACCGAGAACGCACTGACGACTGCACTCCTATTTTGCCCTGCTTTTAATCAGCTTTATCCTTCACACAAAAGCATTCATGTGTGTCGTAAGTTTTAGTTGCTCTTCCAGCAAACTCACCGCAGCTATCAACAGCAATTAGCACACACAAAGCTCTAAAGTTAATGCGGTCGCCACCCTATACTTTGCACATGACATCATTATGCAATTATTCTTTGTAAATCATCTGAAACACACCCATTCAGTACAACACAGATTACAGACACAAATTAACACTTTCTTTTATGTAACATCATTCTAGCACTCCTCTAATTATAACACATCCTATTTTCTTAGAAAATCTGCAGACAGAGGGCTGCTTCCAGTGGTTGTTCTCTCTTTATCTTAAGTACCTTTTAGTGATCTAGTGTAATTCCATTTTTGGGCATTTTGGTCATGAGAAAACCAAGGTACAGAGCCTTAGATGGTGGGCTAGTGAATTTGTGTCTACATGACATTTAATTTGTCACGACATGGCATTTCACTTCTCATCAATGTCACTTGTAGGGGGTTGCCAGAGCACATTTAACCTCTGCAAACATCACACGTGCAACTTCTTAAATACTGACAATGCATATTAGATTTTAATTGAAGGGCAAACGCAGATGATAAGTGGTGTTCTCCCCCCCTTCTCAGTCAGTAACCTATAAGAAGCCCTGAAGCTTACAGTGAAAGAAAATTAAAAAGTGTGTCAAATTCAAACTTGTTTTTCGCTAACCAGTTTTGTGAAAAGCAGGTACATCATTCCATCCTATGATTTAGCTGATAACTGTAACAGGGTTAAAATCAGCAGCCCTTGTGGTTGATGTAGTTAAGGCCACTAGCTGTATCTGTTATCTGTATAGCGATCTGAATATCCGTATCAGTATCTGTATTCAGATATAAACCTGGAGTCGGTGTGGCCTAAACCAAAAAGTTTTTTTCATTTGTTTTGCCTTTCTTAAAGCTAGAAAAATTCTAAAGGTAGAAATTCTGTTCCTCTGACAGTTCCTCAAACTCAGCTACGTCATTCGAGTTCATAGTCGGTCTTAACTCCAGATATTTCAGGTGTTTTTATTTATCCGGCTTGTGCACTTATTTTTGTTCATACATAGCCACAATGTTTTCTAATAAACCATATGCCCAGTGAACCTTTTTGTCAAGCTTTTTTTCAAGAAGCTAATAGCTACAAGGTAGTGGTATTTAGAATGATCTGTTCATTTAGAATAATGAATTCCTCTCCTGTTGCATTCCTACTATAGTTTTAAAAAGACTGAATGTTCGTACACTTCTTGCGCACGTTAGGGAATTTTTGGTTGAGTAAAAGTGGTGTTGAAATTTTTGTGTTAAACTATGAAACCCTGAAAACCTAAAACACACTTTCATTTTACTTTACCCTTCAGGGCTGCCATAATAACTGACGGCAAAGGTACGGAAATGCTGTTTCCCACCACTGGGTAGTTTGTGGAGAGACAGCGTAGCGTGACAGGGACATGAACGTAGGTGCTGACTCATCTTAAAAAGACAAACACAAATGTTTTGTAATATTATCTTACAGAACATTACTTACAGCTTGCTGTTTGTTTAGTTCAACCTGTTTTTTTATTGCTGTTGACTGATTATCATGCCTGTATTTAGCTTGGTTTGGATGGTATTTGGATTACATGGAGTAATTCTATCCTTTACAGCTGCTCCTCTGTGGTTTTATTACCATCTGGATCGCAATGTTGGTGTTTCTCACCCTCCGCCTGCCGAAAAACTGCTGTTTTTCGATAAACTCAAGGGTGGTCTGAGCATTTCAGTTGTGTGGATAGACATCTCGGTCATTTTATAAGCATTCTCTGCCGCAACGATTCCCTGCTACATGTCAGCTACGTCATATTTAGTTGTTTTTAGTTGTCAGTGTAGCTAGAGAATTTACAGAATATAAAGCTCATTTTTTATATTTTAGGAAGATATAAATAACCTCCAAAATCATTAACGTAATTAACAAATATATCAGTATAATTACTAGACTATTTATTGTATGCCTCTAGTACAGCTTTACTGTCTACAGAAAATAAAAAATGAAAATATTATTTAAAATTATTTTTGTGATAGGCTACACTGAGCCCATTACATTTTTTTAAAAACCAAAAAAAACTTTACAAAAGGTGTTTTTTTTTGTTTTGTTTTTTTTTTACACCGGAGCATCATGCAACAGTCATAAACGTCAACAGTATTGCCTTATTTTGTCCATAAATGAAATTTGCTCTAATTATGTTCAACAGTAAATATTTACCTGAATATTTCTAAAATATTAACATTTTTTATGAGTTTGCACATATTTTTTAGATACTAAATTTGGTATAATGCTTTTTTTTAACTCATTGCTTTCCTGCACACAAAAATCTAAAACTGAAATAAAAGAAAAATAATAAAAAAGGACCCGGATGCGTATCTAAATAAATTTATACATGACTTAAATATATTTACCTACGATGCAATATCTTAACCTCCTGAGTTCCAGGAAAAAAAAAAAAAAACATCTCTCAATTATGTATAAAAACAAAAAAACAAAACAAAAAAAAAAAACCTTTCCCCATTGTTTTGAAGGCAATGAACATGTGGTCTCATTTAAAAGTCCTAAATGTCCTCTTTAAAGACCAATGGAAATTAGTTCAGTGTCCTGCATGGTGTGGGAGATAAACAAGTTCACAAATGTCCTCTAGAGTAGACAAAATTGAACTGCTGGAACCAGGTATCATCTCAACTATGTATGCTAGGTATTATCTCACCGGATGAAAAATTGAGCAAGACTAGCTTATCAAAACTACACTAGATAGTGTCCACTCTTCAATGCTTTCAAGCATGGAAAAATATAAGAACTCCCATTTATAAAACACTTTTTTTCTGCTTTTTTGAAAAATGCTGGAGGATTATTCTCTCTCTTATTTAAAGACAAATCATAGTCAACTTTAACAACATAGGAAATGAAACAAAGGTTTGTTATGTTACTTTCAACAGCAGAAGCAGAACGGCACGAACGGAGGAGGATCGAAAAGCAGTCATGACTCAATCGGTGAAATCGCAGCTTCTCATCAATCATAAGCTCCCCTAATTACAGGAACTCATCGGTAACGTACCTGACCTTTTTATTCAGCTTCTGAGAAAGGAATGAACAATAATAAGTGTAATATGTTCTTCTGTAAAATGGTACATTGACAAAAAAAATAAATAAATATATGAAATTGTACAAAAACATAATTAAAAAAGCTGCAGTCTAAAAAGAGCAGTGACAATGAAATACATCTGACCTCAGAGAGAACAGGATGAGTAGACTGATGGCTCAAATGTATGAGGAGGCATAAACGTCATTCACACCGATATAAACACTGACAGGACTCTGTTTTTGACGCCTATGACAAGGTACTTGTCTACAAGTATAAATGTCTACAGTTCAGTATGATGAGGGGCTGTTTGGGGCTTGAAAGCCGTTTCTCTTCCAGCATGTCGTGTCTCCTCATCGCCCTCCTCCTTTTTGCTCGCAGGCTTTGCTTTAGGGCGCTGTTGAGCTGCGTAACCCGGCGCCTCTTCGTCCATAACTGCCAGAAAGTCGTAAAAAGGCACAGGGGGACGCCACGCTTTATCTGGAATCACACCTAAAGAAAACAGAGAAGGAAAGGGAACGGTCAGAGAGTGCTAACTCTTGCAAAACAACAACAACAACCAGAGAGATACAGAAACAAGCAAATACTTTTGAACAATGCCTGATAAAATACTGATTCATGGTGCAAAACGTCTATAATATTACTGTAAATGCAACTAGTCACTGTCCAGTGTAGGACGCATACTGACAAACAGCAAAGACAGGGCAACATGATAGACATAGGACAGATTGAAAGAAAAAGAAAAAAAAAAAAAAAAAATTA
>JAQQZX010000005.1:23106346-23126422 GCA_030068355.1 Notoglanidium maculatum | reverse complement strand
TATATAACAATACAGATTGCAACCCTTTGACCCCTGTAACACACTTTTTTAGGCCCATAAATTGTGTTTTGTCTAGGTAGAAATGCTGTTTTTTGCTTTTAGTTAAGCTTTTTCCTCTTAAGTGCGTATTTATTTTGTGGGGTTGCTAGCTTTTTAGCATGAATTTCAGAAATGCTAATTGATGCGCAACTGGACCCATCAGTGCCACCTCTAGTAATTAAAGGGTTAAGTAAACAGAAAAACATTTATATGCATCTGAATTGATTGGCTTTCGAATCGTATAATTGGCATGTCTTACTCCAATTTTATGTACTTAAATACTTATTCCAACTAGAGATGCATTTCATTTTGTGCCACAGTGAAAAAAAAAAAAAAAAAAAAAAAACGTACAATGACACACATGAATTGAATTACCATTTTGTGAAAGTCTGCCTTTTTATGTTAATGATTTGAAAGAAAGCAATCCGAAACAAATCCGTGAATTAAGACAAATAAGACTAGCCGTTCAATTACGACAAAAGTAAAAGGAGTTAGTGTGTGTAGCTGATGCGCTGCAGTGGCCGAGCTGCATTAGTGGAAAATTTATGCTTGCCCAACATTTTCTGGCTCTGTGAACTTTGGAGCATCACTAATTATAAATCAGCTGTACTTGGTATTTACAACTGAATGGCATTTATTAATTTAAAATGCAAATAAAACTGCAACTAGTTTATCATCAACTTTCAGCAATGCCTCTTCTCTGAGTCTGGCTGATTCAGCTTTAGATACAGCTAACGACTAGCTCTGTAGCATCCATTTTCATATATACCATCATACATAGTCAGAAATAATGCAAGTCTAGACAGTTGTTGAATGCTAAACTGGGAGCTTTCCCTACTCGTATGCTACAATAGTCTTGAAGCTTCTGTGTATAAGCCAACTTTGCACACCAAACATGTCCTGACTGAGAAAAGAGGAAATGGTGTACATTTGATTGGGTGCCAATTCAGCCCCTTTAATAAGCTCCAGTGGAAAGTGCTGTCTTTCTTACCGCATTGTTCGGAATACACGTCTTCATCAAAGTTCCAGTCATCCTGGTAAAGAAATTACCAAAAATGTAAACTGGCCTCATCTCAATTCCTGTCAAGCTCATGAAGCCAAGCATCTCATTGCTGGGAACTAACAGCAAGCCGGCAGGAGTAAGAATATGCCAGCAAGGTCAACGTGCTCCGGTGCACTAATGGAAAACGTTCAGAGCGATGCAAATCAAATATCTGCATCCAAATGGCCTATGAAACATGCAAATAAGCAAGGAGAGCGTGAAAGCCAATAGACCAGAAAGGCCTAAATTGTCACCAGGTTAAAGGAGATGAGAAATTAAAACAGGAGTGCATTTATGGTACGTTCAAGCTCATCAACAAGAGTAAAAGGGATCGTGGTTTAAGCTTCTGGAACATGTGTGACAGATGGCACCAGTACGGAGAGAACAGCATGTCCAGTGTTCATAAACAAAAGGAGAGAAGGTCAATCAAAGACAGCAGGTTGATTAAGGGTTTACCTGATATTAAGGTCATTTTGAAATGCCATGATCTGGATGTGTTTTAACTGGACTGTGTGTGTGTGGCTTATCTTGCTCTCATTTCTGGTCACTCTGTGGTCTTACAGCAACAGCATCATTGCCAGTCCCTTTAAGAGCTCTGTGATTATATTGGATTCTGGCTCTGAGAATAAAATAAGTCTGACAAAATGAAGAAATACAGTGCCTTGGATAAGTAACCTTTCCACATTTTGCAATTTCTCAACCTGGAACATGGACTTAACTGGGATTGTAGGTCATCTATGTCATATATTACAAATTTAAAAAACATAAATAAGTAAAAGTTGACTGCTTAAATATTGACCCCTGTTGCTGTGAAACCCAGAAATGAGTTCTTATGAAACCAATTGCCATCAGAAGTAACATAATTTGTGTGGAATTAAAGTGTCATGTGATCTCGATATAAATACACCTGTTACTGGGAGAGAACAAATCTAAGCAAACAGCACCATGAAGGCCATCAAAATAAATCCAGATCAAAAGAATAATGGCACAATCACAACTCTGCCACCAAAAGTTAACTAACCACCAAAAGGCTTAATGCCATTCAAAGCATCATCCAAGAAGCTAAGAGTAAAGGAGCTCTAAACGAGCAGGAGAGACCTAAACCTGTTCACAGGACAATCATAATCTTGAAATACCACAAAGCTGATCTTTATAGAAGTACTGTGAGAAGAACAAGATTACATTTTTGAAATAGCCGTAAGAAATCCAGTGCTGGAGACTAAAAGGTTTTTAGTTTGAGGAGACCAAAAATGTAATTTTGGCCTTGGCACAAAACCCTACATTTGGCATAGAACCCAACATTGCTCAACAACATCCCCACAGTGAAGCACGGTGATGGTAGCATCATATTGTGTGGATGCTTTTTATCAGCAGGGACTGTAAAAAATGGTCAGAGTTGAAGGCAAGATGGCAAAAGTCAGCAAGAGACTTGAGACTGGGCCGAAGGTTCACCTTTCAATAGGACAATAACCCTTAACATAATGTCAATGCTACAGTGGAGTGGTTCAAAAGCAAGAATCTGAACGTCTTAGTCAAAGCCTACACCTCAATCCAATTGAGAATTTATACCAAGACTTGATAAAGACTTTTCAACAACTGTCTCCATTCAATCCAACAGAGCTTGAGCAATTTTGGCAAGAGTAATAGACAAAGATATCAGGATCCAGATGTGCAAAGCTGTAGACTTGCAGGCATAACTGCATCCACAGGTGGTTACTGACCCAGGAGTGAACTTAGGCAAGCAATAAAGGTTTGCTTTTTTTTGTTCTTATCTTGCAATAAAAAAAAAAAAAATACTTGGTACTTTGAAATTACTGACATATTGTATAAATCAAATGGTTAAAATGCCAGTGATGTCAATTTCAATTCCAGGATGTAATATAACAAAATGTGGAAAAATACAAGAAGGTACACTGTACATATGAATAAATATAGTTCTCTAACTATACACTGCCCATTATCGCCATTAACGATTTGAGAAAATTGAGTGGATTAAGAATGCTAGTATGATGCAAGTCATTTTCGCCTGACGGTAAATGAGTAACTGCCTGATGCTGGCTCGCACTTATCTGTTCATCTGACCTATATGCCGCCACTGAATGATGATTAAGTACAATCTTGGCTCCAACACAATCACAAATCCACCTTACAGAGATTATATGCTAACTGCCTGACCTTGTTTCTGGCACAGATTTCAAATGTGGTGAAAAACCTCAAGTGTCACTAACTCAAACGCTCTACAAAATGTCTCGCACTCGTTCTTGATCATTTGGTGAAAGCTTTCTTATCACTGTAAGCTCCTTAAACAGCACTGTGCTTAATGTTACACAGCTTCACTGACACCAGAATTGTCTAAAACCATCCTTATATCACACTGCTCAGGCAGCAAGGTGTACGATCGCCTCGTACCGCTGTGCCAGGATGCACCCTCTCTCTTAGAGTCATGACCGTAGTGATAATGTGTTTCTGAGCTGGCACTCAGGGAAATGTCAGCTGCCATTACACTAAAACATCTGGGACAAAGTACAGCACACAGTGTAGACAGCTGTTTGTGTTTCAGCAGCAGGTAAGAGCAGAAACTGTAGACAAACTGGCTGATGTACGGTGGTAAAACCCACATTAAAAATGACGGATGGATGAAAGTATGCTCTTAAATTACCGACGGTTGGCACGCCAAAACCAAACGGACACGGCTACGGGAGCTGGAAGGTTTCAGGAAAATGGCTGGAAACGATCAGACACAATTAAGGGATGTAGCTACTCCAACCTCATAGGAAGCAGATGGAATGGCACAGGAGGGCATCTTGGCTTTTAACAGAAATTTGTTGGGGGATGACAGAAGAACAACACTGTTTGGATAAGCAGAATATCTGCATTGCTGAGAAACAGATTTTTTTTTTGTCACAAGGAACAATGGGGATTGTATTAGTGAATGCGCAAGGGACTGGAAAGAATAGAGGGATTAAAAGATGTGTGAATGCCTGCGTGGGGTTCACACACTTTCATCTCATGAGCAGAATATCTGTGAGGCATTTTGATTTATTTGTTTTAAAATTTCTTTGGCTCAATCACCAACATTAGCAGAGGTAGCCTGCTAGCTAGCTCACCTGCAGCCTGCTCCTGGTTGTTCTCTATCCGCTGCAGCCACTGGATTATGTTTTCAGATAGCAGAGGATGCTCTGTGGGGAAGTGATACACCTCTCCACTTGAGCTCAGCTGTGAGAGCACCAAAGCGGGGAATGGAGGAACGTAGCTAAGAAACGTCTCTAAGACGGCCCTTCCGGCAGGCGTGCGACCCCTGCGACAAAACACAATCAAGAAACATGACTAACTTGCACATTAAGTGCAGTTTTATGGTATGATTAAAAAACACAAAAGGACAGAACATGGCGAGAAATAATAAATGTGGCTCATGTATTTTAACTTTACAATAATTTTTTGGTACTTTCAACCCTCAGAAAGATGCATCCCTTACAGATGGATCCAGCATGGCAGTGTGGAGTCTAGTTGTCCTGTTCTCTCCGCTTTCCTCATCTCCTCTAGAGATTGCAAAGTCTCTGGACTTTCTTCTCCCCCAACAAACATGATCAGCAAAGGCTTCCTGAGCTCCAAGTACCATGGCAGGTTCTCTACTGTCAGTTCAGGCTAAATGCAGTGAAAGTGCGGAGAAGAAGAAAAGGAAATCACTGATGCATGCAGGTGTTGCTGTCACTTTTTTTGCAGACAGACAGGAAATAAACAGGATGTTAGTCAATTGGTGTACAGATGATATAAAAAATCTACACACGCTTGTTAAAACTAGGTTTTTGTGATAAATCATGACGGAGCTTTTATATGATCTATTCAAATGAAAAACAAATAGAAAAAGAAAAACTTAGAATAACTTAGTCACACAAGTGTGCACATCCTTTTATAATAGAGGACAATGAATTTCCAAACATTAGATTAAGTACCATGGAACACCATGAAGTCCTTCATCAACAAGTGGAGAAAAATGAGCATCACGGGGCACCAAATCATGCATAGCTACCAATACCGTCCTACTTTGGCACAAAACTTGCAGGCCTCTGTTGGACAGCTGAAGATGAAGATACAATTTTCCCTCCAGCATGATACTGAACCAAAGACTCCTCAACAAGGAGAACAAAGGAAGGGTTTCAGAAGAAGATCAAAGTTTTGCCCAGTCAGAGCCCAGATCGCAATCCTACTGAACAACCCGTGGAAGGACGTTATACAGGCTGTGCACTGGAGATCTCCTTGTTATTTGATCGATCTGGAGCATTTTTGCAAGAAATAGTGTAATCAATCTGCTAAATCAAGATGTGCTCAGTTGGTTACCCAAAAAGAACAAGCAACAATGTAAAGACGTGTGCATGCATGTGCAACCTGGGTATTAAATTTTGTTGGTTGCTCCATCACATTAAAGTTGGAAAATGATCTGACGTGATTTATCTTGAGCTTATTTTGTCACATTGCAAAACCCTGCCATTTTAACAGGGGTGTGCAAACTTTTTATATCCACTGTATAAATCACGAGGAAAATAGAGATTAGATCAAAATGACAGTAATAAGGTCGATTTCTGCTTCCATTTACGTCATCAGTAGTATGTTGGCTTTTTCCTGTTTCTAATGAATCGGCTGAGATTGCCTTCTTCAAAGCAGACTTTGTTTTCATTAAGTGCCACAATAAAATACGGATTTACCGCGAGATCCTCAAAGCAGTTCAAGCCCACTGGCTTTCCTAATAAAAGCTATAATGTTGAGTAAATCTACTCAACAGCAGCAAATGATAATAAATCATCAAAGCAGTTTTTGTTCACAAGGTCAAAATGATTCAGAACAATGATGTAACTTGCAAATAAACTGGTTTTTACAAATGAATAAAGTGCTGCTCTTCTGATGTGTGAGGTCATTTCCTGTAATGTGGACGAAAGAAGGGAATGAGCTTTTCTCTGATCTCCAGGGCCGTGAGACACCAGGAGAGCAGGCAGCATCACAGAGTGCTCCTGAGCCCTGGAAAACACACACACACACACACACACACACACTTTATGACTCATGTGCTCTCACATCTAACATTCAGAATGCTTGCATTCTGCCCTCACATCTCGCATTCAGCGCCCTCACTTCTAATATTCAGCACTCTCGCATTCTGCCCTCACATCTCGCATTCAGCGCTCTCACTTCTAATATTCAGCACTCTCGCATTCTGCCCTCACATCTCGCATTCAGCGCTCTCACATCTTATTTTCAGCATTTTCACATATTATTTTCAGCACTCTCACATTCTGTACTCTCACATTCAGCGCTCTCACATCTTATTTTCAGCACTCTCTCATATTATTTTCAGCACTCTCACATTCTGTACTCTCATATTCAGCATTCTCACTTCTCACATTCAGCACTCTCACATCTTATTTTCAGCACTCTCACATCTTATTTACAGCACTCTCATCTCACATTCAGCGCTCTCACATTCTGCGCTCTCATATTCAGCAGTCTAGCATCTTAAATTCAGCACTCTCACATCTCTTTCAGCGCTCTCACTTCTAATATTCGGTGCGCTCACCTCTTATATTCAGCACTCTCACATCTCTTTCAGCGCTCTCACATCTAACATTCGGTGCGCTCACCTCTTATATTCAGCACTCTCACATCTCTTTCAGCGCTCTCACATCTAACATTCGGTGCACTCAACTTATATTTAGCACTCTCACATTCTGCATTCTCATATTCAGCACTCTCACATGTCACATTCAGCAGTCACATCTTATATTCAGCACTCTCATATCTAATATTCAGCACTTTCACATCAAATATTCAGCACTCTCACAGATTACGTTCAGCACTCTACAGTGTATGTTCAGCACTCTCACATCTAATATTCAGCACTCTCACAGATTATGTTCAGCACCCTAACATTCAACACTCTCAAATCTTAAATTCTTGCATTCAGCATTCTCACAGCTTACATATTCAGAACATATTCTCGCCTACAGCGTGCATACATGCAGTCCATACCATCTCTCTGCCTCTTTGTGCTCAAACAGCCCAAGAATCATTTCTCCCCTTAGATATTTCGCTGCTTCTTCAAAAATGGCCACATCTGTAACAGTCAAGGGGATGTGAAAAACTGAGATGTAAACAGGCTAAAATCTGCTGCACCACACTATGTTCCACAACAACTTTGTATATAAAATCTGTTTAGTTTTGTTTCTCAAATCGATAAACATAGCAGTTGTAGGAAAATACATCGTCTGTGATAACAATCTAAAGTGCTTGGGAGCCACAGCCTCAGGAATAATTTGATTAGTTGAATCAGGTATGTTAAATGAAGCTGCATGCTAAACAAATCCCTTCCGTGTTAGTTTCATACCCGGATCTTCAGGTGTGAAAAGACCGAGCACTCGTATGGGCGAGAGAGAAGAGTGTCTGTTGTACAGATCTCCTTCCAGGAATGACAGGACTTCATCCGAGGAGGACAGAAAGAGAGGGATTGAGAGATGACTCCTGTGGACATGAAGGGGAAAAAAAAGGCACTGAGATTAAGAGCGTTATCCCAATCCAAACATAGTAATGTACACACGTACATGACGCACAATTAAACAGATAACAGCACAAACAAAAACATCCTTCTAGTTTAGCTAAGTGATACGAAAAGCCCACACACTCTCCAGTAAAGGATAAGAGAAACACATACGTGCACAATTAAACACTCCTATTATGCAGTGGCACTAAAAAAAATTCTCTTTAACCATTTTATGACCCTTATAAGCACTGTGGTTATAATGCCGCTAATGTTTCATCATTATGCTATGATATTACCATACATCTTGATAAGAGGTCTATCTGCTTTCAGAGCGGGAGTCTAGACTCGATTTTGACCCTCTTTACGACGCTGTCTAAGGAAAGGGCATTAAGTGGCTTTTAAAAGGTCTCAGCAGATAATTACATTGAGCACAGCAATCAATTTACCGATTCCCCATGAGATTAGATCAGAGCACAACGCTGAAGGTATAGGACCGTGTCAGAATCATAACAGAGGGGCTTCAATGCATACAAAGTAATGTTCTTTTTACAAGTATGTTGACTTTAGACTTACGTCCAGAGCCGTCATGTCATTAAGCTGTCAAAAGGTACAATTGCGCTTGTCTATTTGACACTAGCTAATCAGAAATTAATAAACAAATAATGGACATGTATTGTTTGAGGATGTGGATATTGGAATGAGGTTTATATAAGTGTTTAAATAAGAAACCAGAAAAAAAACCATGCAAACGTACCTTTATGTACTTGCCTCAGCACATGACTTGTTGCACATCAAGCACAGTTCTGACAGCTGTTTTCATTAAGTTTTTTAAATTTCATTAAGAACTGACACAGTTCCAACTCATAACCGTCATTCGTCAGAGGTGTAATGTAACAAAGCACGGTGACTTTATCGTACTTATGCCAGTTTTCTAAGTAAGTGTACTCTACTTGAACGTTTCTTGGACCTACATCTGCCTTTTACTAAGAAAAATCTGTACTTTCTACTCCCTACATTTCTCAAACACGTAACCTCATTTCTCAATAATCGGATATTTCTAAAATCACAATCAAGCGGCTTCAAGGAGTCGATCCAAATTCCAAACAAATCTGAATTTTTAACAGATATGACGGTGAGCGTGAGATCTGCACTGCTGCTACGTACACTTTGTAAATATCGAGGCAGTTTGCATTGCGACAGCTGTCTATTAGCATTTGGCTAGTTATTTGCTAGCATTAGCGATAGCAATATAGCTGTTAGTTGGCCTTAGCTAGTGTTTTTCACAACACATGGTTTCTTATGCAAAGAGGCACTAATTAAAGTAAGATTACTTTAATGAGTAGATTTAGGAGTTGGGATTTTTATTTTCTTATATTTCTTTTCCCTAAGGGTCATGATGGAGATTTTTTAAGGACTTTTGCATTCAATCGCGATAAGGTTTAGAGTTAAGGTTAATGCTAATGTTTTGCAACTAATGCAAAAGGAGCTCAAAATAGATCTTCTCCATGACCCTTAGTGGGCTCGTAAAGAACTGCACTTTTACTTGAATAAAGAATTCTGAAGTATATTCATTGACAAACTCATTATAAGCATTAAATATTCTGCAAAATGTCTCCATGGGACTAATAAATCATCATAGCTATTACAGAATAAGTGTAATAGCACGGCAAGGTAAAATTAGTACATGGAAGCTACTTTACGTGCATTATGTCTGGAAAGCACAGCTGCTTTTTAGCTCCTTGTCCATTCACTACAAAATACTGTCGGCTCTTCAAGCAAAGATGAAAATGCGAATCTGTTATGTGGTTAACAGCCTTAAAAGACTGCTTGAACTGCAATTAGTTTGGTCAAGGGTGCAAAGACAACAAGTTTTATGAACTCCAGATTAGCCCACAGGAATTTAAAGGACTCCAGTAAGTCAGTCATTTTCTCTGGACCATAAAAACAAATAAGTAAATAAGAACATCGTTCTCCAGTTGGCCATTCAGTAGTTTGTGGTTCAAGTGGCCAGCTGGAGTTTATTACCAGTTCAAGTTCTATTTCAAGTTCAAGTAATAATAATGATAAAAATAATAATAATAATTTCCCTCCACTTTTTTGGCATTCTTTTCAGCTGTTAGAAAATCAGCTCTCCTTCAGTGCTGTGAGATCATTTGCTCAAAAGTCCAGGACATGTGTATTAAAATTAAACATGGATTAATAATAATGAATAATTTTATGTTTATTCACTAGGCAGACACTCACCTAAATGATGGCTAACAGTCTAGCTTTGGCTCTCAGGAAATCTTTAAACCACATCTTGACTTGATAATAAGAAAGGCTTTTGATAGTAATAAAATATTACAAATCACAATATTTACCTTTTCAACGACTTAGCAAAATCTATTATTTCACTGGCCAGACTTACTCCAAAACTACGCCACTTCTCGCTTTATCTGCGTTTCTGCCCAAGTTAAATATTGTTAAAGTTAAATACCTGTAGTTAATGAGCCAAATCTAACATACCAGCACTATCAGGAAACTTGATTGTATTTCTATTTCAATTTCAAGCAACGTAAAAATAAATGAGGTCAACTCAGAGTAAGAACAACAACGTGCTTTTATGTCGTTTCTAAGCTGTGATGAAAATCACTCCGGAGGGTGGTTTATATAATTCAGAGATGTATCATAAGTGCTGTGCTTCATGTCAGGATTCAGACCATTCTTCAGTCTTCCTACTGTGACCGTACACGTAACTATTTATGACTATTATGGACACCCTGTATCTGATTTCTTTTTGTTGCTGTTGTGGCTTGAAATGGAATGGAGCCACTGAAGAGATACAAGCTGTGCTGATGTTATTACCTGCTGAAATGATGATACATACTCCTTTATTTTAATCACTGGTACAGGTTTCAAACCAGCATTATTATTCAGGTGGATTATTATTCAGATATGCTTTCATTTTATTTCTTTTTGCTCCGTCGACAAAAATAGTTCTCAAAAAAGCAGTAGAGCAATGCATGTTGCCATGCCAACGCCCAGACTGTTTGACCGCCCATAGGAAGTGTAGTAACCGTTTCATCGTAACGAACAATTGTTAGAATTGGATTTTACATAGCAAGCACAGACAAGTGGCGTGATATGGTGTCTCGGTGCTGCTGTGCTAAAAAGGAGCACTCTTGGAATGCCGCTTGGCCAATCAAATTAGCTACCCACGACTAACTGCTGTACAAATAATATCAACACATCAAGATAAAATACACAAACGTGACAATATACTTCATTCTTCATTATGTGACACGATTCATCCTGTTTGGATTCCAGAGTGATTCATAAGCCATATTTCCCAAACAACATCCATTTGCCTTCTCTGTTTTTGCACACAAGTGATTGATTCATTTATTCGAAAACATTTCTGTGTTTCTCCTGCAATATTATCTGTGATGATTTGCCAAGCCAGGCTATTAACTTATCAAGTAGGAAGAAATGAGACACAATCACGATAATACAGATGATGAGGAACGTATATAGACATCTGCTGTAAACAAAATGGTGAGATTGGATCACTTATCCAGATCCTGAGTATGCAGATAAACATTGTTCATCCAAATGAGCCCTGATGGTAAATATAAACATTTTCAATGGCTCTAGACTCTTTTTACATTTACTGCTACCCAGTAGCGGCACAACTGAAGAAAAAGAAAGGGGTCGTTGCCAAAAAAAAGAGGCGAGTTGCAAAAAATACATTTAGATAATGCAAATGAAACGGATTCCTGAATGCTCTTTCCCTGCCCCTCACATAAAAACAAAGACCAAACAAAAACTCTGCAACTGCAACTGCAACCATTTTACGTCTGGATATATCCCCAATGGAGTCATCATATTTCTACATTGGCTATGTTTTGAAACTGTTGAATTATACCGCCATCTACTGGATATTTTGATGTATGGCACCGTTGAGCGCAAACTTCCTTCATGCTCCAAATGCCATATCTCGCAACGTCAGTGAAAGCGATACTAATTCCGCGGAGCCACCCTATGACTTGGATCCGCTTCAAAATTTTATAGGTTCTTCCTTTGCCCATGCTACAGCTTGCCACCAAGTATCATTGGTAGGTTTTGCGCAATCCGGCTTAAAGTCAGACAAACAAATAAACTGCACTGAAAACATACCCTCCTTGGTGGGGTTACAATGTGGTTCTATGTCCTTCTGTTTCAGACCACCAGGATGGTTTCATTTGGAACTAGTGGATCATTCATTGTTTGATGCATGCCATTTTATTTACAAAATACCAACAGTAAAGTCAGCACCTTGTGACAGTGATCATAAAAGGTTATGTCAAGTCTTTACACTCATCCTCTTTTCCATTCTTTTCTGAGTTAAGGAATGAATTCAAAAGTACAGCACTCTAATTTGTGTGTGTGTGCTTGAGTACACTATGGTGATGGTAATTCTAGTGCTTTCTATTAATTCCAACTTTTATCACCATGGTTAGGTGTGAATGAGTCCTTAGAAGAGACACGTAGCCTAATGCTTGTGTCGGCAGGAGCAGAATACCGTAACGCCAATGATGTGCCAAGCTACAATATGCAAATACTTCTGAGTCATGCTCTCTCCGTTGATGCTGTCATGGCAGACACTGAAATGTGAAAGAGCAGACATGGATTCAGAGCTTTCTAGGAAGAAAAGAGGCGAGCTTGTTTGGTGTGTTTTCATAGCAGGAACAGAACCGGGCAGAAAGCTTGCCTGCTTAGCCCCTTGGAACAAGAACGGAAGCTTCTTTACACCTTTGGTATAAACAGGAACTGATAGAAGGCATGAAACTGAGCAAAGAGCTGCAGAACTCAGAGAAACTTGATATAACGCTCCATCACATACAGAGACAGCCCCTGATGTGGTCTCAGAGAAGTTGAACCACCCTGGTGAGGATAAGATCCTGACGATCTGAGCATAATAAGTGATTGCAGCTCAGCAGCAGTGAAAAGTGGACTGCACACTTGTATAAAAGCTGCCTTAGTGAAACCCGATGAAGCTGATCAATGGCCTAACCTATTCCGTGGTATAGTCACCGAACAAAGGGGCTATCCCACAATGTATCAGTTTCATTAAAGAGCTCTGATGTGCATTCAAAAGTGCATTAAATCTGATAAAAGGGCATGCATACTGGCCGCAGTGGCACATGTCAGATTGATGAGACTGACAGTAATGTCTTTGGTAGAGACTCTGGTGGCCTCATTAGTGGTACAGGTTGTGCAGAAATCCAGTTCAGCATGCAGCTGAATACTAAAGAGCTTAGACAATGATTCACAAAGTCTAGGTCTCTCAATCCTTAACATTGGGCACTCTTGCTCCTGGCCCATGATGAGAGAACACATAACTTCAGGTGCAATGGGGTGTAAACGCAGCCCGAAATTGCAGCCCAATACCGTTATTACACGCACTAAAATCTACTGAATACCGAACATACTGAACATAATGATTTGTTCATTTCAGTGACTCATGCAAAAAGATTCAATCATAAACAAAACAATATGTTAGAAAGTCTAGAGCCTGGGCTTAATGACTCCCTGTTATTTCCCTCTCATACCTTATTGAGAATATTTTTCTAACAAATGTGTGTGTGTGTGTGTGTGAGAGAGAGGGACTCACAGCAGGATGAATCTATACAGGTTTTCAGTTCCCATCATGCCTCTGTATGATTGCGCGTCCTCGCCCAGGCGGAACAGCAGGACGGATGGGAAAGAGGAGACATTCTGATCACGACACACACACGTCCACTCACCACAGTCTACCGAGGCCAGCGTGACATCGCTCACACCTAAAGAGATCCACACACATGAACAAAAGTAAACTTAAATTGCTGAATGTGGCTTCACGTACCGATCTGTACCTTGTTTACCTTCAAGCGCATCAGCGACCTCGACGTACGACTGAAGAAGAGCCATGGACACGGCGTCCCCTGCACAGGAGAGAGAAAAAGACATGTCCACTTAGAGAACTGCTTTGGCAGGAAATGGTTAACAATTAGTATATAAATTTCACAAAGACATAAGAACAAACAGAACAAGCTGAAACAGAAAACAACTCACATTTAATGTAGAACAGCACCACCGTGAGGCTGTTCTGTGCTACTGCAGTTCTGAAAGTGTCTGATGTGAGCTCCGAGACAGACTCCATATCCAACGTTACGCCACGGTCTCTGTACACCGACTCCGCCACCTCATCATCCAAAACATCTGAGAGCGGATACACAAAACATCTAGTTAAAGTAAATATAGCGTAAAAGTCCACAGCGTCCCTCTTACAATCAACCAAACATTTGCTGTCTGAACTTTCCTTGATTAGACTTCTGATTTTTTTTTTTTTTTGGGTACACATCAAACTCTACCACAAATATATCACCTAAAGAAGCCCAGTGATCCTCATCCTCATCCTCTTCTTCTTCCTTCCCTTCTTGAAACAGTTGTCCGCGAATGAGGTTAACAACTTCTTCAACGTTCTTCAACGTAAAATACTTCACTTCCTGGAGAAATCACACAGAAATACACGGAGAAAGTTTAGCACAATGGTCGATATCCTAGTTCTGGAGATATACAGTACCACAGAACCCAAATCCAACTCTTGATGATGGGTTTATTTGTATGTTTAATCTGAGATCTGCAAGACTTGACCTGGAATTACATTCTGACCAATAGCAGATCTAGATCAGGTGACCACTGGTTTAGACAAATTTTATTCAAATGCCTTTCTTAATCTATTCAGCTTATTTATTTATTTAACTCGTATACAAATTCCATTTACCAACTACGTCACCCATGTTCCATGACAACCAACAGCCCTGTAACCCATTAACTCTAGCTAGCTGGCTAAAATATAGCATAAAGTGGGGAAAAAAAATCACCTCTGGTGTATTTTTACTTGACCTTTGTTCTCTGTATATTTTTTGTTATTAAATCTGCATACATTGTTCACCAGCCTGTCCAAACCATTAGACATGAGCCGATGGAGTTAGCACGCTAGTCAGAACGCTATTCAGAAAACTACATACAAGTTACACAGCAAGCACATGCAGGCAATACACTCTCCCCTAACAGAACAGTATTAGAAACCAAGAAAAAGAAAAAAGAGAAAACAAGCAAACCCCTCCCAGTAGTCATTACCAGAAGCCTGCGATTGGTTAGCGTCGTTCTGATCGACCCTTACAGAATGAAATATTCGAGAGTCTGCACCAGTGTGAAATGTACTGCTCAAATGAATTACTGACCTTATGTGGGATTCGATATGCAGCATTATATAGGAGTGGAGTTTTCACCCTGGGACTGTCCCTAGAGTGTGCATGCATATACACACACAGATAAAAAAAAACAAAAAAAAAACAAATCAAAATGTCCCCTATTCCAGATATTGTCATTTAACCAAGACATGAAATCTGATATTACACTTTTCTTCATGGAGAAACATGGAGCTAGTAAGCCTACAGTATAGCTACCAGTTAACTGCATGTCTATATAATTACACACTCACCACAACAGTCACTGTTTGGATCAATAGTACAATTTGGTGTAATAGAAAATCAATGAGGTAAATTAGATTTGTGCTTTCTGATGCTTTAAAGCCAAACAACATCATTATTTCAGGAAACAGGACCAGGAGTGGAAATAGTACTGAGACATTATGCTTAAGTGATAATAGATATACATATAGAATAGATAATAGATACAGATGAAGTGTTAAAGATTAAAAGTGGAAGTATTCTGCCAAAAAATGTACTTAAGTGAAAGTAAGGATTATTTGCTACTTTTAAATGTAGTCAAGGACTACAAAGTAAACGTGTTTAACTTATGAAATATTGTTCGTGGTATATTTTCACGTGAAAACGTACTTTGATTGCATAAGTTTGCTAATCATATATACGATTAATGCTAATTAAATAATCAGACTTAAATGATCACGCAAATAAATAAGCAATATTTAACATTAGCTAGAACTACTGGAACTGATGCCACTGAAACCTTTATATAACAATTTTAAAGGTATCACATGTCAGGATTAGGACACCTGTGAATTAGGACGAGGCCGATCTCCCCTCGTAGCCTCCGGGCCAAAGTCTCGGCCGTGCTTCGGTCCATGTGCAGCGTCTCGGACTGAGCGAACAGGAACAGCACAGGCACGTTCAGGTGATTATAGATCACGTCCACGTCATCAGGATCCACGTCCGCGTCCATCTGTGATCAACAATACCACGAGTTTTAAAAAAAAAAAAATAATAATAATAATAATAATAATCCCCCCAAATGATTAAACCTTCAGTGGTTGTGTTTGACAGAGAGGTCCTTCTCACCAGGACCGGTGCCTCCATCAGCTGAAGGAAGGTGTGTATGTTGATGGTGCTCAGTGGCGTTCTCATGAGTGTGTGTGGACACGCTTCATATGGGTGAGACACACTGCTGCAGTGGAGGAACCAGAGACGCGCCTGGACAGAGGACGCATCGGCAATCCTGCGATAAGAACAGCTTTATTCTTATTCATTTATTTATAAGTATAACTATTGATTTGTATATTTAAATATGAAAATTTATACGCCAGTAAAGAGTGACATGAGGTCAAATGAGGCCAAACTGAATTTGTTTAAAGGGAACCAAAACACTGCTCATGTCAGATGTCAGAATCAAAGCATGTTCTGAATAAATACATGTAACTTTACCCCATGTGTTTGAGCAGAGGTGTTCCTGTGGTCTGCACAAACTGGTACTTTCCTCCGTAAACAAACGCCGCCTCCATTAAAGCCCGATGCTCTGCTCAGAAATATTAAACATTCACTATATACTGTACCATGTGCATGTCAATTCGTCGTTTAACAGTTATTAGCATCGCAAATAAATATTTACAGATCTCTAAACCCCAACCCGAACCGCAGCCATGAGAAAAGTATACAATTTTCCATGTATGCCACAAGTCAAAAAAATATGCATCAGAGAACTGTACCTGGAAGCCCGAGTGCAGGTATGTGACCCATCACAATGTCCGTCTTTCCCTTCGCCACTCTTTCAACGCTGGCCAACTCGGCTGGGGTGTGAACGTAGCGAACCTCGTTGAAGAGCACCGTGCTGAACGCGGAAAGCAAACATCATGGACGGAATTTCTACAGAATGCAAAGAAAACTTAGGCAAGCTTCCAACTCACAATAGCATGTGGGACACGATGGCGTTGACGTCAAAAATGGTGTCAATCTCAAAACTTCTCAAAACATCAGCGCCTCTGAGACAAAAGACGGGAAAAAGAAGAGAAAGGTATGAGTTTTCCTTTAATCTGCAAAAACAAATTGTGTTCCTGATGCCTTTTAAAGTGAGTTAGCTAGGATTAAATACGTACATGCGGTGCTCACAACGCTAAACTGGTAGCTGTGTGCGTCTCTTACTTGTTAGCAATATTAAAGTAAAGAATCAAACTTGAGGAAAAAAGTGATTGTTAAAAATAACGTGGATTAGTTTAAACCTGAACAAACATGCTTTCCGCATCACTTCTTCCTCTGTGCAGTAATCTGGGATGTTTTCCTCGGAGCAGTTCACCTGCAACGGATTTCTAACATGAACTCTCTCGTTTTTGATTGTATACATGAACACAGCATTGAATGCAGAACTTTAGTAATACATTTTACTTAAACCTTTTCAACACCTTTCAGTGATTCAATATATCAGATGTGATTCAACTGACCATCGCCACCAATATGCCGTAGTCCTCCAACGCCACAGCGGACGTCTCTAACTCCTCTATAAACGTCTGAATGGTTGGATCAGCTGCAAGTATACAGAAAACATCACGCTCAGGACGCTCAGACTTATAAGAAAGCACTGACTGATTGATGCAAATCTAATTAATGCAAATAAAAATAATAATAAAAAAAAGGAAATACATAGACACAGAATGGAGGAAAACAAATAGCTAAGGAAATGTGATAGGATTTCATCTATTCATTTCAGTCTAATATTTATCATATCATTTTTGCCTTAAATGCATGTACCGTTTATATAATGCTACCAGCACCATGCTTCCCAGTGAGAACAGTGTTCTCAGGGTTTGTAAAGACAAAATAGTATAAAAATGTTATAAAACAAATATTCAAAAATATAATTTTTATTTTTATGTCATCATTAATTGTTCTTTTTTTTTCTTTATTCCTAATCTTTTCCCCCCTCTCTTATTTCTAACCACAATTCAACATTATCAGTTAGATGAGCTAATGAGAAGTGCATGACACCTCACCGTATTTGCCAAAGTAAATAAGAGCTGTTTTTCCAGACTGCACGTGCTCTTTAAAACCCTCAGCAGTGAGCTGCAGCAGCTTTGCAGGATTTCCACACGTGCATTGCTCTGATACAAAACACAACAGAAGCGCAACAACACGCAACGTGCCCCTGATCCGAAGGCGCTCCATTCCTACATCACTATTTCACAAGTCATTCAAACGTGATTAGTTTCCGAATTCATCAGAAATCTTCCTCTTTTGAAAAACAGAGAAAACCATGACATGCACTGGGGAAAAAAAAGTTACACTGTGCATAAATATAGCTAAGAAGTACAAAATCCTCCTCCATTTGTGAGCTACTGTTACTTCCTGAAACAGAGGCTGAATCCCAAACACTTCCTTAACCACTGCATAAGCGCACAATCTAGGGATGTACTTTGCATCCTTTGTAGCATACTCTGCATCCACACGGGGATGGTTTGGGATTCGACCAAACAAAAAAAACAAACAAAAAAAAAACTCTCACAGCCAATCAAATACAGCGGCGGGACTTAGGACTGACCAATGAGTGATACAGTGGGTGGAGCTTTAGCGGTTAAAATTTGAACGAACGCTACATTTTGGTTCTAAATACGGAGGAGTCAGGGAAGATTTACGGTTTGCGTCCGGAACCAAAATGGCGTTATAACAGAATTAGTTTCCTATATCGATGAGAAGGCGGGGTGCAAGCAGGAGCACCCTTCTATCTGATTGGTCAAGAGGTGGGGGTTTAGCTGTAGCGTGCCGCCGCTGATTGGCTAAGGGGCGTGTCCTAAACTGCAGTATACCCCAGCTGATTGCGCTCCTCTCTTTTTTCAGCTGGAGTTGTTTTTTTGCACCGAGCTCTTTCTTTCCCCCTCCGTAGGTGTTTTTTTTGTTTGTCTCTTTTGGCTTGGGCGTTTTTAAATCTCTCCACTATGCTTGTATGACCGAAATAACAAATAGGCTTCGCTGTTTGTGTAGTTATCTAGTTTTATGTGCAACTTTGTCATGACGTTTGTCATTATCCAATCCGATCTATGAAAAGTTTTTGGATAATTTTATGACCGTTTGGTAATTAAAAGACACCAGAGCGTCTTAACTCAGGCCGACCTGTTGTTGTTTAGTTTGTCGACATGCTGTCACTTGAACACCAGCTCCGGCGGCTCGGTGCTTTCACGGCTGAAGATGAGGGGGAGGATGATGATGATGAAGGCGCCGTGCTGGAGCTGGCGCTCACGGCCGTGCACACGCTCCTGTACTCGCTGCTCTTCTTCTTCATCTACTCTCAGCTCTGGCTCATCCTGCACTACGGCCACAAGCGCCTCAGCTACCGGAGTGTGTTCCTCTTCCTGTGTCTGCTCTGGTCGGCCCTCAGGACCACTCTCTTCTCCTTCTACTTCAACAACATGGCCCAGGCGAGCCAACTGCAGCCGCTGCCCTTCTGGCTCTTCTACTGCTTCCCCGTGTGCCTGCAGTTCTGCACCCTCTGCCTCCTCAACCTCTACTTCGCACAGGTCAGCCAAGTCCTGCTACAGATACACGTCCAAACCCTGGTCCTGCAAAGCCAGCAGATGCATACTGCACACATCCAGTGCAAAAACAATAACAATAATAAAAAAAAAATAATACAATCATTAGTGCCAGTAGTCATACTAGTAGTTGGAGTAGGAGTATTGTTGTTGTTAATAATTATTATTATTACTTTTAGTAGTAGCTAAAGGAATACTATTATTATTATTTTTAGTTGTAGTAGGAGTAGTATTAGTAGTAGTTGTACTAGTAGGAAGAGTAATAGGAGTAGTAGTAGATGAGAAATATTAGGAGTAGGGGTATTATTAGTTGTAGTAGCAGTAGGAATATTAGTAGTAGTAGTTGTACTAATAGGAAGAATATTAGTAGATGAGAATTATTAGGAGTAGGGGTATTATTAGTTTTAGTAGCAGTAGGAATATTAGTAGTAGTAGTTGTACTAATAGGAAGAGTAATAGGAGTATTAGTAGTAGATGAGAATTATTAGGAGTAGGGGTATTATTAGTTGTAGTAGCAGTAGGAATAGTAGTAGTAGTTGTACTAGTAGGAAGAGTAATAGGAGTAGTAGTAGTAGATGAGAATTATTAGGAGTAGGGGTATTATTAGTTGTAGTAGCAGTAGGAATATTAGTAGTAGTAGTTGTACTAATAGGAAGAGTAATAGGAGTATTAGTAGTAGATGAGAAT
>JAQQZX010000005.1:23064878-23085265 GCA_030068355.1 Notoglanidium maculatum | reverse complement strand
ACTGACAGGCTGCGAGGCCACGCCTCCTTCACTAGAACTGACAGGCTGCGAGGCCACGCCTCCTTCACTAGAACTGATAGAACTTTGACATACTGAGCAACACTATTTGTATGTACTTATAAAAAAGAACAAGACAGAAATACTCACAGGTTTGCATGGTTTAACGGCACAGTCTCGGAGACCACATAGGCCGCTGTCCGTCCAGAACGGACACGGGTTGTTTAGATTCACCTGAATAGTAGAAAGTTATTTGCACAGGAATAAACGCTACAGCAGATAATCCATTAAAACAAATTTACAGCGGAAGATTAGACTTCAGAATATCCAGAAAAGCATAGCACCTTATAGAACCTGAAATAATCCGACGAAAGGAGTTTCCGAAGCTGGGGGAAGAGCTTCCTGTTGTTGAACCCATCGATTGTTTCCACATCGCAGGCGCAGTCGTCCAGACTACCAGTGACCTCAGACGGAAAATAAGCAGGTATGCAAATAAACAATTACATTTGTTTTAGTTTCAAACCAATTCCACTACACAGGTAAGCAGTACCAAGTGTTAATAAAGTGTACGAGTTTGCACTTTATTGAATAAAATTTTACTGATTACAAATGAGATGCAAAAGAACCCGATGCTCAGACATAAACGCCTTCTCTGTGTCACAATCAGTGACTGTATATGCATGGTACAGGGAACAGGGATTCAAAAACGAAGCCGAAATATCTCTGAGGCCCTCTAGTGGCTGGCTGCGGTACAATTTTAACCCCACCCATTGTCATGTTAATGAATGCAAAAAGACCCAAGCTTACATTTTAAGAAATATCCTCACAAATTATTTTTTGGGAAATAGAGCTGTCATTTTTAGCAGTTCAGTATAAATAAGTTTTTTTTAGAAGTTATTTGATGATAAATAAAAGAGTGGGGTTGATGAGGTGATTGACAATTTTGGGTTCGGCTTGAAATAACGGTCAAGTCTCAATCACGTACACATATTTTCCAACATGGAACTTAAAGATCTTTCTTACAGATTACAGACCGCAAACTTCATTCATTCCTTCATTTATCAACGCTTTTTACTTTGATAAAAACGACGACGCGTAATGTCAGCTAGATAGCAAATGGTAGCTTAGTCGGTCATGACGCAAAGCTCCAAAATGTTTTCCTGATAACAGTAAAACCAACATACTTGCAAAAATGATACGACAACAATTTACCATTTTACATATTAAATAATAACGCTCGCGAGTCGGCCAAAGTGCCAACTTGCGTGCGCATCATCGACAGGAACAAATCACCACGTACAAGTGGGCGAAAGTCTCGAAGGTCTCTACTACGCAGACTCTGGCTCCAGTCTTTCGCAGGATTCCAATTCTGACGAAACCAGGCTTCTAGGAAGGCTTCAATGGCCTCAAATCTTTTACTAAAGTTGCGTGTAAATGATTGCATAATCCACGTGAACTAAAATTTGCTTTAGAAAAGTTCAAACATGAGTTTGTTTTCTTATTAGCATGATCACCCATAACATAACATAAGCAAATTTGCATGCAATGATGCCTACAAAACTGCACCGTATATAAAGGAGTTCATATATATATATTAAAAAATAAACCTTAGTGCAGAAGTGGAAGTTATTTTGACTCACTACTATGCCAATAACAATATTTAATAATGTATACTATTAATAATAACATTAAGAGACTGCCATTTGTCTTAATTTATGGGTTTGTTTTGACTCTGTTTATTTTGTACTCTTTCATTTTATTCCAATCATATAAAACAACTGGTTGAGGTATGATTTAAAGTCATGTTACATTAGTAACACACACACGCACGCACGCACGCACGCACGCGCACGCGCGCGCAAACGTGCTTCAACACAGATGTATAAATCAGCATGTAGACGAAAAGCGTTTTGGTCAAATGAAACTTACTTTGCAGAAACACCTGTGTGCAGCAGAGCTCTCCAAACTGCCCGGAACAGGAAACACAAGCACGCTGAAGTTTATATAAAATAACAACAATAACCTCATTTTACTACAATGATCTGCAAACTCAAATACGGAAGTCTGAATTCAAGTAATCGCTTAGGTTGGAGTTTCAAGCGTGTTCTCTATGATGTGTCATTACACGTTTGATTCTCCACCTTCAGTCACTTCCTGTTTCCTACGTGAAAGACGTGAAGGACGTGACGTGTGATCCTAAATCTAAGCTGCTCCCTATTGGATGTTAAGTGAACTATGCGGTGTGTTTAGAAGCCGCTGTGGCACCCTACTTAGTGCACTTATGTAGGGATTAGGCAGGGTTTTAGGATTTTGCCCTAGATAACGGGATAAATTAATAATATCCATTAATAATTTGAAAAAAAAATGCCTTTTAATACTTTAACAAGTTAAACTAATAATTAAATGAGTGAGTATTATATTATAATTTTTTTTATTGATGAATTCATTTTCTATTATTTGTTCATTGAATTTATTTACTTACATTTATTTTATTTTTAGTTTTATTGATCAATTTATTATTATTATTTTTTTGTACGGGTACATATACACTGTTAATATGTAGATTTATTTTTGAAGGATATTATGGATTAATATATTGATATTTTTTTTAAATGGATATATCCATGGCTTTATTTCTTGATGAATATATTGGTGGTTTTAGTTATATATGCATTTTTTTATTTTATTTTATTTTTTCAGATACTGTCCACAGTGTTTTTCTATTATATTAGATTAGTTTTTCTTAGGTAATCTTAATACTAATTTCTCAACAGGAAACTTTGCGTGATTTATCTGCGCATGATTATTGCGTCATGCCTAGCAACCAACCCAAGATGGGCTCTAAACGGTAGCCTGCTTAAGAAACAACTTTCAAAGATTTAAATATATTTGACAATATATTTAGTTGTTTACTCCAACAGAAAAATGGTTTAAATTAGACTCCTCACAACTGGTCAAGGCTTGGAGGAACGCATACATCAGGAGATCATTTTATTTCTAATTATTTACTTCTACACAGCTTGTGGCGTTAACTCAACTCAATGCGTCATGCGTTATGTCGCCACAAGATGGCGCCAAAGACTAACGTTTATTATAGTTGCACCTATTCTTAATATTGGAATCTCTTCATATATTTACATTTGCTTAACGCAGTTGAGGCTTCATATGATTGAAAATGACTCTAATATAAACTGGCATTTAATAAAAGCACAAAATCTAGTCTTTTAATGTCGTAATGATTTTTTTATTTCACTGTGAAATAAAATTTACAGACGTTTGTTGGAAAATAATTTCTTTATTGTTTAATCAAGGAAAAATATGTTATGCAAATTTTCAGTGTAGAATCTAAATGTAAATTCAACAATAGCCATGATATTGGGCAATTCCTCAGTAATATGCTTCAAATTAGGAATAGGAATGAATGCAATCAAAGTCATTGCTAAGATTAGGAAAATGCAATGAAACGAACATGAAATTAGAATTGGCTGTTGATATTTTTACTATTGCAATGATATGCATGCAGTTTAAAAAAAAAATCTTAAAAAAAGAGTGATATAACCAAAATCAATGTTTCTGCATGTAGTGTCTTTCCTGAAGTTAGTAAATATAATAAGTGCATATTGCATTTTGTCGCATTAACTCTACCTTGACTCTAAGTAATGTGTTCATGTAGCCACAAGATGGCGCCAAAGACTAAACTGTATGTATGTGTGTACATTAACCCCATGTAATTGAAATCTCGTTTCGATTTACACCAGTTGTTTATTTTAGGTTGAGGTTCACTAGTTACTTTACAGTCAAGTGTGTATGGAGTATATTTCAAAATATATTCGGTACCCACTTGAAATTAAAGTGAATAACATTGGATTTGGTGAGTGATTGGATTGGAGAAAAATACTGTAATTAGATTTTGGCTGAACTACTGTGTATTTATTTTTATGTTGAGGTCATGATATAGAGCAGAAGAAAGTGGAACATGAACTGGAGTCTTGGATCATCAATGAGCATCTTTGCCATAGAGAGAATATGGAATTAGCTTTGGGTCAGAATTATGTAGGAAGGGACAGATGCAGATGTACAATGAATTTAGAGCCTTAAAGAACAATACATGGTTTCTTGGTCGCCCTGTTTTATTTATGACATGCAAATATAATGTATAAAGTTTTAATACATCATTCCACCATTTTTGTCACGCTTTATGCCCCCAATTATGATGTACCTGTGGGTCACTAGGCCAAGTTTTGAAAATAGCATTTAGAGACTTTAATGTGACCTAATTGAGTACACTGAGTCCTGTATTGGGGCTGGGTCAGTATCAGATTGGATTTGGCCCATTTTCTGATCCAGTTCACCGGTTTTATTCAATGAAAGTGTGTAATGTTTACTGACAAAAGACAGATGGTATATACAGATGTCATACGAACCAACAAACAGAACATACAAACAGTAATTGTTTTAAAATCCGCCTCTGTAACACCTCCGATCTTCTTGCAAAACTTAGGAACAGAAGCTTACAGAGACTCGGCTCTATAAGTGTAAGAATGTTAGTATCGGATCACGTATCAGGTGCCAATCAAAACCCGGAGCTCTGATATCATATCAGCATTGCATCCAAAATAGAAAAAAACAGCCTTAATTAAAGCAGGATTTCATTGGTATGCTTGGGAAAACATTTTTTAGGCTTCATTCTAATGAAAATGGGAGCGTGGTGAGTGGAAAATTACCAAGAAAAAACAAAACAAAACAAAACAAAACAGGACTTCCATAGAGCCACTGCTGGGATCTAGAGCAACACCACTAACCTTCAACTAGTCATCACTCTGTTTGGACAAGATTCTGCATCTAAAAGAGCATCTGCCAAAGGAATCCAAAAGGGACTAGCAAAGAAGCAAATCTAATCCTGCAGCTGAGCACTCCAGGTAAGAAGAATAACTGAATATCTATTAATAAACAGCTTGTTACAGGAGTCATGTGCTCTGATGTTGTGAATAGAGCAGAATTTAACCTCTCGTGATCTCCTTCGTGCTTCATGATCTGTACATTTTAGTGTTTATCCTTCTCTAGCATTACTAAACCCATGATGTACTTGATAACTTGTCACTAGGATGAATTAGGTGTTATAGCAGAAAAAATCTACATTTTTAAATCATACATTCTTTATTTATTCTCGATACAACTTAGCCGTAACCAGTCAAGCTCATAGACATCCTTACAACTTAAAGCCGGGATATACACTGAACCTTTAAGCCCTTTTATTTTTATATGGCCCTTACATATACCTCGACTTTACTACTTAATTGAGAGAAAGTATGCTGTAATGAACTTAAAATTAAAACCAGGGGTCAAACCTTAGTGGACATGGTTGCCTACTACTGGAAAGAATTTATCACTACAGTATACCTTATACAATAAAGACCTCAAAGGGGGTATCAGACGGATCCTAAATATAATGCTGTCCTTTGGTACGCCTTTCTGATGTAGAAGATTTCTTGGGGTGAAGACAGAAATGGTGAGCGGTGTTGGACCTACATCCACAAGCAAACAGGTATTCATGGTGCAATGTTCTCTCAAGACTTTCATTCTACGCATGCTATATTCTGATATAACCCAAAGCCTTTCTTTAGGAACTCCTTTTCTTTCAAAAAAAAAAAAAAGAAAGAAAAAAAAGAAAGGACTAAACCCAGGTCAGTGGTCTCAGTGTGATCTGTTCCTGTAACTCCATTCTCTATTTTTGTGCTTGCGTGTGCTGCCAAGCCCCTGACGTAATGCTCCCTGTTAATGATTCGCATGTGGGAAGCAAAAGCAATGCTGAGTCTCTCCTCTGGACTGGAGGGAGGGGAAAAAGAAGCCCAAGCAATGCTGAGTCTTTGCTCTGGACTGGGGGCAGCAGAAAAGCTAAAGCAAGCCTGAACCTCTCCACTGGGACTGTTAAGGAGGGGGGGGGAGAGAAAAAAAAGAAATGTTAGGACTCCTTTTTGGACTTTAGGGTGGATAAGCAGGGAAAGGAAAGCTAATGCAATGCTGGTCTTCTGGTCAGGAGTGTAAGGAGAAAATAGAGCAATGCTGAGTCTGTTGTCTGGTCTGAGAAAACTTGGTCAACACATGGCCAAACCCTGGAGTGAGCCTGAATGAGTTGGGGCTTTCGCTCCACTCCAACTTTGAACACAGCACTTTTGGATACATGCATACTGGACCTCAATGTGGGTATTATTATTATTATTATTATTATTATTATAAAGCTCTATACTGGATTTGATTTATTATAGACTGTCCCATACCTCTCTCTATCTCTCTTTCTAAAACAACATATTATCCAAATGTCTGTCTGTCTGGCGTCCATAGGCAGTCTATTTTAAGGCTGGGTGAAAAAAGCCTGTATATGGGAAATTATAGACATATTTGTCCCAAGTCAGAAGAGTCAGCAGCTTTACTGAGTCCTGGACGCCTTCTGTACAGGAAATAAACGGGTAAGCGCTTTTTTTCCCCTTTTCTTTTCTTCTTCTTCTCTCTGTCCAGCTGAAATGCAAACGCAGAGGAGATAAATATATATATATATATATATATATATATTACAGACATAAAACAATCCTAAATGTTTTGGGGGCGCAGCTTTCTTTTCCGAAACCGTTGAAGAAGGATCTGGACTTGTGTGTGTGTGTGTGTGTGTGCTAACCTAACCTAACCTAACCCAGTGTACAGGAGCTTTCATGTGGCTTGTTTTGGAGGTAAGATTACAACGCACACATGGAGAATTTGCTGGAAAGAATGCTATTTCAGGAAAAGCCAACGCGAGAGAAGTCTTCATGGCAGAAAGGCGCTAGCGTGTTGTGCTTTTCATGCCGAATTTTGGACTAGTTTTGCTGTAATGGTCTCGAGCTGCTATTTTTATCGGTAGCTTGGAAAGAGAGGACACGATAAATGGCTGTGTTATGTTATGATAGGATAGGATTAGGTGTGGATATCTGGCTGGAAATGTTGAACCTGGTCCTCTTTCATGCCAGGGTTAAACAAGATTTTGACAAGACAGCCCCTGACACGTCGAGGAATCTGCGCCTGTGTGTTTGTTAGAGATCTCACGATTATCGGCTGTAGTTTACAAACAATCACAATATTCAACAAGGATGCTATCTTCGAAATACCGTGTGACACTTGAAAGCTGGCTCCCTAACACGATAAAGTCTTACACTGCCTTCTAAACGTCATTATATTGGACAACTCTTTTTTTTTTTTTTTTTTTTTTTTAAGGGGAAAGTACTTAAAGCAAGCTCTGTTAGTCGCTAGGTGACGTCACGACGTAATTTGCATACTAGCTATTCATCATGATTAACGGCATCTCAAATTGCAAATAAAGGTTCTTGAAGATAGAATATATATGTATATTGTTTATTTCTTAAATCATTGATTGTTTATCTTTATTCATGGCACTATGAAAAAACTAAAATTTATTCAGTTAAATGCAAGAACGCAGACAAAAAGAAACCTTGACCATAGTGAGCTGGTTTCCATTAACCTGCTTAATGTACAATATGAAGTTTGAAAAAGTAATGGAAACAAGTTTATACTCGTGAATGGACAATTCGACAAGGCGATATTTTGAAATAGAAACACATTGTTTCTCATTTAAGTCACATGACATGGCGATTGCAATCAATCACCTTGGAGATCCGTCACCATGTTTAATCGGAATGACTATCGAGAGAGGAGAAATCATCACTCAATGGAAACACGTTCGCAATTACGCTTGGTCGACTTTGAATGAATTGCTTCTATTTTGCGATGGAAACCCAGTCAGTGAGTATCTGTGAAGGACAACTTTGTTGCTTTTAGTGCTTATAAAATGTCATAGCTCCTAAAAGAGTGTTTAAATCTCAGAACAACGTGGGACAAACAGTGATCGGTCGCAAGCGCAACAAAATCAGGTGTTACACACTGATAGTGAGTCGAGCGAACCTGCTCTGTAAACTCATTTAACAGTGGCTGTGATGTGAGCTGGAGAGCCTTAGCGAGTCAAAACACTGCTAAAGAAGTCACTTGATATGTCGCTAGGCTCTTTTTTGACTTAAAGACGCCAAAGGGGTCTCAAAAGTCGCCAGATATAGCAACAAAGTCTCTATGTTGGCAATGCTGATTGAAAAGATATTATATTAGAATATCAGTAGGAATAAAACACAATGGGGGTGTGCAGTTATAGAAAAATGATCGACAGTGAAGTGGTGTGATGCTTTGTATCTGGCCATTAACACCCTAAAGTGTTTTTACTTTTATATCATAATATTTTTTTATAATTTTTTTTTTTTGTCCGTTTACAGTCATGCTGTGAATCAGCCACAAAACAAGTTAGTTCATGTTATCACTTATAACAACTATAAACAGGCCTCTTTTATAGCCCAGCCCCCCCTTATATTTCCTCTTTCTTAATGTTAATAAGACAAAAATGCAGCTTGTCACGTTCCGGAGAAACTCCAAATGACGAACCCCTCCGCCCTGAATACTTGGCAAAAGTTTCACGTTTACCTTTGCCTGCTAAAACTGGCTGTTCCAACTGTGCTAACTGAGCAAGCATGCTAAGTAAAGGTCCCCTCAAAATGTAATCATATTAATATCTAAATCTGTCTATGTGGGTTAGTTTCTGTGTAAGGTGTTACTATAGAAACAGCAATGTATTAGAATGAGCGCACTAATATAACCCCCCTGCAGCTGGAACTCCTGTAATAGCTGCTGTTATACAAAATTAATCAACACATTTCGAACTATGTGAACAGGTGTTAATATACCTGCTGCGAATTAAGGGGACAGAATTGGGTTGAAGTTTAAGAAAAAGCTGTAATAAGTCAATCGACAAAGCATCCATCCATCAATGAGTTCCAACCATTTGTCACTTCCTCTTTGCAGATTGAAGGTGTTCCTGGTGAAAAATGCCAGCATCAGTAAATCTACACTAACGCAGGAACGCCATCACGGAGTGTCGTTGTTGGGTTACTGCCAAAACCTTGAAGGAGAACACCGTCTCAAATCATAACATAACCAAGAATGACGAGGCAACACTCAAGTCCAAATTAACCACACTCAACCCCAAGACTTCAGAGCAGATAAATCAGACCGGATTCCTGGATCCGTCTGTGAAGCGATTCCCACCTCACTGAATACGTTCTTCTCTCTCATTACACCCACGTCGCGGTCTTCGAGTGCGGCCCACCAGACCATGATGTTTCGTGACCAGGTGGGCGTCTTGGCCAGCTGGTTTAAGGGCTGGAATGAGTGTGAGCAGACCGTGGCTCTGCTGTCGCTGTTGAAGCGGGTGAGTCGGACTCAGGCTCGGTTCCTGCAGCTCTGTCTGGAGCATTCGTTAGCTGAGTGCACGGAGCTGCACGTTCTTGAAGTGGAAGCCAACAACCCAGGTCAGTACAGCATGCTTGTGTCATCTTTGCATTGCTACTATGAAAAGCAGCTGCTTTTGAGATTAGCATGAACGTTCTTCGGATTCTCAGTGACTGAAGTGCTTGTCCGTATCGTAAGATATTAGGATTGCGCAATATCGCACGTGGGACAAACTGTCGCACACACTTACTTAAAGACAGATAGGCAGATGCATTCATAGATTCAAGCTTGGAAAGTGCATAATATATTTCCTCCAAATACCAAAAATGCTCAAACCAAACTCAAAACTTCTGTCTTTAGTCGTCCAGACTGTTGCTTGAGAGGAGACCGTGGCCATGGAAACAAAAACCTTGGCAACCAATTCATCTGATTAAAACGTGCAGAGGTGCCTGGTCTACTGATGAGCAGATTAGCTGTGTAATCGGCTAAAGGGATATCTTGGGGTTTATGTTATCTGAGCTGGGTTGTGCTGATATTACTGTATCTATACAGTATATACAACACACGTGCTCACGTTTCAGAGTGTTCAGCATGGCAGAGAGCGTTCCCATATAGTACTCCTTACTCTATCATATATGGAAGGAATAAAATATTGCATGTGCAATTATCGGAAACGAATCAACTCGACTTGGTTCTCTGCGCCGCCGTATCTTCATGTGACAGCAATTTGCGAACGATTTCGTTTTTCTGTTTATTAACGAGCGATCCTTCTTTTGCTTGAAAGGCATCACAACTTAACATCAGCACATGCTTAAGGAATAAAACCAGACTGACAAACACCACATGTCCCATTTTATTCAACTCCATTATAAAACTGAACTCATCAGCAGGTGTATAGAAGCAGGAAATGAGAACGTGCTCAAGCTACGATTTGTTGTACTGAGTGCCCTGAAGCTGTGCGCTGAATTTGGCCGTTGATGGTTTGACTACGCGGGTGTGTATGTGTACAGCACAGTTTTGCATATGTTCGGCCTCCCCACAACGAGGGGCAGCTTCGGAGAGTCTTTGCAAATCACTGCATTTGCATTTATGTATGTGTTTCCTACCTCCTGAGTTTGTCACTCATTACTGGATATGTGACGGGCTTCATCCCCACCCCCCCCCCCCCCCCCACACACACACACACTCACCCCCGTGCCTTGTTAGTCAGTCTTACCTGTGTCAGCAAGTGCCCATGCCAGCTTCCTCTGACTCACTTGAGAGAGAAGTGTGACTCTTTTGTTACGGTACTTTTCTGCACCATTGACATGCAGTCCCTAGTTTCACTTTGAGATTTTGGTGAATGTGTTCTGGTGGATCTGGCAACATGTGAAGAAAAAGATTAGGATGTGCTGGATCAAGTGCTATTTTATAAGCTTCTGAACCATGAGGGTTCAATTAATCCAAATTTTAAGCAATGATTAATGCGATAACTACGGCCATGACTATTCATGCCGCAGTATACTGGCTAGACGCCTATTAAATGTTTATTTTAAAGCTTGGCATGTTCTCATTTATGTATGATTCATGAGTCATCCTGTTGCATTGCATTACGTCTGACAGCAAAGAAAGAAAAATGCCATTTCCTTTTTCAAGCCGCATTTTCTACGCCTTTTTTGGGCGGCTTAAAGGCTATTCCTTGTCTTTGTCTAGATGTTATGGAAATCTCAGACGCTCCTACTCAAGAAAAATCTTGTAAATGTGAACCACTGTACATGCAACTAATTGAAATGATCGGATTGGTGAGCCCACGAAAATCAATTTCCGGAGGTGCTTAACCTATCTCTGAATACACGTAACTTTCCCTGGGTAAATATCGACATACCTTTTGGACTCAAGTCGCCCACTCGGAGTCTATGTATCTAAATATCACCTCACACAAAATGAAAAAGTGGTTGAAATATATTTATTATTATGTTACCATAATATAAAGCAGCCTAAAAGAGCTTGTTATAAATTTATTTCTAGCTAAAATGCTGTACCAAAAACCGTATAACCTGTAGCGTATCCTATAACTGAGGTTGAAAACCTTTTAGCTTTAGATCGCTTCATCTAAATCCGTAACAAATCTAAACTTTTAAGAGATGAATGACAACGAGCAAAGCTGTTTGTATTGCGATGGCTAGCTATTAGCATTTGGTTATATTTGGATGGACAGAAATATTACCATGCTAATTAACGTTTGAGAGGTTAGCAAGAACACTGCTGTTAGAAAGCCTTTGGTTTCACAGTGATCATGTTTAGCTACTGAAAGCTAAAAGTGTGCACATTTTCTGCACTAAATGCTAATGCTAATGAAGACATTTGCACTGAAAGGGTTCAGGGAACTTGAATATAATCCTTGCCATGTTAATAAAATTAAACCACACCATAGTTCTTCTTTTTTTTCTTTTCTTTTTTTTTAACCTTCTAGCGCTAAAATGTTGAAAAGGTCCCGAATGTGGCGCTTACAGCTGGTTAACTTTCAGCTGGAAGTGCGTGTGGAAAGGCGCAGCTATTTGGAAGGAACTGTACTAATGAAAGGAATCCACAATGACCTACTTATTCGAGTCTGTGAAGAAGCAGCCTTGTTCTCTGACCCAAAGTGATGCAATGTATTAGCTGTTCCTCTCAGCATCCCACAACACACGGATGGTGACTTTGAGCTAAGTGTTTACGTGCTCGCTGAATAAGATGTTATTTCAAATCGATGCTCGAATATTAATGAGAAATAATAATAATAATAATAAAAAAAAGCCCCGGAAACGCTCATGTCTTACACCGAGGAGTGTTTTTCTGCATACATAATTGAATAAAGACTCCTCATGACTTTTTTTGGTTGAGTGTGCATGGGGTGTGCCTGAATTCTGAGATCTGATTGGTCAGAAGGTGTTAATTAGTTTTCTGTAACAGCTGCTCTGACAGTAACTCCGGCTGCAGGGCAGTTAATCTACAGTGCAGTCTACTCCGCTGTGGTTTCTATAGTAACAGGTAATTCTTGACTAACTTGACAAATACTAATGGTAAATGGATTAAAATGCTCTGTTTTCACATTTCGCGATTTTTTTTTTTTGGAAGGAGTGCCTGATGTCAGTACTTTGAAAGTAAACTTTTGGAAATATCATTCTTGCAGATTGCAGATCACAGGAGGTGAGTTCGGGGAAAGGATGTGACAAGGGAGCTGTGTGTGTAATTGTGAAGACAGTGCCCACGCTATGGTGCTGTTTAGACCTGAGTTGATTTTCCACCATGGTGGCCTCCCTGGGAGATGGATGCCATGCCACACACACACACACACACACACACATCGTTGGTTCCCAGATGCCACCCTCGGCTCTCGGCATCTATTCCCTGCTGTAGCAGTCAGACGGTACATGCTCAGTCTCAGCAGGGGAGAAGGTCGTTACTGACACGCCGCTTTTTAGACTCTGCGTTTTGTCTGTACACAAAGTGACTCATGTCCATGGTTTCTGTCATTATTGATAAATGTGCTGTAGGTGCTCTAGGTCATGAGGAATAACCAGACTCTTGTAGGTAGGTAAGTAGATTCATGTTGCAGTATTCCAGACCCTTTGTCTATTGTATCTTTAGCTTTAGGACTTAGAGAATGTATTCCACTTTTAAAACGTATTAAACGTTCCGAATTAGATGTTAAGGTAGCTTTGGGGAGCAAAAATATACCTGTGCTCTGCGTACTTTCTGACACTTCAACCCAGTACAGAATATTATTTTGAATTTATACTGATATTTGACTACCGCTATGGAAATGGTTTAACACTTAATTGGGAAAAATGTCTGACCGTGTTTCTGAGCCTCACATGGGTGTCTGCGTTAACTCCGGTTTTTGAGGTGAAAGAAAATGAATGTACGGTTGAACAAATGATAAGAAACTAAACTAAAACAACTAAAAATCTTTTTATTTTTGTCTGCTGTAATACGACTATCATAGCTCTGGGTATAAACCTACACCCACATACTGGGTTTTTTTTTTTTTTTTTTTTTTTTTTAAACATAGTACTCGAATAACAAAAATGTCAGTTGATACTGCAGGTGTTACATCCCATCCAATAGCGTTCATCAGACAGTGTTTGAAAAATTGAAAGTGTTTTTTTTTTTTTTGTTTTGTTTGTTTTGTTGTTTTTTTACTGTCATCAGATGAAGGACGTTACTCATTTCCCAGCTTCTTATAGGGAATCAAACAGCATGGTGTGCTGTTATAGGACACTAATCAATGACTAGGCGGTATTAACATTATTTTCCATCAACATATTTCCCAATTTGTTAACAATTACAAGATCATTTTGTAACTTTATTATCGATGACACAGAGTACTTTTATCCAATTTTGGTTACATTTCATTAAAAAAAAAACCTCCACTATCCACCAATCCGCTCACCAGGCTCCCTTTTTTCTCGTTCTTGAAGTTAATAAGACAGAATAATACAGCTTGTAATGCTACCAAGAAACCTGAAAGTGCAAAAGACTTTAATATGGTGGAAAACGTACCGACTGTTACAAGGCGCTAGCGCTGGAGACGGATCCTATAAACGTCAAATAGACTTCTCTTTACAGAAAACGCCACCGTTTCAATGATGTTTTTTTTGTTTTGTTTATTGCTTAGTGCAATAGCTTATTATTATTAATAGACTACCCTTTCTTCCAAAAGTATTGTCAGAGCTGCTGTTAATCAACACCCGACCAATCAGATTCGAGAATTCAGCAGCGTTGCAGATAATTTCAACTTACAACAGAAGCAGTGTCCGAAGAGGTTAAAAAACAGTGAGCGTTTTCATAGTCCAGATGTATTGGAAGCTAAATCGCCCATTTCTCCATCCCTTGGCTTTACCAAGTGTTTTTCCAGGCCAACACCCAAACACTTGCTCTGTCATGGCTGTCCACCCTTCTGGTCGCTCCTAACACAATTTTTTGTGCTTGTCTGGGAAGAAATTGTGCTTCTTCTTTAGGGGTGGTGAGCTGTTTCATCACCGCCACACAGAAGCAAACTGTTTCGTTCTGGCACACAATGCTTTGCTTCAGGCACTAATGTGTGCTTTGGGACAGATTGGGATGGAGAGTTTGCCTACAATGTTTTATCCAATCTCTGCATTTGTTATCTACTTATAGGTGTATAACAACGTGTTATCACGTTATTGTTATCGGAGATCCTTGGCAATAACACTGCTATTCCTGTGTTCAGATGGATGGTGTTTAGCCTATAGACCGCCATTGTCAAATCCAAGACCAGGACTAGCCAGGATCAAGTACAGACTAAATGAGGTCAAGGAGGCGTAGTCGAGCTCAAGTCCAAATGAACCCGAGACAAAGTTACTTTGTGCACACAGAATAAAAAGCTAAAAAAACAAAAAAGCCAATATTCCGAAAGACCAATGCCCAAGACTGAGACAAAGTCAAGTAAAAAAGTCAGCGCTGAACCTGCAGGACTGTGATAATATCTGACCGTTTGGAACATTATCATGATATAAAAGTTTAATGTCTGCCCCATAACACTCTACAGTTACATCTTGTAAATGCAGACATCTATATAAAATCAGCTATAAAAAGTTATAAGACAAAATGAAAAGTAATTGCATAAAAAGAAAGTTTTCATCAGCTGAGCCGTGTGCTCTTGAAAAGCGGCTGAATCGCGAGTATTACGTAATGACATCGGTAGCTGATCTTGCGACTTTGAAACGAGAGCTGCGCATTTTTATATCGCACCTCGAGTCAGACTGCGAGGCATTCGCTTAGTTTTATATTGGAAATGCTGACAAAATGATTCAGCTTGTACAAAGGACCCTGTATCCAAATTTAATTTCTGCTAAGCTGCCAAAGCTATACTATATGGCCAAAAAGTTTGTAGACACCTCAATATGACATTCATATGTGCTTTTGAACTTCCCATTCCATTTAGTCCATAGATTTTGTCCGTCCTTTGCTGTTATAATAACCTCCGCTCTTCTGGGAAGGCTTTCCGCTAGAGTTTGGAGCGTGGCTGTGGGGATTTCTGCGCATTCAGCCACAGCATTGGAGGGGTCCGGCACTGATGTCAGTGTGAATGCCTGGTTTGGACTCCGTGTTCCAGAGGTGTTCAGTGGGGTTGAAATCAGGGCTCTCATGTTTTTCCACTCCGACATGGACAAACCATGTCTTCGTGGAGCGTGCTTTGTGCACAGAGGAATTGTCATGCAGGAACAGGTTTGGGCCAAGTGTAAGAACAATACACCAAATGACATAAAGAACCAAGGCTGAGTCTGATTTCTTTCTAGTCCAGACTGTAAATACATGCATGTAGATTCAGGTGATTACACACTCCCTAGAGCTCATCTCCATTTGGGCTGATCTTGAATATTTTTTTTATCAGCCGTGATTAAGAAGGCGCACGTGAAATATAGTCGTGAGCGTAAGGAAAGGTGACCAAGGTTTGAGTGTTAACTCCATCATCCTTTCTTCCCCTCAAAAAAATGCTGTTTAAATGCATCACTCAACCCTGAAAGTTTCAGTGTCAAGCTATTGATAGAAATTAGATCACCACCCACCATCACTGAACCTCATTATTGAGTTCACGACCAACCAATCGGCTGGATTTCGCTTGGGTGTAAGCTGGAAACCTTTCCACCAGGAATTGATCATGTAAGAGCAGCCTGACGACAGCCTTCTTACCAGGTTCTGAACAATTTGTGCATAGTTACAGCGCTATCGGTAAACTAGTAGTCTGCTCGACTGACAGGTCGTTTGGATTTTGCATCCAGAAGTGCATAGTTAGCAAGAAGTCTAGCTGGTAGATGCCTCAGGTGCTGATAGAGAAGCTCTACTGGGGCAACAGGAATGTCACAGCTGGGTGAATAAGGCACTTTTTTTTAACAAAATAAACCCAAGGCTAAGGTAAATGATGCACTGCATTAGGGTTAGGGTTAGGTCCTACAGCGACTTAGCTTTCTGTGTGTTCACTAGTCCAGCTAAAACACCTGACTGGTTAATATTTTATTAGCTAAAAGTGCACATCTATGGGGTTGTCGGACTTGTTTTTCTTTTATATATGCCATGTACTTGGGTAGTTAGCTTAACCCAGCTATTAGCTAGGGCTGGATTCTTCCTCACTTGTAGGAGGATTTAGATACTTCCTCTTACAGAATGCTGGATAACAAAAAATTATGGTTTGAAAAAAATGTAAGAAAAGAGGTTAAAGAGCTACAACTGAACAGGCGAACAATTTTTTAATCTGTGCGTAACCTCTGAAAATATGCTGAAGTTGGAAGACATCAGCAGCTGAATCAGACCTTATTATAAGCGAAGATCAGCAGTTCAAGAGTGAAAATAGTGATTAAGGGTTCTTGGGTAACCCTGTTTAGGTTCTCTTTGACATTTGAGTGTTTTACTTTGGTAAAAATGTGCAGTGGGGTTTTCTGAATGGGACTCCAAGTCTAGCCATATGTGTTCAGAATATGAGAGAGAGAAGAGGAGTTCCTCATTTTCTCTCGGTCACGTCTCGACCTGTGTCTGACATCTGGGAGGGAAGAAGGGGCTGGGCAGGTGGGAAGAGTTTCCTGTCCTCTCCTCGGCAGATTGAATAGCCAGACTTGCTTGCACTTTTCCACCTCAGCCCCTAGGGTGAAAATGATTGACGTTTCTGAAAAAGACAGTTCGCTGGTCAGACACGGAGTCACAGAAGACTTACCCGTCACTGTCTGAGAGATGGGGGGTTAACCAAGGATGTCCTCTTGTTAAGAGATCTTTGACTTGCCCAGTTACCCCACGCAGTCAGACCGGTTCTGTAGCTACCCCAGCTGTTACAGCATGCTCAACTCTAATAGATCATGCACTCAGGAGACACCTCGATCTAAAACACTCTTCCTTCCATACTGCGCCTCGGGGCTGGACGTCCTGTGAGGTCATTTCTCTCCAAACTGTTGTATTTGTGAGTTTGGCTTGAGCTGCCAATCATCTGGCACATCTGTGTTTGTTTGTACAGCAGGACACAATGCTCTGCTGTGTGCCGGGTTCGAAAAGCGCTGATTGAGCATGAGTTCAGCCTGAAGAAGATGGTCACGGCTCCTTTCCGTTTCCAGACAAGAATCCGTTCATATTAAATAAAAGCATATTCCTATCCAATATGCTTAGCTCGGTTCAGTTTAATTCCATTCTTTTTGCGGAAATATCAGCTCAGTTTTATTCATCTCCCAGCATGGAGTATGGAAATAAAGATTTCTTCCAGACAGGAAGCGAATCAGCACGGGGGTGAGCTAGGGGATACTGGGGGCCCAACCATTTCCTTAAATAGCACCCTTAGTCCTCAAATCCGCAGACTTGAGGCTCACATTCCAGGCATAACTCTGACTGCGACATTCAGCCTTGCACAAACACCCAACCTCTGAAGTTTCCACAGGTAAGCAAAGTAGACTTCGTTGCGTCCTCGGTTTTATGGCACTTGATCTCACTGGGTTGCAGCAGCACTTCCTGGGGGAGACGAGATCATTCAGACCTTGTGATATTCGCCAAGAGGATATATTAGAGCAGCGTAGCTAAATATTATTAACTGTTCAGAGCTGAGTTAAGTATGCACAGTGAGGGTTTAGTACCGAAACTGCGTACATCAGTATGTAAATACAGTGAAAAACTATGGAGTGCCATTTGAGGCCACTCAAATTTCACTTGAGAGCAAAGACAAAAGCTATTTCCTTCTTCAGTCTGCATTTTCTATCCCAGATGTTTTTGGGGGCTTGTGTTTAAGGGTGGCGGTCTACATGGGCTATTGAAACATCTCATGAAAAGTCAACCTCTGAGTTGTGAACTAAACGCAGGTCATTTGCATCGTCTCCTTATTATTATCATCATCGTCGGAAAATCATTTCTGGACTGTCAAGACGCCAACACTGACATTTTAAAAGAAAAGCATGTCAAGCCAAGCTTGTGTATTGTTATAAAATTACTGGAAACTATATAGTTAGTAGAGAATATGAATTGTGGTGTGCTTGGTTTTTTCTGAGAGGGAAAAAAGTAGAGTAAAAAAAAAAAATGGACACGTTGACGTTGAAGTTCGTTTTTTTATTTTTAGTCTGCGCAGTCTGAAGGCTTTGTTGCTAAAATAGAAGCAGGGTGAACACCTAAATGGTGCATGTGCATGCCGTGACGGACTTCCTGTGACCCAGAAAGCCGTGTGAGGGACAGACAGACGGAGAGAGAGAGACGAATTGATAGAGAGTAAAACGGACAAAGAGAACGACGGAGCTCATCACGTGCGTGGGAACAATAGTGACTCGGTGCCTATGTGGCAGGTGTTTCCCTCTCTGTCCATCCCGATGACCCGTACACACACACATACACGTCAGTCTGGCACAACGCAAAAAAAAAAGGTCACAAATAGACACGGCTGGAAGGAAGAGAGGAAGAAAGCGCACGCTCGAAGCCAGACAAACTCACAAACCTCACAAATTGTTGTGTTTTTTTCTTCTTCCTTCCTTTGAGCTAAAATTAGAACGGCACTCCTCTCTGATTTGACACGGCAGACATAACAGTGTGGCAGTGTGTGTGATTCACAGCCGTCTGAGTTGTGAGAGGAGCCCAGGCTGGGTAAGCAGAAGGCAGGATTGGTCTGAAGAGATTAAGTGTGTGAGTCATATGCTCCAGGTTTTAGCAGTGTCAGGAAGTCCGTGGTGATGTCTGGACTTGTTTAGTGCAATATCAAAGTGTCCATATTATGGGGAATATGCTAAAATGTACAAACACGATACAAAGCAGAAGTCACACCCATTGTAAGCTTGTAACTCTGTAATAAATTGTTAAATCTGTATGTGTGTGAGATGGGGAAATGTGTACTGTGCTGTAGTATGGGTATACTGTGTTGTACTACAGTGTGCTGTATGATTATAGTGCTATGAAGTGTAGTGTAGTATGCTCTAGAATGATTATTGTGTTCTAATAGTGTTTGTTGTAGTATGAGTATAGTGTGCAACAGTATGGGTGTCCTGTGCTGTATTGTAGTGTGCTGCATGGTTATAGTATGATTGAGCATGCTGTCGTATGAGTATAGTATGTTCTACTGTAATAGTGTTTGTTGTAGTATGATTATAGTGTTTGTGTTTTGTAACGTGTATGGGTATACTGTGTTGTATTTTAGTGTGCTGCATGATTATAGAATGTTGGAGTATGCTCTAGTATGGGTTCTTATAGTGTTTATATAGTGTAGTGTGTTGTAGTATGGGTACATTGTGTTGTATTTTAGTGTGCTGTGTGATTACATTATACTCTTGTCACATTATAATCATACAGCACACTAAAATACTATACTATAACATAGTACACAATACAAACACAATAATCATACCGCAACAAACACTATTACTGTAGAACATACTATAAATCATATGACAGCATGCTCAATCATACTATAATAATGCAGCACACTAAACTAACAAACTACTATGCTATAAACACTATGATTATACTACAACACTAGAACACACTATACTATCAGATCATACTAGAGCATACTATCATGTGAGAGTGTAGTGCAGTATGCTCGAGTCTGCTTATGGTGTGTTCTAATAGTGTTTGTTGTGGTATGATGTATTGTGCAACAGTATTGGTATACTGTGCCGTATTTTAGTGTGCTGCATGATTATAGTATGCTATATAGTAAGCTGTCATATTATTATAGCAGGTTCTACAGCAATAGTGTTTTTAGTATGATTATAGTGTTTGCATTGTGTAGCATGTTATAGTATGGGTATACTGTGTTGTATTTTAATGTGCTGTATGATTATAGAGTAGTGTAGTATGCTCTAGTATGATTGTAGTGTGTTCTAATAGTGTTTGTTGTAGTATTACTATAATGTAATGTGCTGTAGTATGGATATACTGTGCTGTATGATTATAGTTTGGGTATAATGTAGTTTGCTGCAGTGTGGTTATCGTGTGATCTAATAGTGTTTATTGTAGTATGATTACAGATTCAGTATAGATTAAAGTGCTATAGTATGGGTATACTGTGTTGTATTTTAATGTGCTGTATGATTGTAGAGTAGTGTAGTATGCTCTAGTATGATTGTAGTGTGTTC
>JAQQZX010000005.1:23041540-23060374 GCA_030068355.1 Notoglanidium maculatum | reverse complement strand
GCCACGCCTCTTTCACTGGGACTGGCATGGCAGTAGGCCACGCCTCCTTCACTGGGACTGACATGGCAGTAGGCCACGCCTCCTTCACTGGGACTGAGATCCTGGATCCATCCAGTCACAATCAAACAACTTTTTGACCCCATTTATAGGGTGCATCTATTTTCTGAAAGAAAAGTAAACAACTCTAAATGATGTTTCAGTGAGCAAGCAAGATAAGAAATCAGAGTGTGTGTGTGTGTGTGTGTGTGTGTGTGTGTGTGTGTGTGTGTGTATGGATGTGTAAGGGTTAGAACAAGCAGGCTATGGAGGAAATGAATGGGGGGAGAGTGACAGCGGAAGACTGAGAGATGAGAAGCCTCTATTGTATTAGCAGCTCCCTCGATCAGCTGAGCCGGAGGGGTGGAGTGACGGAAGGAGAAATTGAGAAGTACAGAAGGACGGAGGAGTGGGAGAAATGAATAGTGTGATGAGATTAACATGATTTTATTAGTGTTCCCTCCAATGCCGAATCAGGAAACGATCATGATTCCTCATGATCAGGCGATCAGGCAAAATGAAGCTGGTTCATTTTTAGCAATAACTTTGGGATGGTAACTTTATATTCCTATAACAGCATGCCCTATCCTGTTTTATTCCTCTTTGTAAATTTTATATAGCCACATGATCATATGACATGTCTTGTAAAAAGTTTTTTTGAGTTCATATCCGAAACTGATTTATTTTAAAGCCATCTTGACACACACACACACACACACACACACACATCTGTGGTGCCAACTTAGGAGTGCGCTAACAGTATCCAGAGACTCCAATCATGCTAAACCAGTCCGAGATTGAACGTTTCCAGAATGGAGCCCGCCAGGACTTCACAAATAACTCTGCAATGTCAAAGCTCACAAGCTTTTACAAATAACGGATGGCATCACGCATGGCCCTTTAAAAATGGAAGTGCCAGAAAAAGTCGTCCCAGTGGAACGTTTAATCACAGCTGAACAGCAGTCTCAGAGTCTGAGCGTTGAGGGACATTAGTGTTATTTGTGTTGTGTGTGTGTGTGTGTATGTGTGTGTGTGTGTGTGTGTGTGTGTGTGCCTTCTACACACTCCCAAACAAGATAGCGGAATCGTCCATCCATAACATCCTGTTAACACACCATGAGACCAAATATGATTTGAAGAGATGTAGCTGAATTTGAGGAACTGTCAGAGACTGAATTTACACACCAGTGTTTTAATTTCCACTTTTTTTAATCCGTTATGGTTTAGGCCACACCCTCTGTGGGTTTAAACTAGACTCAGATACGGATATATAGCAAACTAGATGTGTACAGACACATTAATGGTATCAGTGGTTTATGTATTCCACCCGTACTAAACACCATTGACACATGTAACATGTAACACTCTTCTTCTTCTCCACTCCTTAATATTTTACCCCACTCGCACTTTGTTTTTTTTTTTAACCAACATGGAGCCACTAAATGTTTTTACGAAGCAGTCCTTGGATCCACTGCTGTGTCCCGAACAATTACATTGTCTGATTTCAGAGTTTAGTAATGAACAGAATTAACAACCATTTCACAAGTTTGGCTTTGGGAACATATTTTACGACCGAGTTCTAAGTTCTTACACACAGCACAATGATACCGTCATAGTTTGGACACGCAGTTTCACACAAAGTGAGATGTACAAGTTTTTACTCTTCATCAAATGTTCTTTTGTTAGCATCAGCAATGTAGCCGCTGTTCCAGTAGTTCCGATTTCCAGTAAAACGGCATTTCTACGTTGTTGCAGGTCGAATTTTTTTTTGTCACTTTAGAGCCAGCCATGTAAAGACATGAAACAGAGGCAGTTTCAAGTCTCTTGTGCTTGATTCAAGACCTTTTTTTTTTTTTTTTTTTTTTTTAAAAAACAAATTTTCATCCCGTAAGTCTGTTTAATAAATGCGTAAAATTGTAATGTTTGAGATCACATGTTAAGTATTTTGACAAAGGAGGAAATACAAAAAGCAAAAATGACCAAAAAAACCCCCAAGTTGAATGGTTTTGAAGTAACGAATTAAACACTACAGGAGTGTGCTGTTATCGGAAAATAATCAGCTGGCAAAGTGTTGGTGCTGTTACCACCTAGACATTGTTCTTTTCAGATAGCAGCATGTCCCAAAGGGTTTTATTCTTTTATACCAAAGATTACATTTTTATTAATTAAACAACGTCATACTTTATCTATCTAGAATTACGGTTACATGTTGTAGAACGCCGACGATTGTCATGTTACTGAGAAATCGGAAAGCACGAAGACTTTCCCATTGGCTAAAAAAAAAAAAGGTAACTGTTACAAAACACTGACATTGACATTGGAGAAAGCGTTTCACCAAATCTATGATTCTCCTTTTTTTTTTTTTTCTTGTTAAATAACAACACTTCCTTGGATCAGTTTTCTTATTATTCTTAGATTTGAGCGTCCACCCTACAAGTCCCTGCGAATGACCTGTTACTATAGAACCCATAAGAAACCATAGATATGGGCGCATTAATATAAACCTGTGATTTGTTGTGGCAGAACTGCTTTTATAGTGCTTTTACATTCAACATTCAACAGCACTCTGGTATAATACATGAAACACAAAGCTTGTGGACGTACGGTATCTCTGCAACAATAACCAGTTCTGAAAGCAGCTGATCAGAGATGACGAAGTGACGCAAAAATATTTCTGAGGTTGTCACTATGTGCGTAAATCCAGCCTATCACGAGAAACGAACTGACTCTCTCCCTGTCCCTAAAGTGCCCCGAGCCCTGACGTGCTCCTTCTGGTCTGAACTTTGGCGACATCAAGAAAGTGTGACGTGCTGTGTGTAAGAGCTTGAGGGCGCATGAATTACCCATGCATTCCAGTCCATACAAACAGAGCCTGTTCCACTTCTGACATAATGTAACGTTAACAAAACTTGCGCCAGTTTATGTATACGAATCGTTTTACCTCAGTTTTAAGCAAGCTCATTATTCAGTAACAGCCTGTGGAAAATGTAGTGCCGGTGGTTTTCAATGCAATGATTGACATGTTTGTCATGATATAGTCATAACATATTAATTTCAACCATAAATGTTTAAAAAAAGGTATTTTTTTAAGAAAAGACTTGGCAGATGCTGTTTAGCAGACAACTAGCTAATTTGAAGCAAATCCTGTGTACATAGCTGGTAAACTAGCATTACTAAATAGCTAATATACAGTGTATATAACTAGCTACCTAGCTAATATGCAGGATATGTAATTAATGTACAGCATATGTAGCTAGAAAACTAGCATTAGTAACTCGCTACCATGCATATCTATATAGATATACATATCTAGTTAGCAGTATCTTTGATTAGCTAATGTGGTGTGTATCTAACTAGCTAATATGCAGCATAGGTAACTCGCGAATTAGCATTAGTAACTAGCATAACATAAATATCTAGCGAATATACTATACTATGCGGCATATTTGAAAGGCTAATGTGCAGTGCCTATAAATAGCTAACTAGCTTATAGGCAGTGTGTTTAGCAAACTAGCCAATAATGCTTTGTGTCATTGTCAATTCTGGATATGGAAACTAGCTTACTGAAGTTTTTATTTAAGTCAAGAAGCTAAACATGTTTATATAGTTATAGCCAGTGTATTAACTAGAATTAGTAAGTAGCTAAATTGCAGTGTATGTATATAGTTAACTATATAACTAGCTAATAGGCAGGAAATGTAATTAATATTCACATTAGCAACTAGCAGAATATGTACAAATATCTAATATTAACTAGCTAATGTGCAGTGTATATAAATAGTAAACTAGCATTAGTAATATGTTAATTGGTAATATTTGTAAATAGCTAATATGCAGTGTATATAACTAGTGTTAGCGTCAGCTTTGGATAACTTGCATTAGTTGGTCAGTTTTAATCAGCTCAGTTCTGGATATTTTGTCAAAGCTAAGATGTTAATATGGTTTTTATTTAGTACTGCAATAATATTAAGGCTTTATTATCATGATATGACTGTTGAATTTCAATGCATACCTAATTAGGACACATTTGTCGATGTGAATACTGTTCTCTAACCAGTCCTCTATTTGTGGTGTTGGACAAAGTGTCCATGACCTCAGAGTATCTATAGCTGAAGCTGAAGCTGAAGCTGGTCAGGACAAGTGTTTCTGAGACATGCCTTGAGGTTGGATATGTATAGCTGCTTGGACACTATGTAATAGTGTAGATACAGCTGTGGCATCTGGTTTGGACCAAAGGTAAAATAAAGAAGTCATCCTCCCAGTTTGCCTGTGGGTTTAACATGATACCAGAAACCACAAAGCTCTCTGTTCTGAAGATAGTCCTGAACAATTTTCACGTAAACTGAATGTATTTACTAAAATAAACATATCCTAAATATATTCTCTCATCTCTCTCCTTCAGCGGTGATTGGCCAGTGGCAGGTCGAGCCGAAAGAGCGTCTCATCTCTCTGGTCCTGACCCACCTGCCTCTCCTCAAGCCAGGCAACGGCGAAGCCAAAAGCGAGTATATGCGGCTACTTCCCAAAATCCTCACACACACAATCGAGTTCGGGCGGCACCTTGAGGAGAGCAGGCAGCTGCTCTCATACGCTCTCATCCACCCGGCCACGTCTCTGGAGGACCGGGCCGATCTTGCTCTCTGGCTCAACCATCTGGAGGAACGGGCAGCCACTCGCACTTCTGGAGGAGGAGATTCTCTGGAGCGAGTGCCTTCTTCTCATCATCTCTATGCCCAACATCAGCGTTACGGCTCTGATGACCGCCTCAACGGCTGGCAGGGATCCCGAGACTCAGGCATTGCCACCTGGCACACACAGCAACAGCAGCAGGGCTGTGAGAATGGACATCTTCTTCTATACCCATCATCATCAGTCCCTTCTACCATCAATACAGTGGGCACAGGAAGTGGAAGCAACTCTAGTGAGTGGATTTTCATTTACTTCGGGTCTGCCATTGACATGTTAAACTTTGGGTCTGATCAGTGTGTTTCTGTTCAGTCTGATCAGCATCTTTATCTTATTTACACTAGGTCTTATGAGCGCTTGAATATTTTGGCACCTCTGCCTTTATGCCAGGTCTGATCAAGGTTGGGTAGATCAGTGTTTTTATGTCGTGGCTGATCGGTGTGCTTATATTGGGTCTGATCAGTGTGATTGGGTTTGATCTTAAGGTAATATCTGATCATTGTTTACACTTATATTTAGTTTGTTTACATTGAGTCTGCTCAGTATGTTTACAATGGGCGTCAATCAATGTTTCATCTTGTGAATGTGTTAGTGTTTGGTCTGATTAGCTTTTTATCTTTTTAGTCTGAGTGGTTTCTGATTAGTACCGATGTTGGATTGATCAGTATGTTTAAGCTGATTCGGGGCTGGTCAGCGTGTTTACACTGGAGTCTGACATCTCTTCACAATGGATTTGGTCAGTGGTTTAACAGTCTGATCAGTGTACACATCAGAGTGCTTGCATTAGATCTATGTAAAGTCTGAACTATGTGTTTATGTTGAGTGTAGACTTTTGATTTATTAAATTTGAACTTTCCTTTAATGGCTCTGAACAGTGTGTTTATATTGTATTTGTTGAATGTGTTTGAATTGTTTATTTTGAGTATATTCGGTCTGATAAGCGTACAGTGGATCTGGTAAGTGTGTATATGCTGGTCTGTTTAGTGTCCTTACTTTAGAATTTGTTCAGTGTATTAATGTTGAGTCTGATGAGTGTGTTTACCATGAGTCTGCTAATGATCAGTGGTACTGATTTACCGTGAGTCTGATCACTGTGTTCTTGTTGAGTCTGAACATTATATTTCCGCTGAGTCTAAGTGCATTTGTTTTGAGACTGATAAGTTTCTGTTGAGTCTGATCAGCATGTTCACTAGACCTCCTACTGTTTGTTGACATTGAATCTGATGAGTCTGATCAGTATGCTTACATTGAATCGGTGTGTATATGTTAAGTCTGATTCTAAGTGTGTTCCCCTTGAGTCTAATCAGCATTTATGTTGAGCCTAATAAATATGTTTACGTTGAGTCTGATCATTGTGTTTACACCAAAACTGATCAGTGTGGTACATTGAGTCTGATTAGTGTGTTTTCATTGAGTCTGATCACTTTGTTTACAGTAAGCCTGATCAGTATATCTAATCAGCATATTCACCGTAAGTCTTACAAGTGTGTTAACGTTGAGTCTAATCAGCATTTATTATGAGTCTGATCAGTGTGTTTCCACTGCTGCTAATCAGTTGATTCTGATCAGTTTGTTTACATTGAGTCTGATGATTGTGCTTATATTGAGTCTGATCAGCGTTTATATTGTTTGGTCATTGTTTGTGCTGAGTCTGATCAATGTGATTATGAGTCTGATCAATGTGTGAGTCTGACCAGTGTGTATTTGCTGAATCTAATCAGTATGTTAAGTGTAAGTCTGATCAGTGTGTGTACTGTGAGTCTGAAAGTATGTATATGTTGAGCCTAATTAGTTTACATTAAGTCCGATCAGTGTGTTTACACTGCGTCTGATTAGTGTGCCTGTGTTGAGTCTGATCAGTGTGTATATATGCTTGATCTAATCAGCTTGTCTTGTAAGTGTTTCCATTGATTCTAATCAGCGTTTATGTTGTCTGAGCAGAATGTGTGCGTCGAGTCCGGTCACTTTCTTTTGTGTGTGGAGTCTGATTAGTGTTTACATTGAGTTTGATCAGTCGACTTCGATCTGATTAACATGATTCCTTCTGGTTAAATATGATTTAGAGGCCGGCTCAGGTCAGTATTGGTATAAAGGATGAAACGAGACAGATTTATCAGACGGATCATTTAAAACTCAAACTGTTTTTTGTCCGTTTTCAATATACAAGGTGGATTTTAGATCAGCTGAAGAATGGAAAGTTGATTCCTGTTTGACTTGTTTGCTGGAGCTCGGATTGTGGGTCATAGTTCAGATCCGAGATCAGACAGCCAGTCCTTGTGTCACGTCTGCCCAGAGCAAACAGAGAATGTGACGTCTTTACGCTTTCGCAATGATGTAATGCAACGATATAATGAGACACCAAACATCCAAAAATTAAACACGCACGATGTTTCCTCTGTAGTTGATTAACAGAAATGAGTTCCATTATGATAAGCGTGTTTAATTTTGAGCACAGTCTGCACCGAGTGTGTGACGATCCTCAGCATTTTGGGGTTGAAGGGGGAACATTGTGTTCACTTCACTTTTGGCCAGACGCTCCTAGTAAAACCCCTGAAACGACCGTGTGGAGAAGATGAGAAACGTACTCGCAGTGAAGTGGCTGTGACAAAGATATTGGGATTGGACATATCTGTGGTTAGAGCGGGATATTTCCAGCGTAGAATGCGAGGCTCCTTTTTTTTTTCCGGATGAAGGAGACAGCTGAAGATATAAATAAGGGCCCATTTAATGCTTGGCTCCAAAAGATCCCCTTTATTTTTGCCTGCTCTGAGTCTGAACAGCACAAAAGCCTGATTTATTTATTTACTTATTTATTTTACCTCCCGTCATTCCGTCACCCACCACAAACACACGCTTATTAGAATTGCGATCGGCTCGGCTCGGCTTGCGACAGCCGAAATAACGTTTTTTTCCCTTTTACAGAACGGGTTCTTGTTTTTTTCCACTTGTTAAAAAATACCGTTTATAAGTTGGAAATATTTTTTTCTCGAAAGACAGTTTTAAAACGTTTACGCAAATAATAGGTAAAGATGACAACCGTGCCCGTGGCCTGTCCCGTATCCAAACATGCTATATTAACGGTCAAAAGCATCATTTCAATTTTTAGCTCGGCATCTCGTCTCCTCCTTGCCACACACAGACAAACCGACGCTTCCACACCTCCCAGTCCATAGTCCGTCCCCAGCTGAGCACCGCATGCCATTCCTTCCCTTCCCTTGTAAGGTAGCCTTTTGTGGGGTCTGTATTTAGGGGAAATGGCTAATATTTAGGGACTGGAGCGTGTAATGTTAGCTGGGCACCTATTTTAAACCGGTCCTGGAAAGCCTATACATAGGACAAACTGCTACTCCACTGCTTATAGGTTTTTTTTCATCCTGTCCTGCCCCCTTCTGCCACCTGCTCTATACACTTGCTCCCTTATGGGCTTGATGCCTCAGAACAGGCACTAAGATCTGAAAAGTGCATCTATACTGAGAAAGCACTAGATAGCAGCTTACTGCTACAGCAGTCATGTTTAACGTCGAGTTCTATGGGCATAGAGAGGACTTAATCCTGGCGTCTGATTTAAATTCAGACTTAAGCAGTATTCAGAGAGTTACACATAAAAAAAAAACTATGGCATGCCATTCAAGGCTAATATTAAGTACATAAATATAATGCTTTAAATTAATTCATCAGTCTCTTTAAAGTTCATGCTGATGTAAATATGACATCTTAATCAAGATCTTAATCGGAGTTGCTTGAATATTTATTTATTTATTTTTTATGATCTACCCTCACATATTGTAAAATAATTAGCGTTATTTTATTAACTTGAAATAGCTTGTTAAAAGCGCAATAAATAAATATGATCTGATGTGAAATGATATGATTTATAATTATTATACAAGTTTGTGCTGATTTGTGCCATAAAGATGAGTGTTTGTGTTAGTTGGTCTTGTCTATCACTGTATAATCTGTGTGTGTGTGTGTGTGTGTGTGTGTGAGCACAGTCCTGCAGTCTGCAGGTCAGCACAGTCCTCTGAAGCGCTCCGTGTCTCTCACTCCCCCGATGAGCGGCTCATCCACTCAGCCTCTGGGACATGGCTGGCTCTCCCAGGAGGACCTGCGGCCACGGGGGCCACCTCTCACCCCTGACCATGCCCCTCTGTCCCCTCAGAGCAGCGTGGCATCGTCAGGGAGTGGCGGCAGCGAGCACCTAGAGGACGGCTCGGGCCTGGGCATGGCACTCCGGAGCTCTTTCTGCGAGGAGGGGAGTGGCATGAGGGGTGAGCGGACTCTCTCTGCCTGAACTTGTGCTCCTTTTCACTCTACATTTGGAGTAAAGGGGGCATCGGGGGTGTATTCTGTTTATCCTTTAATAAATCCTGTTCCAGAGCACGCTTTGTTAAAATAACTATGTCACATCACTACATGCAGCTTTGCAGGTGAGAGCATGTCAGGTAATCAACTTGCAAAACAAACCCCCTCTCAAGACATTCAAGTGTGTGAGTTTGTGCATCGGTGAAAGGCATTCTCCCACGGACGTCACGACTTCCTGTTTCTTTTCCCTGTCATGGTTATACAAAACTTAGATGTGTAAGCAGACGTGTGTGTTCTTGCCCACAGATGTCCCGACATGGCTGAAGAGTCTGCGTCTGCACAAGTACGCCGGTCTTTTCTCCACTTTGACCTACGAGGAGATGTTGTCGCTGACGGAGCAGCAGCTGGAGGCACAGGTGAGCGGCATGGGTGTGTGTTCGTGTGTGTTGGGGTTGGGATTAGTTCATACACCGTACAGTAATGCTAAATGACTAAATTTAAATGTATACTTGGGTCGAATCCAGTGTATGAATGTGATGTCTAAGAAATAAAACGCAACATGACATGCTGTTATAGGAAAATAATCAATGAGCAGGTGGTGTGATGAAGCCTGACATCAAAGTTACTGATGTTAAATAAACATCTCTTCACAGAAAACTTTACCATATCAGTGAATATACATGTTTCTTAGTTGTATCTTAGATAACAGTTCATCATTTTATTATTAGTCTGTTATTAGATTATGCAGAGGGTTTAATATAAACCTGTGATTTGCCAGAACTACTGTCAGAGCTGCTGTTTAAGAATATTAATCAATACATTCTGACCAATCAGAATTAAGAATTCACCAGCTCTGTTTATATAATCCATTATAACGGTGCTTTTTTTGCTAATGTCAAAATATCTCTCATGTAGAGCGTTACTAAAGGGGCGCGGCACAAGATCATCATCAGCATCCAGAAACTGAAAGAGAGACAGAACATGCTGCGATCGCTGGAAAAGGTTTACCTTCTCTTTTTTTATTCCCTCCCTTTCATTCCTTCTCACTTGTAGTAATGTACGTTTAAATACGACTGCTATTGGTATATAAAAATGGACTGGATGCTGAATGTTTGTCAGGTGATTATCCTGTTCTTATTTAGCCACTACTAATACTATTTCTGCTGCTGTTTTCATTTATTTATTTATAATGACCAAAGTCTAACATGCGCTTCCTCCTAGCTAGCCAAACGTACCGTTTCAAACTGCTGCTCATGCTGCATCACAGGGCTGTGGAACAGTCTCAGAGGAGAGCGCTGTCCGCCCTCTTCCGCATACATGAGCTCACAGAACCTCACGATTGGCTAGGGTTTTTAGCCGTTAGCATGTTAAGCTTTTAAGAATGTAGCCGTAGCAACATCTGGTGGGGTTTCCTGGACCTTCACACAAATGGTGAATAAAGAAAAATTCAGACACGGGAACAGTGATTATGTGAAAATTACATGAGAGGAGCGATTGTGCTTGCAATTTGAACCGCAACTCTGCAGGACACTCGAGCTCCGATGGCCTAATTTCAGGTCAGTGTTTTCAACATTTCGAATGATCAGACACAGGAATCCTCATGCTGCATATTTTGATCTTTTCAGCTTTAAGCGGTATATGTAAAGCTGTCTGAGCCTGGCCAAGTCCCATAGGTGAAAACAAGCATGTATTTTTGGGAGAACTTCATCACCACATGTCATTTTACACCTCATTACATGGCAGAAATATCCCAACACCTGACTGTTGCTCATCTACAATTTATGGACAAGTCAAAAATAAATAATGCAGCTGGCTGTGACCTTGAATACCAATTATACTCGCATCTGGTAATTTGTCTCTCGTTCACACTCTCATTCACCCTGTGTTTATCAGACTCAATAACTCTCACTTCTTAATTTATCACTCTCACACTCTTATTTGGCACTTTTTTTCTGTGTATTACTTTTTCTTTATCTCTATTCATCTGTTTTCTCTTTTCTCTCTCTCTCTCTCTCTCTCTCTCTCTCTCTCTCTCTCAGGATGTGTTAGAAGGCGGGAATCTGCGTACTCCTTTGCAGGAGCTCCATTATATCATCGGGACTCCCATTAAAGCGTTCAACAGCGCAGCCGAGTCTCCACAGCGCCCCCTACTGAGTGCCGAGGGAAAGAGCGCAGCCACTGGAGTGTGTGTGAGCGGAGGGGAAGTGGAGAGCAGCACCTCACTCATAGCAGAGGGGGACATTCCTGCTCAGTTTACACGCGTCATGGGCAAAGGTACACATAAATAAACATGTTTGTCTTACTATCCTTGTGAGGCCTGTCCACTGACATAATTATTAATTCAACTAATTCATGAAACGCTACACTTGGATTTAACACTGACCTTAACCTGAATACCCGAAATGAAGCATTTATGTACTTTTAAGTTCTTAAAATGTATAAAGCTGCAGTTTTTGTTAAAAAATTTTTTTATAAATAAAGGTTTTCCTCATGGGGACTGGCCAGATGTCCCCACAAGAACAAGTTTGTCAGATATTCTTACAAATTTCTTCACAATTTTCAAGTTCTTAAATATCATTATGGAAATATTAGAGACAAAACACACACACACACACACACAGGTTTAACTGTATTTGTGAGGACCTGTGTACTACAGCTTAAAATTCTACATATGTCTTAGTAACCAGTAACTTAGTATGGTTTGGTTTGGTTTAGTTCAGTTTTGTTTTCAGTGAAAGCTGAAGGTTTTGTAACGTACTTTGTTTTGTGAGGACCTGCTATAGGTAAGTTCTTACATATCTTCATTGAGACATTATGGTGACAAAATCTCCATAACCAAATCTGAACATTTTGTCTGTTTTATTTTTTTTAAATAACAACTGCAGTTTTTGTAAAACAACCAACCAAACAAACAAACAAACAACAAAAACACACCTTGTGGGGACCTTCCAGATGCACAAGCTCAAATTATTCAGATATTACTATAATTGTGGGGACACGAAGACCTCCTCAAGATATAAAGCCATGCACACACACACACACACACACACACACACACAGAGAGAGAGCAAGAGAGAGCGAGAGTGTGTGTCTTGTATTATTATGTAGTATATACAGTATTTTTTGTAGTACTTTTGTAAAGCATTGCAAGCATTACCCTAATCTTTTGGATCTTCTCATTTTTAACTAAAGGTGAAATTTTTGAAATCTTTCACAATGTCAAAATCCTTAGCCCCGTATTCTTATCTGAGAGTGTGTGTGTGTGTGTGTGTGTGTGTGTGTGTGTGTGTGTATATATATATATATATATATATATATATATATATACTGCATACGGGCACATGAACAGATAAGAACACACTCTCAGTTGCTGGATCTGCTTATCTGATTACCTGGATACACGGGGCACAACACATGTATAATAAAGACAGACATATAGAGAGACAGACAGATGGATAATGGACAAGGTGTGTAAGTGCACCATGAGCGTGATGTACTCAGCTCCTCTGTGTGTGTTTAATGTTTAATGTGCGGTCTAAACAGATTAGAGTTCATGCAGCTTGTATAGGTTGCGAGTGAGCGAGCAAACAGACGTCCCTCAATCTCTGAACTGCACTCAACCTGTGTGTGTGTGTGTGTGTGTGTGTGTGTGTCAGTGTGCACACAGCTGCTGGTGTCTCGGCCGGACGAGGAGAACATCAGCTCTTATCTGCAGCTCATCAATAAGTGCGAACTCCATGAGGTGAGGATCAAACAGGATTAGACTTAATGATGATAATGATTAATTATTAATAATAGGTAGAATATACATTTTTATAATTATTCATTATTATGTGATATTTAAAATATGTTGTTTCAAAATAAACAAGTTACTACACAGCGTAATCAGCCTTTTTTCCCTTCAAACTACTAAGGGGTTTTATGAGAAGGAGGCGTTACTTATTAGTCACCTTTGTGACTCCGCCCACTTTGTCTCTCAGGCATTCACAGAGACGCAGAAAAAGAGATTGTCGTCATGGAGGCAGCAGGTGCAGAAGCTAGTACGCTCGTTTCCACGGAAACCTCTCCTGGACATGACTGGATACCGTCAGGCGAGGAGGTAACGTGTGCATTCATCTTTCACTAAGCGTTCAAATGTGTTCATAAGTGTTGGCGCCCTGTCTTTTTTTTTTTTCATTGAATCTACAATTAGTTTGTCTCAAAATCACGATCCTGCTTTGTAATCAGTTTAATTATGTGCTTGTAGATACAGTATACAGTACAAAGTATGAATAATGGGTGATTTTATGACCTCTGCTCGTTTTATGTAAACTGGGGTAACACTTGTGAAGTTTTCCTCACCAATCACAAAGAAAGATGTGACTTTCCCCTCCCACGATGTTGTTATTTTAAAACATGTTTCCACATCATTTATCTTAAATTTGTCTTAAATGCTAACTCTGTATTTCAGGTGCTTGGTACAATCCTGATCCACTTATGCTGTTGAGTTTATTTTTGCATGAGTGGACTAGCAGGCTGAGGCTGTCAATCAAGTCTGCTCAGTAGAATACTAAGCCACACACACACACAATGGACCTCAATTGTTAATCTGGATACAAGCAAATTTATTTGTAGGTGCGTTTACACATGAAATTAAGTATTTATGTATATACGGATTACTGAGCTGCATTACTGGAAGATTTAGAGTACTTTGTAGGCACCATTTCAAATTTAGTCATCATTTTGTTGTTTTAAGCTTTGCCTTTTATGGAGTTTTGTGGGCATCACGGAACCTAGATGCGGGTGATTAGCATTAATCAACATACGCTTGTGTTTGCAAAGAACATCAGTGTTACCAAAACTTTTGTACGTTTTTTATTTTGGATTACCTACAACCACCTTTATTAACAGATTGATAAGTGAGTTCAGCTCGTGTTTTATTACATTTCTGTCATCGCCGTCTTTAAATTTTCCTTCAGACTTTGCTGAATGTTTAATATAAAACCCAAACCATGTGGTGTATCATTCAAACAAATCTTATCCACGATTTACCCTACATTCCTTTAAAGATTAAGCAGTGTTGAATGCTCTGTCAAAATGTGGAACATCTGAAATATGAAATGGGAATCGGACTCCCCTTCTTTACCACCGCAAGTCCTAACACGAGCAAGCAGTTCCCATAAGAACTCAGTTTTATCATGATGTCATAACAGTGGTATGTGATGCTAACCTGTGTGTGTGTGTGTGTGTGTCTGTGTGTGTGTGTGTTGCAGCAGCCGTGCTTTCGGTCAGTCCAACTCCCTTCCCAGTGCTGTGTGTGTGGGCAGCAGTGTGTGTTCCCGGAGAAACCTGCGCCAGTTTCCGGTGCCATCGCGGAGCCTTCCTGCGCCCCGGCTCGGCCTGCTGGGCACCACCGGCCTGCTCACACACACGCACACACCACGCAGTTCCAACAACACACCCACCAACCTGAAGCAGGGCAGACAGGTAACACATACACACACACAATGTTTCATGGGTAGTTTCATGGCTGGAATATGAAGCATAAATGAACCACAGTTCCTGGTTTGCCAGATTCTCAGGCCCATCTAACATATAGGGGCACTTATTATTAAATGCTGGCCTAGAAGTGTGTATTGCTGGTATTAGCACTGTGCATGCTAAATAATCCCACCTAGTAAAAACCATTGTACTGTCAGGAAGATTGTGCCTCGGCCAGTGTGTGTAGTGCAGCAGGTTATAAAATTCAGAAAGCTATTGGAAAAGTTTTATGGATGCATGAGACCAAAATAGAACTTTTTGTTTTGAATGAGAAGCGTTATGTTTGGAGAAAGGAGAAAGAATTGTATCCCCTCTGTGAAACATGGAGGTGGTAGTATAATGGCTTGGGCTTGTTTTGCTGCATCTGGGCCAGGACGGCTTGCCATCATTGATGGAACAATGAATTCTGAATTATACCAGCGAATTCTAAAGGAAAACGTCAGGACTTCTGTCCCTGAACCGGAGCACAAGAGAAAGTGGGTCATGTAGCATGACCACGACCCTAAGCACACGAGTCGTTCTACCAAAGAATGTTTAAAGAAGAATGGAACGGCCATGATCTAAACTCGCCAACATCCCAGAGCTGAAACACTTCAGTGGGCTAAAATTCCTCCAAGCCGACGTGCAGGACTGATCAACGGTTACCAGAAACACTTAGCTACAGTTAACACTGCACAAGAGGGTCTGAAAGCAAAGGTTCACATACTTTTGCCACTCGCAGATATGTAATACTGGATCGTTTTCCTTAATAAATAAATGACCAAGTACAATATTTTTGTCTCAATTGTTTAATTGGGTTCTCCTTATCTACTTTTAGGACTTGTGTGAAAACCTGATGATGTTTTAAGTCATATTTATGCAGAAATATAGAAAATTCTAAAGGGTTCACAAACTTTCAAGCACCACTGTAACCTCTTGCGTGGCACAATAAGTTATTTTTATTGTGTCTTTTGTAGTCTTTTTCATGTGAAAGTGTAGTAGCTATATAGAGCTAGCTAGTTAAACACTAAATAAATAACATGCTAATTGGTGTGAAACTTGGATGTTTGACATGTTACATGCTAGGTTTTGTACTTACTTTGTCAGATTGTTAACTCCATTAATTACGTCGCTCGCCAGCGGAAACACCAACGATCTCTGCTACTTCCTTCCAAGCTTTATTTTTCTTCATAATGTCTCTCTACACATCTAGTGAGAAGTCGTATATAGTTTTTCTTTCAAATTTGCGCAGCAAAGAGTAAACGGGAATAATTCAGTTGTGACTGGGGAGCCATTTGAAGTGTAGGATTGGTGCGAGGAATCATTTAAGGCGATCGTTTGGATTTGTCGCTTTATGGTGTGTTAGCTAATTTGCATAGGATTAATGCAATGTCGCATTGTCACTTGCTAGCGTGACGTAGGGTCAAACGTCTGATCAACGATGATTAGATCCCCAAAAACATGGAAACTAACACACACACATATACTTGTACTTATATCTTTGTGAGGACATCCATTCAAATCATGCTTTCCCTAGCCCCTTACCGTAACGCTAACCATCACAACTAAATGCCTAACCCCAACCCTTACCCTGACCCTAACCTAATCCTAAGTCTAACCTGAACCCTAAAGCCAAGTCTTAACCCACAAACAGCCCTTTAAAGAAGAGAGGACCAGCCAAAAAGTCCTCCTTTTCCAAATATGTCCTCCACTCTGTCATTTAAATACATTTTTGCAGCAAGTACAAGTACACACACACACACACACACACACACACTACACACTTAAAACTGCTCCCACATAAATTAACAGCCTATTGTTTCAATTGTTTTTTTTGGGGTTTTTTTTTTAAGTGGAACTTCAAACGACTTGCTGCATTCCACAAATTCCACATCGGTGCTGAAATGGAAGAGTTCTTACATGTTTTCATATTGTTGATTCATGTCTATGAATTATTATGGAAGCGCTGAGTCTGTTAGCTTTTCTTTCCAGTGTGTGTATATGTGTGTGTGAGCGCTGAAACATTTTCCTACGTTTGTACAATGGGAGGAAGTTCCAACCGATTCATGTCTGTGGGTTAGGGGTGTGTGTGTGTGTGTGTGTGTGAGAGAGAGAGAGAGAGAGAGAGCGAGAGAGAGGATGAGTCATAGTAAGGGAGAAGAACGAATGAGAGGCAGCATGGTGAAGGGGAGAGGAGGAGAAAAAGGAGGAGAGAGAGGGAGAGAGGCAGTGAGAACAGTGCATAGGCATTTCCTGTTTTTGCCTGCCTCCCTGTACCAGAGGGCCGAGAAAGGGAAAAGAGATCGAGAGTAAGAGAGAGAGAGGTAGGAAGCAAGAGAGACACAGAAAAAGAGAGAAAGGGCCAGAAAAATCAGTGGTTTTTTTCCTGTATCAGCTGTATAACACTGTGTTTCCCCTCTGTGGAGGTTTTGAGACATCCTTTCTTTAAAAAACAAAAAAACAACTTACCTGTGGTTCTTTATTAGTTCTTCTTGGCCTGCATCCTTATTTAACTCCACAATACCAAACAGAACAACTTTCAATGTTCTAGTGTTAGAAGTTCTCTTACTCATTGCTACACAATGTTAGTTCCTGATTAATCCCTGTAATGGCGCCAGTATGATGTGATGCTCTTGTGTGTGTTGTTTAGGGTCTGTGGTTTGCTAACCCGGGCGGCAGTAACAGCATGCCCAGTCGCACCCACAGTTCTGTGCAGAGGACGCGCTCGCTCCCCGTCCACACCAACCCGCACACCATGGCCATGTTCCAGCAGGCAGGTAAGAGAGAATCTCGCAGACGCACACACATTCCTGTCTCTTACACACTCCGCACTTGACATGACTTACAAAGATTTTCCGTTTACACACAAACGCAGCCGATTAGCCGAGACATGTTTGGTGCCTTTTGTTTTGTTTAGGTTTTTTAAGGCTAGACTTCAGTACAATGCAGTCCTAACTGATGGTGACAACGAATTAAACACCACATGAATCTTTTTACTCAAGAATCCTGACTCTCTGAACATGTTTTAGATTTACGAATTTAAGTCACGACCTCAAGACTGGAATGTGAGTACATGGGAGACGTTATGATTAGTTTTCAGACCCCACACCTAATTGTGATTAGAGATGGCAACGATGCAGTACCCAGGATGAGTATCTGGTGCACACCTGGAAAAAAAGCTGGATCGGGGAGAAAAGAAAAGAAGGAATTTGATTCAATCCTAACTAAAATGGAAAAGATTAGAATTGGATTTTGGTAGTTCGGTAGCTAGTTTTTATAGTAGCTATATTAGATATCGGAAAAGAAAAATGCTATCGTGCCATCTCTAATCTTGAATATTTTTTTTCATTCAAGCTTCATTTTTAATAGAGGTGGAATCTTCAGGCGGCAATGTGAGTTTGCTTCAATTAAATTAATTAATAGTTTTTCAAAAACGGCATCAGAGTGCGAATCTTTTTTTTGGGAAAAAACCTTAAATTAACATGATAATCAACGTCGTGTTTTGTTCAATCGTGTGGAAGCTTTGTTACGCACTCAAAGGTTTTCCGATCAGCTGGAACGGAAGATGTGTTTGCTCCAACTCGGAATGTAAACATGTGTTCCTTATTGGAGTGAAACAATTCAAACAATTCATTTGGACTCCTTCTGAACGAGTTCCTGAGGGCCGGGATTTAATGGATAGAGCGGAATAAAAGATAAGAACATTAAGAACGTGACGAGGTGAAAGATTCTGGACTGAACGATTTCAAGAAAGAATATTTTAATAAAACAATATATTAACAATATAATATTTTTGTGTAATTACAACATGTAATTTTTCTTTACACGTTGCCGAAGGTGTTGCAGGTTTGGGATTGCTTCAGTTTTCCTAAACGAATACTGTACTGAATGTTTAAAAAGGAACAGTCAACTGTTTTCGAAGCTCAGTCTAGGTGTGCAGGAATCCCGCAGAGGTCTTATATAGAACTTATTCATGAGCATTTCATGAGTAAATGTGCTCTGTGGTCATGCGAGGTGACTGTGCGTGTGTGTGTGTGTGTGTGTGTGTGTGTGTGTGTGTGTGTGTGTGTGTTTGTGTGTGCTTTAGGAGAAGAGTGTTCCACTAACACACATTCCACAGAGACAGTCGCTCCCTCACCCGCTGCCAGAGCAAAAACCTTACATCAGTGTGTCAACATTCACTTCCTGTAGCTTGTCCTTCATAAAAGAGGACGATCCAGGAGTGTAGGGAGTAGGGGAGCCCTGTGTGTGTGTGTGTGTGTGTGTGTGTGTGTGTGTGTGTGTGGGTGTGTGTGTGTGTGTGTGTGTGTG
>JAQQZX010000005.1:22999404-23028227 GCA_030068355.1 Notoglanidium maculatum | reverse complement strand
AGAGAGAGAGAGAGAGAGAGAGAGAGAGAGAGAGAGAGAGAGAGAGAGAGAGAGAACACAAAAGAAACAATACAATAGAAAATGTAGAATTTGGGCCAAGAGATTGAGAGAATGAACAGCAGACAGAGTAAGAAAAAGAAAAGAAGAAAAAGAAAAGAAGAAAAAAAAAAAAAACAGAACACAAGTGCTCGAAGGCGTTGATTAATTTCCTGTAACAGCAGCTCTGACAACAATCCCAGCTTGCTTCAACGTAGGTAAAAGCAAGAACAGGGGTCATAACAGGCACTTTGCTTTGTGTCGGGCCGCATTACACCATCCGACTGTTGGTTATTTTCCTTCATCAGCACATCTGTAAGTCCTTAATGACCTCCACAGGTACAATAAAACACTAACAGTCTGCGATACAGTGTTACAAAACTATTTTCAATTCCACGTCTATGTTGTACCAAGGTTTTTTTTTCTTCATATCATTTCAATTAATAACCATCCAGGTTACACTTCTAATGTGTATTGTTTACAAAAAACACTTTTCATTCAAGTAGAATACAGCTGTTCAGTAAAACTCAACCTGAGGGCAGCAGCTGTTCAATCACACACACACACACACAAAAAGAGCAGGAAATCAAATCAGCGTCAGACTCGAGCCGTCCCTCAGCCCTGCTCCCATCCCCATAAATGCCACACACTCAATTACACGCACTAAACGGCCCTGTGCACCAGCGCAAACACACGCAAAAGACAATGCGTTGCCATGGATACTCTTTAAATTGGGGAGGTGTCAATGAGCGGCTCAGCTGCTCGAACCCTGAAATAAAGCACGCGATCGGTCCATCCTGTGCCAGACGTCACTGACGCACGCAGCTGACAAAACATGATGCGCTTTCACCCACATGTTGACCACCAGTCAGACGTTTCAATTTAGGGCTTTATGCGGAAATCACTGATGGACATTTTGGAATAAGAATAAATCCAGCATTTGCGGTTGTTCTTTTTCTCATGGATAATGTAGGATGAAATTAAGAAAGAAAGAAAGAAAGTCTGATGATGTCTGATGAAAGAAAATCTGAAGCTGGATCAATCCCACCTGACTGCAGGCACAAGGGGTGTACTTCGGGGCACACGCTGACCAAGCCAGTGCAGCACGGAGACGAACATTCACACCTACAGGCATTTTAGAGTGGTCAATCGACACATCTTTGGACTGTGAGAGGAAACCTAAAGGACCCGAAGGAAACCTCTGCAAAGAAAGGCACCCTGGTTGACCCAGGGATCAGCCACATGACTTTCGTGCTGTGAGGTAACAGTACTAATCACTACGCCACCATGCTGCACTTGTACCCAGACAGTACAAACAAATTACATTTAAAAATAACAGCGTAATTGCAACAATTATTTAAGCACTATCTGTACGAGTACAAATGAATGTAGAAAGCTTTTACTGGATTTACTTACCCTTTTTAAAAAAAAACAAAAAAACAAAAAAAACAAGATGTCGCACTGCTATTTATGAAACAGCACATCATTAAGCACTGTATTAAAAAAATAAATGCACGCATTTCCTATATTCCCATTGCTGACACGGGGGACGGGGCCCTGGGCTACTGAAGCTGAGGCCTAGGGCCAAAGCTGTTTAGGGTTAACAATCTGTTTATACTAAAGTGGCTGAATAATTGTAACCGATTTCTTTCAAAGTGCATGATCAGGGAAGGGGTGGGAAACGTTCCAACCAATCACACAAAAGAACAGAGCTCGTCTCAAACAAACACGTGTGAGATAAGCACTTTCCGGGACACGTTATGTCACTGTAATAATGCTGGTCGTGGGTGCGCAATGTCGCCACTCGTCACCGGGGTAAAGGTCGCCAGGGCGCTGAACCTGGCTCCGAGCTTGCACGTGCAGGCTTCATGACTGGAAAATGTGCCAATGTGCTTAACAAGTGAGAGCTCGGAAATGCAGCCCAAACCAGGACCAGATGCGTTTTTGGGGGTAAAACTAAGAGGGGCAGCTCCCTGCCTCCACCACTCACAGTACAGCCGTATTAGTCGACAGTGACGCCGATACCCTCAAATGAGTGTCCACGCAGGTACAGGTCATACTAGCTGGACAATTAAAAAGCTTTCTGAAATCCCAAAAGATTTTTGGGATTTCAGAAAAGACACGTTGAAAAGCTGACAACACTGTAAGGACAGTAAGGACACGTGCATGTCAAGGAAACTGTTTTCCTTAAAGGTGATAACGAACAAAGGCGAGTTCTCTTGAAAAGACAATGTGAATGGAATGAGGAATATCAACTGGATCACTTCCTTTAAATCAGAAACCTGTTACAGCACACTTGCAAGGTCTGCCTGCCACAAGGTGTGTATTAATAAAAGCAACAAAAGCAGCCTAATGAAACCAGCTCAGTACCAAAACTCCCCAAATCGTACAGACGCCTTTTTATTGTCGGATATTATCTTTATCATTTGCATATGTACTGTAACATATGCCGGTATACAGGGTTGCTTTTTAATGACGCAATGGATTTATGAGGAGAACACCGCGTTATGCTAAGGAACCCGGGAAAAACACCTGGAATATCCTAGTATTGATAAATGCAAAATCCTTAATTGCTCACTGGCTTTAAGGAAAGGTACTCTCGAGATTAATCAAAGCAACCAGAAAGTGTGTAATATAGTATAATGAAAAAAAATGCACACCCTGCATATGCCTGACACACTCAACTTGAACTTTGGGTTGACTGTGAATGCAAAATGTTTGCTTTGAACCTTTCTACAAACCTGACTAAACAAATGACCAGACAGTCGAACAGCCCTGAATTAACAGCTAGAGGGTTTGTTAAGCTATGTCAGACTTATTAAAAACACTGCATGTGTTGTACTATGTTGAAATGAATTGTTCACAGATTCTGTTGCTTAGAACGCTGAGGATTTTTCAATGATGGCACTTATTTCTTTTTTCAGATACGATTCACGTCACTTTCCGTGGCTTTTCTAGTGATGGCCGAGAGCAAGGACTGAATTCCTGATCTCAGGATCCTTGTCTAGCTCGGACTTTCTCGTCCTGATAAGTAAACCCTATACCACAGGTTCCCAGAACATTTTAGTGTCGTACCTGCGCTCCTATCCCTTCCTAAGTTGATGCGGGTGTGTTAGAGGAGGACTGGAGGTCCTCCAGGACCAGGTACGGGAACCTGCACGTCCCTCCTTACGTCATCGTAACTCACCTATGATTTTCTCCTGATATCCCTTGGTGAAGAACTGCATGGCCGTGGCCGCTCGGTAAGGCGTCTTCAGCAGGCCTTGCCTCTGCGGATCTTCTCCCAGACCCCTGAGGATGGTGGTGTAGGCTGCGACGATACTCGGCAGGCTCATCTCGTTATCCTCCACGCTCCGGGTGCGCTCTTCCCTCCAGCTCTCCATCACAGACGAACACGGAGCACGGGTGATGCTCTTGCCGACGGGTTTCTCACCTTTGGCCGTCTCTTTAGGTGCTCCGTTCCACTTGGGGATCTTCTCCATCCCGTCCAAATGTCCGTTTAGGGCAGTGTCTTTGCTTGATGAGGCTTCGCTTTCTCTTTGACTCAGTTTGGAGCGCTCCATCATAGCTTTCTGGTACAAGTGTAAAACATACAGAAGTGTTAGAATTAATTACTGCTCTAACATGACAGGCTTAATTGTATACAAGTTTAATATTAGGTGTTAATATTATTTTACAATATTAACTCTACCTGTTAGTAATAATTAATGCTAATCATGTAACAGCTGCATAAGTGCTCCATCACTTTAAGAGTCATAAAGATAATTGTATTAATTATACAAGCTTTGTATTAAAAGCCTCCTACTCCTGTAACCATTATAATTGAAAGCTTTTGTATTGTATTACCGTTTTTGCTTCTTTCCCTGATAACAATAATTAAAAGGTAAACATATACAAAGCCCTCACTCGTGTGAAGTTTCTCCGCTTAGCTCTTGCACGCTCTGCTCCTTTTTCTCCTCAGCTTGTGTGCACGCGCGGACCAGCTCAGCCTTTATAACCGTATGCTAATTCGTGCAGCGCTATTGGTCACTCTGGCCGCGCACGTCACCCTTTGGGAGAATCTCTAAGCAGCTCGCTGATTGGACGGAGTGCCCTGCGTAGGTCGTGAAAACTGCTTTATACCACGTGGCTATAGTACGCCTACGCAGGGAACGGCGAGAGGTTTGAGATTGGACCACGTTTAAAGGCTTTTTAAGCGGATGATGGACAATAATAACGTTAGAGAAGCAACGCGGCGCTTTCTGTCTTCTCGATGCTCTGTACTTTTAAATATACAGCCGCTAAACTCTCAAAAGCGTACTCATCTAATAGAAACGTACATGTTAATAATTATTGGGATATATGAACACCCATGGTGCACATTCCAGTTCAAAATCATTTCCACAAACACTTAGGATCACAGCATTTATATACCTATTTATTTTGTGGCCACAAATCCACTATTAGAATAAGAGGAAGTAAATATGTACCATCACAGAGTGTATTTTTATTTCTGAACTTTCCACTGTGTTAAAATGTATATTCTCTGTCCACTTTATTAGGAACACCTGCACATTCAGGCAATTATCCAATCAGAATCAGCCATTCATGTGGCAATGCATAAAATTGTGTGGATACAGGTCAAGAACTTCAGGTGGTGATCAGATCGAGCATCAAAACAGGGAAAAACATTATTTCGGTTAATTTGACTGTGGTACGGTTGGTTGTGCCAGACTGATTGATTTGAATATTTCAGAACTTGCTGATCTCCAGCGAGTTTTATGCAAAACCTTCTCTAAAGTTAATACAGAATGGTGTAAGGAAGGTTACTTTTGAGCTGAAGGACGGCAACTGTAACTCAAATAACCAGTCTTAGCAAACATGATGAGCAGAGACGTATCTCAGAACTAACAAGTCATCAAAGCTGGCTGATGCTGATGGACTACAACAGCAGAGGACCACATCAGGGTCCGTTCCTGTCAGCCAGGAAAAGAAAGCTCATGGCAACTCATGGAAACTGGACAGCTGAAGACTTTGGAAAAATGTTCCCTGGCCTAACAAGTGTAACATTGAAAGTAGCGGTCCGTGACCACAACCACAATACGAAGAGAAAGCATAGAAAAGAAAAGTTGATCCCTTTGTTATGCTGCAGTCCACTTCATCAATTAATCAAATATTAGCAAAATAACAACTACAGAGTGACACACCTTATTTAAACACTTTACATACGTCAACATTTTATTTGTCTTCAGCTTCAAATATAGTTAAACAGTTCACAGAAATATGTACAAACGGCAACGAACAAAAAGGGAGCAATGGTTATTGTAAAGTTTCAAGTATACAAGAAAATACACATTTATAGGAAATTGCAAGTAATAAAAATAAGAATAAAACATTAAACGTGAGAATTAATTCTTGCTGAAGGCAAACGCCGAGAGCTTAGCTGAAGTGTCCAAAGGCTTTTTCTTCTTTGCATTGTTCTCATCTGTGTCCACCTGCCCGTCCACTTCGTTATTCCCCTCATCAACTCGTTTTCTTTTCTTCTCTCCCTCTCCGGTCGAGCCTTTCGCCTTCTCTGTCCACCTCTGAAAAAGGAAAATGCACAATTTGACATTTTGTGTTTACATGCATCTTAATAATCGGATAATAAATCAGACTGATTGGTTTGGCTGATTCAAGGTGGATATTCCAATAAAAACAAAACCCTTAAAATAGAGGAATAATAGTCGCGTAAACTTTAGGTCTGATTATTTCTGCTATCGGAATATGAAGGGAAAAACAAAACAAAAAACAGTCCTGTAAGAAAACAGTTCAGGCTACACATTTTAACTGATCTAAAATAATTGTTTTCGAGAACGACGTGACCATAAAAATCACTGCCAGTATTTATTACACTACTGGTAAAAACTAAAAGGAAAAGTACTAATATGGTTCTTATCCAAAAATAGGTAACTAGTTTATGTCTCATCAAGGCCATGTTCTTCTGTGCATTTGATAGGCTGCTGGAAATGCATATTAATCTGGATTTTGAAAAAAGTCACCAGTGAGGTAGCGGTCCGATCGTACACCGTGACGACTCTCGCCGAGACCGAAACTGTGTAAAACTCTGGAAAAAAAAGCTGAACTGACGGATAGGACCGATAAATACAACCGATATTAGAAATAAACACCAAAACCCTATTCAGATTGCAATATTGTTTTAGTGTTTATATAATTACTGCAATACATCATCCTGTCTGAAATGACATGCTGGTACAGGTTGCATTATATCTTCTGCGAAAAAAGTGGTTTTGTGCTTTTTTCTTCAGTAAGATGCTCATTCTTTTCGAGAGCTAGGGTTAGGGAAAGGGGTTAGACAGAAACCTGAACGAAACCTGTTTTTCGACATATTTAAAAGACTTGGCAATTAAAGACAATTACAGACAACCACGGGGAAACCGGGTGGGGAGAGTGAATAAACAGCACGTTCCCTTCCCTTGAGCAAGCCCACTGGGGTGTGTGTGTGTGTGTGTGTGTGTGTTAAATGCAGAGAAGGAATTTCCCCTCAGGGATTAATACAGTATCCAAAACATCCGAATCCAATGTAAATAAAGGGGAAATGCTTCTAAGGTAAGCACAGGTATTACTTACTTACATTATGGTCATGTGATCAACTAAATCAGCCACAAGCTCTACAGCAAGTACTTATAATAATGTTCAAAACAATCAGTTTGTATTAATGAGGTGTATATAGTACACATGCAATTTATCATCATCAAGTCACTCTGCTCGTCACGGCCAAAAAGTGAATCAACTGATTGTGGATAAGGGGATGCTTATCAGCTTTTTAGGTGAAGTTCTGCAATGGTGGCCCAAAAAAAAACAAAAAACCTGCAATCGATTCACAATGACAGCGATTTGTTACACTTTTCTTAACGGCCAAGCATTAATATGGAAGGGGACTCTTTTCTCTTTAATATGGAAGGGAAACCAGATCAGCATTGTTGTTCTCCCAGTTAGTCTTGCTGCTGCTTTGCTCCTCCCCTTACCTCTCTGTTCTCTCATTCATCACCTTTCTTACTCTCCCCATGACCCCTGACCCCATGTCACCACCCTGTTGGAAATAAGCCATGTTGTTTAGTCAGAATTATCGATAAATAAAGTGTGCACTTTTTATTTTTAAAACCAGAACTAATATATTTGTGCGGCTGTCGATATATCGGCGCTAGGGGTGAATGATGGGTCGAAACGGCTTCATGCAAACTAAACCACATGGTGATGAATCATCGGCACACACCTGTGTCACACGTGCACGGAACGGATCTGAACTCTAATCACTATCGACAGAGCAGGTCGCATTCACCTCCCGAGTGAGGAGGTGGACATTTCAGCCCGGCGATGAGTCACACACACGCACGCACGCCTCGTATATGAGAGCCAGAGCCTGTTGCGCACGTTTGCCTTTCATCGCGCTTTCTGTTCATTCAGCCCCTCCTCGCCCAGCGCCTCCTCCTCGCCACTACATTAACATAAGATCAATCGGCGCATCCTGTCAACACCCCCCCCCCCCCGGCTACGTTTCCACGGCGACGGGGCGGTCGAGCTGCCTCTCGTCTTGTTTCTGGGAGGCGTGTTTCGAGTGTGTTCTGCCCTGAGTGAAAGTAACCCATAGAGTGCAGGGTCACGAACGGTGTACAGCAAGGGATGGGGAAAAAAAAATTCCATGTCGTTTTAAATTTACCTCTTGCTCTAAATGTAGTCGAATAGATAAGACCTATCTGATGTTTCTGGTCTTCAAGGAAAATATCAGCCTATAAGCTTCGTGTTTGGGCATCAGTTCCCCAGAGACAGAATCCAGAAAGGGAAACAGTTTAACCGTGTTATAGGTTAAATGAATCCTGAATGCCACCATCCGTCTCAGGAAGGTAGAAACATCGGATATGAAAACGTGACATTTCAGCGCAGCGCAAGGATTCTCGGTGTCGCAGGATCATAAAATAAAGAAAGAAAGGACACAAATCTGTTCCTGCACTTTGGCGCAATTTCATCATCTGGACTGTATTTATGTCATCATATCATCTACATACTTTTCTACTCATACATACAATATATTACAGCCCGAGATACAGGTCATGATGTCATTTTGCACAGACTGGCTTTGCTCTCTGTGTGGGAGGGACTCACTCTATCTCCCCTGTCAATCAGAGCGACACCAGCCAATCGTAGGCATCTGTGAGCTCATGTATGCAGAAGAGGGCGGACAGCTCTTTCCTCCAAATCTGTTCGTATGCCATGTGATGTACACTGGCGATGGCTACATGCAGAAATCAGCGTAAGAACACTACAGTTAAAGCCTTACCAGCCTCTCTTCGCCTGACAGCATGCGGAAGCGGCTCATGGCCTCCTTAATGATGTCCATCTCCTGCAGGTCCGGGTTGTCGGCGAGAATGCTCTTCCGGTTCTCCTCGAGCCACAGCTGGAAACCGGTCTTCGGTCTGAGTATAAAAATGGATTACAAAATCAATAATTAACGAGACAGTTATAAGACAGAGTAGCATTACATGCGCGCACACAAAATTACAGCCCTGTCAGTTTATAGCAACAACAACGTGATAAATACTGACAGTCTAAGAGATTTTATGAATACGTCTTTCTCAAAAATGTTACGATTAATGGGATACGTGTATCTTTTTGTTTCCTTTTGGCTTTTGTTACACATCCAAGGAAAAAAACAAAAACACCAGATCATGTTTTTATATCGTAATAAACATTTTCAGACTAGGATATCATATTGGGAAGAATTCAAATCATAACGCCGCTACAGAATAAAAAAAAGATTTCACAGACATGAGCGTCCTGTCCTCACCTGCCGTTCTCCACGTTGTCTCCGGGCGCTGCTGCTGGTTTCTCGGGCTTCTCTGCTCTCGGTTTCTCCATCTCCTTCTCCTCTGGCTTCTTGGAAGCTCCTTTAGACACGCTCATCTGCAGCAGTGTAGCCTGAGCCTGAAACGCACACAGAACATGAGTGCGCTGTGCACGGTTTTGTTGCTGTTTCATCTTCTTTTTGTGTTTTATTATTTATTATTATTTATTATTTAGCAGGTGTTCCTATTAATGTGGCCACTGACCGAGTGTACTTATCATGTGTGAATGGTTTTTTTTGGTGATCGCATGAGATGCCAATAAAAGTCTCAACTCACAGGACAAAATTGAAGCTTATAAAAACAGACAACGCAGGAACATTGAGTGCGTGCGTGCGTGCGTTTACACATGGGTACCTTGGAGCGTGGTTTCGGTGCCAGAGGCTTCAGCACAGGTGCTTTCGCCGACGCCGTGTGTTTCCTGCTGGATGCCGTCATGGAGTCCAGGACGTTAGTGGCTCTGGGCTGCGGTGATGGAGACGTGGACGGCTTTCCCGATCCACTGACCTGCTCGTTGAAAACACAGCACGTAATCATTTCTGACCGGATATAACTTTCATATAAATTATTTCAAACAAGTAAAGAACAAAACAAAAAAAAAAACTAGAGGGATGCGAACAAAAGTGCATACTGGGCTCACCTTAAAGGGGTTCACACGGCCTTCTTTACTGACTGTGAAAAGACGGAAGTTAGATTTTACACATTTGTGTACTCAAAACCCTCTCCGTTTGACCTCAGTGGCACTATCAATGCAATCGAAAACATTTCTGAAGATATAAAAATCAAATCCATGAGAATGCATCACATGCTTAACTGGCATCACAAACATTCAACCTCATGATGCGCATTGTGTCTTATGGAAACACACTTGCGCATAAAGACGTAATAAAAAAGTAACAGCGTACATGCTGATCTCTCACCTGGCTTGACGGAAGGTTTTTCAGGTGATTTTGTGCCTTTACTGAAAGGATTCAGACCTGCAATGCCAAAAACAGTGACATATATACATTTTATTTTCCTTCCTTCTGCATCCACGGCTGAAATGCCCATCCAGTTTGAGAAACGAGGCGCAATATTTGTAATAAGTGATCAAGTGATACTCTTTATCTGCCTTTTAAACCCTATACAGACTGGATGAAGCTTGACATGCTCCTGATAAACACGGACAGTACAAACAGGATTCTTACGTGACTTGTTGCTTTCCGGTTCTTCTTCTGCGTCCATCGGTTCTTCCTGTGCATCCTCGTCTTCCTGCTCTTCTACATCACGCTCGTCCTGTGCCGCTCTATTGCTCGAGTGTCTGGCGACTCGTCTGGCTGGATTAAACCTGCGAACGAAACACTCACGGTTCAGCGTGAAGACAGATCCGTTGTTTTAAACTGAAAAGGAGTTTACTGTTTAATTAATCTTAATTTCCAAGATTAGTTCTTTTTCCCCCCACCAAGACTAACTAACAGTTAGGTGGGCTCGACATTTTAATGATTCCCACCCATATTCACGAAGCTCCGCCCCCGGAATCTTAGGTGGCCCATATAGTGTCGATAAAACGACTGACAAGAAGCACATCCAAACACTTTTCTTGTGTTTTTTTTTTTGTGTGTGTGTGTGTGTGTGTTTTGTGCATTCCGAACCTTAAGGTGGTTCTCCAAATGGGTGCATAAACTTTTGCTAAGCCCATCTTTAATTAATCTTTCACACGTGATGGCATTTGAGGCAACAGATTCAGTCTAAGCACTACCAGAAGCAAGATGACACCCCCCCATAACATTACAGTCCCTGTAAATAACAGAAAACCCAGCCGCCATTCTCAGCGCACCTTGCATTTTGTGCCTGGCTGTGATAGGCTGCTTCCTCCTCCGACTCCGCCTCTTCCTGTAGCTGACTGGCCTTCTCCAGAGCGAGCTCATTGAGCCGCTGAGCAAGAAGCATGCGTCTGGAGCGTGAAGCGTAGCGGATGGCGAGCGCCACGACGCTCTGCGTCATCATCTCGGCCAACTCCACACAGCGGAACTCGCGCTCCAGCTTGCACGACAGCTGGCGTGCGACGAAACAAACACGCGAACGAGAAAGCTTCACATGTTACTTTTCCACTCAAAGAAAGCTTGTTGTCGTCTTAAATATTCTAAAGAGGAGTGACATGATGAGATCACTCCTCCGTTTTGAGTATTTTCATTCATCATACAGGGAAGAACATCAGGGTCAGAGGACGGGTTTCTTTTTTCCTCCGCTTTCAGTAGCTGCTATAAAAGTGAGTGATAACGGGAGCCAACTTACCGCAAACATCTTCATCAGCAGCTCCTGCTGCTCCTTCTCCCGCTGCCTCCGACTCTCCTCATCCGTCTCATAGCCGCTGGACGACAGGAAGCCAAAGTGATTATGGAAGAGCACCGAACGCCAATACTGCTCCTGTAGACGCATCCGCAAAACAAAACATGTAGTGAGTAGCCGATTGGGTGTTATTCGTGGATACACTAAGCATCCATTATTATTTACTGTATTAGCTGACAAATCATGAACTTTAATACATCATAAGTAGCATTACCAAAGCAATAATAAAACAAACAGCGATGTTCGTCTCATGAGCCACAACACTGGATAAACACTGAAGCTTAATGTGAAGCTTCGCTGCGTTATCTTGTTTGATCCGATTTTGATAAACTTTCAGTATTAAAGCATGAAGGAACAACTTAAAAAGAGAAAAACTTGATTCGAACAGCCTGAACAATTGTCTTTAGTCAAACATTTATTATTAATTCATTCTTTCTTTTTTTTAATAATAAGGAAAATGAAGTCGATTCGCTAAAACTCCCAACACAGGGGGAATATTCGGGCCGTGTAGCGCAAAAAACCAGCTCTGTGACTGTTCGTGCTCGATCTTACAAAACCTCGAATTGTATAAACCACCTGATCTTTATAGTCCATGTGCAGCACATCCTGGCAGGCGCTCGGATTTGCATAAAAGTGCTAAAAGATTACGGAACCCAAATCGGTTTAAACCAAAAGTACAAAAAAAAAAAAAAAAGTTCCCCAGCTCATTTAAACGAGAACCTGTGTGTCCATGTCGGAGTTTTGATCAGTATCCGATTTCCCGCCCACACTGGCCTGACAGGTGTAGACCAGTATTACGGGAAATATCTATTATCGCACTTCCTTCCAAGACTGAGCAAACGACAAAGCATCTGATATTAAAACAAACAGTACACGCACCTCCATCTGGCCTTTCTCCGTGCTGGTCTGGCAGAAGGGCAGTTTGAAGGGCAGGATGGCCACAGCAGGACGAGGAAGAGTCGGGGGGAAAACGGATCCTTTACAGGGAATGCACCTGAGCGCAGAGAGCAGACCAAACTCTTAAACTTTAAAACACAGAGCTCGACATTTTCCAACAGGCTTTAGGTTTTAACATGGGTAATGAACTAATTACTGCCTCGGGCTTATGACTGCTTTTTTTTTTTTTAAAGTTTCCAAACCATGTTAATTCTTTTCCAGATTGGGAAATGAGTGCCTTTAAATTCCAGAATTTTCCTCTGCAAGACCAAAACAAAAACCCTTGGTTTGGGCATAACACATTACGACAATTGTCTGAATAGACGTATTTGTTTGCGTATTTATGTTCCATGAACTACTGATACCACCAAGTTAAATAAGATAGCATGTAGAAGAACGCAGGCTCAAATCATAAGACTGAGAAGATGATTAGAGGAGCGTGGAGCTCCCAGGGAATTCCAAGTTGACTAATAAAAGACGTCTAAAGCCTAAGAGTAACTGAATTCAGTGGTCAGGTTTTAGTGGCAGTCACGGGACTTTCCCTTTCAGTGTGCACGGAAAGTTCTGGCGAGCCGAAGCGGTGCGTGGCAACAGAGCAGAACGTTCCAGAGAATGGTACTGGGTCTAGAGAGGACTAGAGAAGGAGTCCAGGATGTTCGGCGTACAAATACAAGTCAACCTACGCAAGCCGATTTTAGTCTTCTCGATCCTGCTCTTCATACAGGTCTGGTGTATAAGCAAAGCGAGAATCGGCGCAACAAAATCAAGGTTGAACAAACTAGTTGTTTAACACAAATTTCATTTGCATTTCGAGAATATGACATTTTATACAACAGTTATTTCCGGTCCACTAATTTGACCGGTTGAGCGGCATTCCAAGAGTGCCCAGGCTTCCTTTAACCGCGCTGGGACGTTTCTCCGTGTTCGCCACGTGAAAATTCCAGTCGCTACTTTGAAACCGTTACTACGGTTGATTTAGCGCATCAACAGACTTGGCAAATGATACTTTTCGGGAATATACCTTTTGTCTTAAAATACGAAAGCCTGTCAGATGAAGATAAAAATGGAGAAGGGATGGCAATTTTACCGGAAGCACCAACTGGAATGTACAAACCAGTGCAAGCTGGCTATCGGGTGTGCTATAAAGCAAGTCTGGCTTCTTTGGAATAATTTTCTGCTAGAGGAGCAAAACAAACAGAAGATTTGGGCACACTGTGTCTGGAGGCACACTTACTCGATACTAATGTCTTATATGGAACTGCTAATCGAACGAACAATAATGTGGTTATACTGAATGCTGGCACGGCCGTGATTACCTATGGCCAAATCCCGACTGCACCCGTTTCGCCTAAACATACTGTTTTGGGGATGACATGCCCACACACGGAGCGAAGCCATCTTTGCTCACCCTGCCCTTCTTAACTCCTTATTTCATCCTTTAGCAGATCAGTTTGGTGCACAGAATCTCTCAAGGAGAAAATTGTTCATTTAGTATTATTGTGTTTCATCCTGCTGTAATACAATTCTGATCCGGATCCATGACATTAAAGGTCCCATGTCATACACTTTTCAATTATTTTATATTATTCCCTGAGGCACTTTTATAAAGTTTGTGAGTTTTTTATTATTGGAAACCCCCCCCCCCCACACACACACACACACACACACCTTGGTTCTTTTCTCTCATGCCGTTTCAGCATGGTTTAATAATCCTTACAGGATAAAACCATAGACGTAAAAAAAAAAAATAAAAAATGTATAGGGTTTGAATGGAGAGACATGACGCCAGCTTGGGGCTACTTCTTGGCGAGCCTCTTTGACCATTTGTCTACAGCTAAAGGTTCTATCAAAGGCTCAATTTTGATGACGTAATGCAATATAACGCGACAGGTTTTAGCTGCGCCCCAAAAATTCCTCTGGCTCGCTTTCTGACTTTGAACGAGATTTTGACGTCTTTTTTCCGAGTGCAGCCGATTTTGGTAAGCGTTCTCACTTTAAGTGGTACTACTGATGGTCTAATATGTTCTAAGAGCTTCTTATCCCAACAATACGACTGGATGTTGCAGGTTGTTGTTGAGAATTGCTGGAGAAAAACATGAACTGCACGGCCATGTAAATCATTCTTATTGGTTAACGAAATCTGTGTGTGGATGACATTAAAAAGACATTAGCCAGTCAACCAGAGTAAAGAAGTAAGTAGCATTGACTTGGTGAAAAAGAAGCCTCCGCGGTAGCGTTAGTGCTCACAGGAGCTCACCACAGCGCATGGTAGCTGACAAGTTTAGAAAGATCACACAACAGAGAATTACTTACTATGGTTAATCCAGATAATGTAGCCTAGCAGACTAATTATGTCAAACCACATGTTTTATCTAAATTTAACGTCGTGGAAAGATGGTTAATGTTAGCTGACTGGATAATGCTATCTGAGGGTTTGACTGGTCATGCGAGCGAACTTGCAAGGGTTGTGTCCATAAGGAGAAGAAATCTACTGCAATATTTAATGCAGCGTTTAACGTCTGATTTTCGGAAATTTTACTTGTGGTTTGTGAACTGGCACGACTCCATCTTTGCAAACAAATAATGTATAATGCATTAATCTTAGCAAATATATCATGTGTAGATGTAAGCTTTGTAAATATTAAATTTGTAGATAAGCGTTGGAGATGTAAGCTTTGCAAACACAGCGCACCTTTCTCTTATTGGATTCGGATGTCGGTCAGCTGCGATGTATGGAATGACTTTGTAGAGGAGTAAGTAAGTCCGATATACCCTAATTAAGGTACAGCAGTCTTTATATTCCCTTTGAGTGGCAATGTTGGTCCAAAGCTCATCCATTTGGTTTACTTCCAGCCACACGCTATCCAGCAACTAGCTGTGCAGAGGAGTTGTTGCCAAGTCATCTGGCCTCGACCCCGCTTCGGTCTCCCTCTCCAAATCACGCCACCCAAATCACACCACAATAATACCTTTCTTATTGAAATTGTACATAAACATCTGGGGATTTATAAAGATTGTGCATAGTGGCTGGAAAACATAGGATGTAGGCTGCACGTGCACTGGAATTATTCAGAAAAACTGAACGATTTCCTGAGACGTTATTGCCGTGATCAAATGTATTAGAAGACCTTTACTGTTTTCCCCACACACCATGATGCTTGACTGGGTAGGTTACAGAGCTCTAATGTTTTCTTAACCACGTTTAATTTTCATAAAGTAGGCACATATGTTCTTAAGGAGTGGCATGGCCTGGAACCAAATCCCTTATTTAATTAGCCGAAAGCGCTGAATGGGACTATTGGCCATCGTTTTAATTCATTAGACAGTTAAAATGTCTAATGAATCAAACCAACGTGAAAGCCTTAGGGCACTGAAGGGCCTCACCTGAGCTGCTGGGGATTCTCATGGATGCCGACCACCCAGTAATGATCCGACCTGCTCTTGCAGCTCTCTCTGGTGTCACACACAGGAGTCCATGTGTTTCCCAGGGAGCGATTCATCATGCGCACCAGGCCCTCCGAGTCCACGGCACACGGTGTTCCTGTACACAGAGTACACACCTTTGTGACGCTAAGTTCATTGTATCACTTTTTAATCGTGCTTCCAGTTTGTCACATCCTGTGCTTTCCATGACACGTTTAATGTCATCACTTTATGAGAATGAGCGACTCACCTTCTGCACTGAAGCCCATCCATGCCAGGTGGGACTTGCGCGCAAGAGGCAGAGGTTCACTGTGGACGATCTGCTTTCTTTTCTGGCCGAGCTGCAGAAGCTGCACCCCGAGAGCCTGATCGCCGTCAAACCCGGTCCCTTATAGACAACCAAATAACATTTCCAAGTCATACGACATGTCACTTTACAACACAGACAGAATAGTGGTACAGCCAAGAATCAATCCATCTTCATACCTCTGTGAAAGACTATAAGAAGTTGCTCCCCGTGTCCGGCCATGCACACTACAGGTCCCGGTAGGCTGAACATCTCTCTCTGAACGCCGCCGATGGAGAAAAGACGCACCAGCATGGCGCTGGTGGCCGCTGCCACCCAGCCTTGTCCCAAACACAGCGCCCTCACGTCCTCGCCTTTTGGCAAGTCCACTATCCACTCCTTATTCGTGTCCCATGAGGAGAAGTGCAGGCACTGCAGCTTGCTGGGAAGAACACAGCAGTTTTAACCAGGTCAAGAGCGGTGGTCATTTACCACTTTAATCAGCACTTTCTCCGTGCTATAATGAAGCCTACATCCTGACTGGTACATTCCATGAATCTTATTCCTACGTAGGTATGAGAATAACTACTGTGCTACAACCAGGAATAAAATTGCAAATGTAAAATGTACGCATTTCTGTAAAGCTGTTATGTGACGATGTCCATTGTTAAAAGTGCTATAGAAATAAACGTAAACTGAATTAGTGAACAGAGGACTGGAAATAACAACCCAAAACATCTGCTATAAATAAAAACAGATTTTTCATGTTAAGTAGAGAAATGAAGCATAGCGTAATGTAAAATGCTCTGCATTATGGCGTTATGGTTTTCAGTAAAAATCTAAAACGACGCGTTTAGGTCAGAAGAGAAGATACCTAGCGAGTTCGTCGGTGCCTTCGCAGGCGAGCAGAACGGCCTCCTGGGATAGATCGGCCATGCTGTGGTCCAGTGCGTTTGTGAGGTGCATGGCGTGATGGACAGCAGTGTCATGGAACTCCACGTCGATGGCGTTATCCTGTTCGTCGTTGTAGCTGCGCACGATACCCACCGAGTTCCAAACCTGAGGACGCACACGACATGTTCACTTTAGCGCCATGCTGAACATTCTCCCATGTCCGATAACCTAATGTTGTTTGACATCCGTTAAGTAAATATACGGCAAATCAAAAAATGAAGTTGTTACTGAAAAAACGATAATGTATAAGTGCATTAATATAACCTTTTGATTTGCCTTAGCTACTAGTATAGAAAAAGAATCAGCGCGGTGGTATAAAATCTATTAATGCGCTGATAAATCCTTGCCAAATTGCAGCTCCTTGTCATCCATCACACCATCCCATCCCTGACATATCCCTAACTCCCATCTTTCTCCTTCTCACCATGAAACGGTGCATGAGGTGTGCTGGCGTGGAGCCGGGCTGGAAGGCTCTCTGAAGCGGAGTAGGCATGGGACCCTCGTAAACCGGGCGCGGTGCTGCCGCAGCAGGGGGCGCTGGAGCGGGGAAAACACCACTTTCTCCATCACCTTCGGCTAAATGATCCACCTTTACCGAGCCAGTGTCTGTAAAACAGTGAAGGGATCGAGTGCAGATCAGAGGACATCCATGGAGATGGAATTTGGTTGAACAGATGCAAGACACAGAGCAAAAATATCACAATTAGTATATTCTAAAAAACAAATGAACACACCGATTAATTTTTTTTCTTACAGTTTGTAGGTGTGACGCCGTATAACGCATTAATGATATGACAAATTCTAATTACAAGGTGCTAGAAAAAGTTGTGTCCAGCAGTGAGATCCTGCATATCAATATTATCAACTTTTATTTTATTTGTTGATAACGGATTAAGTCAGACGGATAAGTCACACCTCGAGAGTTCTCGTCATCGTCCAGGACGTTCCCTCTGTTGCGCGGTTTGCGAGTTCCCGGCATGAGGTCGTCGTCGTCGTCCTCTTCGCCCGCTGAGACGCTCCGACACTCATCTAGGAGGCCGCCGTCGTCCTCATCGAACAGATCGTCATAACCTTTCTGTTCTTTATTCTCAGTAGCCTGCTGACCAAAAGCACACACACAAACATATACGGATAAAATGTGAATAAGGGAAAACTGCTAGAAATAAACGATGATGCAGCGAGGGGGTATTTCGGTTATTTCAGCGCTATTTAATTAGCACGCGAATTACTACAAAATTCCGATCAAATGCTTTGTATCTACAATAATAAAATTTATTTAAATAAACCGATTCCTAAAATGTTATAAAGGGTATTAAAATACTAAGATACCACAATTCAGGAAATACTATTTATAATAACCTTTCAGTTTATTTATTAGATAAGTAGATGCTGTGAAATGTATTAAAACATGGCATTTAACATATCAATTCACTTGATTACAATAACTAGCGTTATATTAATAAGACACTGCTTAACTTTTACTATTAAAGAATTTCTTATCCATCACTGAAAGCGAGAGATAGTGGATAGTGAGACTGACCGTGGTGTTCTTGGCGGCAGTAGATGACGAGGAAGAGGAGGATGAGGAAGATGTACACACTCCGTCCAGCAGTCCCAGGCAGCCCTCGGTGTCCGTGTACGCGATCTGTCCTCCGGAGGGATGCCAGGCCATGCCACACACCGTGTAGCCTTTCTCATGCTTCTGCCTGCAAGTGAAAGGAAATAAAGAAACAAATATTTCGATTAGTTTCCATTTCTGATAATCAACAACTACACCCTCTTTATTATACATGGCATTGTGGGGGATTTTTTTTTTTTGTATTTGAAATTCATATCTAAAAGCATAGCAGTGGATTTCCAGTGCTTTCATGAAATCCCACAATGCACTGCAACAAACAGTGTCCAAACACTACATGCTAAACTGTACAAAACACCCATCATGCACTGTAGGGAATAGAGAGTAGAGCACCATTTTGGACAAAGGCTCTACGTTAGGAGTGACGCAAAATTATAGCAATACAGTAAGTCAAACGGACTGAACCCAGAGAGCTTCTGTTCAGCAGGGAACCATGTTCGACCCCGAGTACCTCTCAATGCACAGCTTAGCTTCGACGTCCCAGATGGAGAGAGTTCCTCCCACTGCTCCCGCTGCCAGAAACTTCCCACACGGCGACCAAACCACCACGTTAACCACCTGCTGATTCAGAGTGGAGGAAAAACCTGAACAATGGGTTTAACATTACTGTGGCACAAAATACAACATTTTTCTCATCACTAACTTTCCCCAGGTTTAGGGGGGGCGGAGAAAAGAAAAAAAAGCGGCCATTAGAAAGAAAGGTTCATTTAAGTCATGGAGAGAGCGCTTATGAGCTGTTTCCATTTTCAAAAACATTTGTTCGCACCTCACACTTCTGCTGTCGGAAATGCATTTTCTCTCTCCTAGAAATAAATAAATAAATAATAATCATCGCTACGACCTCTTACGTTATTTGTTAAGCCTAACGCCAACAGTACTGTTGAATTCTCACTTCTGATTGGTCTAAAAGGTTTTGATGATTTTTTTTTTGGTGACGCTTTCCTTTTTAGGAGGCCTTTAACATACTTGGAAGGAGTCTCCAGTATCAGCACTTTCGAAAAGTCGGCGGTAAAGCTGTAACTACATTTCCCACCACGAGCACGAAGTGTTGGCTGTTGTGGTTTCTTGGTAATGAGACAAGCTGCTTTTTTTTTTTTTTTTTGCCTTTTTAACTACAAGATGGAGAACTCGCTTCTTTTGTGCCTGATACCCAACAATAAAAGTAACTACAAATGGATAAGAAGTACAAGACCGTGTGCCAATTCCAAAATACCCAAACGACCCAGTACCATTTTCACTGATGTATGTATATATTGATTTTTTTTTTTTTTGGGTCAGTGTCTTACACTTGGGTAACTACGTATAATCCCCGCCTCCTGTCAGTCAACTGTACTGACCTGAGTGAGAAGGTCATCAGAAAGCGTGCCAACATGAGTCCAGGAGTCTCTCTCATACAGCTGTACTGTGGTGTCCACTGGAACAGCAAGCAGCTACACGCAAACACACACACACTTTAAACATCTTAAACCTAGTCCAAACAGCTTCTGTTTAAAATGCTAGCAATAAAAGGCTAAGCAAGCAGGAAAGAAGTCACGGTCATTCATTCCTGTGGGTAACACAAACAAACATTCTCCTAAAAAAGTGAATATCTAAATTTTTTTTTTTTTTTTTTAAATGAATCTCGCCTTCAACATGACTCTTCCTTTTCCAGATCATACGAAGAACCGAATCACTAAATTCGTTCGACAAGATCATACGTAGCATTTAAATGTAAAGACACATGGATGAGCTCATACCTTCCCAGATCCTTGAAATGCGAGTCTGCACAGAGATTTAGCGTTGCTCACGTCACTCGACTTCTGCAGCACCTTCCAGTTCGCCACTTGAGTCTTAGACGAAAAGAACGAGTTAGAAATGAACTGATAGTAGAACCACGCTATAATTAAATATACGAGCTGAAGACAAGAAAAGAAAACAGTGTAGTGTCCAGCATTAAAATAAAATACTTTTATCGACTCAAAGATGAATAGTATTTCAAATTAGATTAAAACATATCTATAGATACAGTTGTGCCTGTTATATTTATTCATGAAATGTGAGACAACACTGCATTACACTACTCAGACATGTAAATTGGCCATGCCACATAAACAGATTTTAAAAAAAACAACAAACAAACACCAATGTGTAAAATTGTTGATATAATGCTGTGGGTGGGTGGGTGGGTGGGGGGACTTTTATTTAGCATTTTTGGACAGAGTCTCCAATGTCAAAGCATCGTAACATTCAGCTTTCTATTATTTTGTCACTTCCAGTATAGTATACCGACAGATTGAGTTAAAAAAAAAAAAAAAAAAAAAATACGACACTATGACATATACTATTATCTGGTTATAAAGCCATCAGTATGTCTTAAATAGAGATTTCTCAATTCTCAAAATTACAACAGAGCAATAAAAAGTCCTCACCTGCTCCTCTATCGACCACACTGCCACCGAGCTGTCACAACTGGAGGACGCCTGCGGAGGATTAAATTAGTGTTTAGTACACACTGTATAACCTCAGATCAGTTCCTTTATTTTAAATACATGGGAAAACATGGTAGTTTTATTGGTTACAAAAACTGAAAATACAGAGAGCTATGGTGCCTAAGGCGAAAGTCATGGAAGTTGGTCGTTTTAGCCGACTTTGGAGCTCTATTTTCAGTTAAAATGCCTCATATGCTGCTACAGAGCTCCTTATATTTCAATCCATCATGTTCTATGGGTCAGAGACTTTCCTTATTCAAAATATTGGAAGAAATTTTGCATTTAAATTATTTATTTACAAGATATGTTGAACGCTGTGCATAGTACATTTTGTTTACAATATCAGACCTTTTATTTAGTTCGTTTCATACAGATGAAAACGCACTGCATTGTTTGTGATTCAGAAATTTAAAAAAAAAAAGGAGTCTTTTGAGTCATCATTTTTCTTCATTCAAATTGTGGTCGACGTATTCTCAGTCTCGAATAGAATCTTGAAGTCGGAATCGTGAATCGAATCATGACCGGAGTGCAATGTCACACCTCTGTAAAATACACTCAATGCCAAAAAAAGACTTCAGTCAACTAATACTAATACTGAACTCTTAATTAACTAACAGATCACTAGCTACAGCACAATATTAGTGATATTTACCATCGGTTATGGTACGAGATTATTGAGTGCTTATGCTCAAGCTCACCAATAAGAAAAAAAAAAATCATCTCATACGTATTTCAGCAATATACAATACGTAACAGTTTTTGCAGGAGGCGAATCGTTTTTGTTGCAGGGAATCGACTCTAAGGCTTTGAAATCTCAACACCTGGAACGACTGAATCGATTCTCTTTAGGATTGACTCGGGATTGAGTCACTGCACTCGGAATTGAACGTACACACTTTTTAAAGAATTAGAACACTTCAAATGCGTAAAGTCTGCGATTTCCACAAACATATATAACCAAAAATTCACCGCGTGAAGGGTTGTCTTTAACCCTAAACTCTTCAGTTGTTTCCTATTTTACTTGTATGTCATTTTGGAAAAAAGTGTGAACAAAATGCACCAGATAAATAGTATCTTTAAAAAAAAAATTTAAAAAAAAGTGAGTGGTGAAAATGTTTGTTCCACTTACAACATACTCATCAGTGGGGTCAAAGGTCACACTGAGAACAGGTGCATCATGACCACGTAGAGTCTTTTGCTGACTGCTGTCCATCACCTCAATCACCTTTATCATGAAGTCACTGAGACACACACAGGGTGTAACACAGAGAGAGAGAGAGAGAGAGAGAGAGAGAGAGAGAGAGAGAGAGAGAGAGAGATTGTGTACAGATCATATAAAAGCTGCTCGCAGATGGGAAATGAAGGCAAAACTCATTTCCTAACGCAACAGAAAGGGAAATCAAATAACCTGCTCGGGTCTCAGCTGCTGGCACATGCCTGATCAATATACAAAACAAAGCAAGTGCAGGAAAACAGCTGGATCGATGGAGTGACACGGCATGCAATGTTTCCCATTAAAAAAAAAAAAAAAAAAAAAAAATCTATATACCCAAACAGTCAAGCACTTAGTGAGAGCATGAATACTGCAAACAGAACGTCCACTGCCTCTCGACACCAACACAGTCATAAAGTTACGCAGGACTCGGCCACTAGAGGGCCTTCAAGAGCTACGACTGCACATACAACGGTTCTGATCATCTGCTGTGTAGAAGATGTGTACAATATTAAGCCATATTATTACTATGGTTAGATGTATATGAAGTAATTATGGCAAGAATATTTATATCTCAGCATAAATCAATAATAAATCAATAAACCTTTAAAAAGCTAGACTCTAAAATTTAGTCTGATTCTAATATTAATTCTAAACATGTGATTACGGAGAAAAAAAACAAAAAAAAAACAAAACCAAAAACACTTTCTAGTAAAAGTGAGTTAGAATTTTGTGTTGGAGGTTACTGTAAAAAAGATGTCTGTGGAAGCAACAAAATGTCTTAAAACATGAAAATAAAAAATGTTATTTAAAAAATAGCTGTTTAAACGCAAGTTTGCTTTTTGCAATTAAAAAAACACAAAAAAAAAAAAAAAAACTGAAATATAGACAACCATATTAATGTGCTCAGGTTTTTTTTTTTTTAAAAAGCCATGCTAAAAGAGTTCATAAAGATTTAGAAATACAGGTGAATATACAGTTGGAATTCTAAAAAATTTATACAAATGAAATGAATGAAGCATTGAAAAAAAAGCTAATTAGAAAAATGTCTAATATTACATCTGGCAAAGTTTTTTATTGATATTATAAACAATAATTATATATAATAACCTCCCATCTCTCCAAGACTCACATTGTGGTGCATCTTATACCAAGAACTAATGAGCTGATAAAAGATAAGACTTTTGATGAAACTCCTTCACTTATAGTTTAATACAACGTTTATGTACGCACTGTTGTCAGTCAACGTTATTTTTCTTTACATACTTCATTTAATGATGATATTGATTTCCATGAATCAACTGCAAAACCAGCCTTTTCAGGTTGCTAATTATTGTGAATTTGATTGAACAGATACTCAAGTTGAAATTGAGGATTTTGCTGAATTTGCATACAATAATTTTACGATATTCGATGAACAACAACAACAAAAAACCCCACGAGCGCTACCTGGAGCCGGCAGCGACTCTCGTGCCGCTGGAGTTGAAGGTGACGTGGTTTGCGTTGGTGGTGAAACGGGTGAGTATTCCATCAGGCTCTCCGTCGGGGAACGTGTGGATCTGAACAGTGTTGTTGGACACGGCTGTGACTAATTTCCCACCCTGTTAGAGGACGCAAATCAGAGGTACATAAAATATGATCTAAGAAAGGGTAAATCTTATTGCATCATTTTGGATTGTTCATCATCACATATTTGAGGGTGCCAATATTTACCAAAAAATTAAAAAAAATGGGGAAGGAATGAAAACACAGAAAGTCAGTCATTTGTTTCCACATATGTACAAAGCAACAATACTTCAACAATGATTTAACGTTTGGGTGCGAACGCAAATAAACTAGTGAAAGCAAAGGAAAAAAATAGACGACAGCCCCGCCCACTTTCTTTTAATTGGCTAACAAGACAGTCTCAGGAATTCGCAACTGTGCCAATTTTGTCCTTTCCCCTTCAGTGAATTTCGTCAAGCACTGGTCTATTTTATTGTTAGAGCAAGGAGACTGGCTAAACCATAAATTTTGGCACCCCGGCATTAATAAAAATGCTGCATGTCAAAGCTAGTTGATTTAAGTTTTGAAAAATCTCACTGACATTACGTTAACATTTAGTGATGACTGACCAATCAAATATGAATCAATTCAACACTCCGTTTGATTCCGACCCGATTCAATAGGATTAGGTTGAGCTACTTTTCAATTTTGAAATAATTTGGGAGGCTGTCTACTGCTTTCAAGCTCAGGAAGAATTCTGAGCTCTCCGTTTCTCGCACGCACGCACGCACACGCACACCTTTTTCTAACCCTTTTTACAAGCTTGGCTGGTAAATCAGTGATGTCGACTCGTTGGACCATTATGTCCGATTAACTTTCACACAGCTGAGCATCAACCAACTGCCGACTTACTCTCAAAGCTAAAGAGTAGGCCTTCTCGCCGACATTTATGGATTTAGGATCGTCGTCATCTAGACTTTCCCATATGCGCACGTCTCCGTCGCTCCCACACGTAACAATGTACCTGCAAGTACATCCATGCAAACACAGTGTTAACTGATAATCCAGTCATAAGCTTGGTGATCTTTAAATGTATGATAATATTTAATAATATAACCACACAGACAGACTACGAGAAAAAAAAAAAAAAACAGGTAGCGAGACAGAGAGAGAAGGAATGGCTGGTATGAATGGACTGCAGGGTTAAACTCTGTCCCTGGTTTTCTTTAAAAAAATAAAATTAAATAGAATAAAATTTTGCCTTTCCACATTAAATTATTTCCTCTTAATCAATGTCTTACGGTGGAATATTTTGTGGAACCTAGCACAACAGAACCACAAGAAAAATACAGAATGATCTGACAAAGTGAGAAGCGAAGCTAGGGCTGATTTCCTTCGGACCCAGATCGTAGATTCATGCGGCCTGGTCTCTCTCGTGTTTAACGTTTAACTCACTTCCCGTGCTCGTCAAAGCAGACGTCCGTCTGGCCCTCTGAGTGGCCGTAGCGCATCGGCTTCCTTTCGCAGGGCATCGTAGGTCCTCCTGTAGCGACATAAATGAAGAAACACGGAGTACTGTCCATTATCCAACACTTAAAATTTTTCACGTCAAAATATTCAGGCACCATAAGTATAGATTAAATGTATTATTTATTTTTTTATATGAATTGAGTTTTTATTTTTTTTAATCATCCACCTATGTAAGAACAGATTAAAAACAGTCATTACATTACATTACACTTATATGCACAGCAACTCAGTTAATTGTGGGTTAATGATGGATTTTCATACTGCTTGGACACCCACCTCCTGCAGTGCATTGTGGGATTTCAGGAGTGCACTTCCTCACTACATTGTGCACTCTTCAGAGAATTTTACCACTTTGTGTTTGGAAGCATAACTTAGAATATCTGCAGTACGTTATGGTCCAAACTATGTAGCCTTAGAACCTAGAGGTCTTTGAGAACCCATGGTTCGATTAAAAGGAAGTGCAATGACGTGCACCGGCTCACGTGCACCAGCCCAAATGATTGGTGACTGCTAATCAAAGCAATGATTTAATACATATAAAAAAATAACAACCTCAAGAGATATTTCAATGCAAAATAGTATGAATATTAAAGCATAAATAATAACAAACAAACAAGCCAGCTTAGTGCACTGAAATTCTTGAAGTGAGCGTGGAAAGTTTAACTAGCTAAATAATCGTGAATAATCTAATAAATACGAACATGATGAAGAAAACGTTAATGTTAATTGTTATGTTTATGTTCATGTGAAAACAGATCAAACAATAAGGTCACGTTAATAAGCTCCGTGTTACATAAAACCCACACAATTAAACACACACAAAACTACCACGGGATAATAATTACATAACTAAATTGAAGCATTGCAACTATAGTGCTATAAAGCGTTATTATTAATAATAATAATAATAATAATAATTAGATTGTTTTCCTACACTCACCTCGTTATTGGCGGCAATTCTCTTAAATGAAGCTTCCAACTCCTGTCTCCCGCGCCGAAACGATGACGTAAAAAGAGGCGTGGACTTCCTTATTTCTCACTCTTCTATTGGTCAGAACATGCTGTTAAGCTCCACCCTTTAACTGTGATGCCGGAAGAACAGTTCCGACGGGAGGAATAAAATAAGTTTCGAATAATGTATACCTTTATTTAGCTATACATATAAATATTTTTATTTGTACTTAATCAAAAAAAATTTTTTTTTTTAAAGTACACATTGAAGAGAGGAACGCGGGGTCGTCTGGACCAATCAAGTATCTCCGTCACATCCGGGTAACTAAGCTAACTAAGTTAGCAAGCTAACTAACAGAAATGAGCAGCTTTCTAACTGAAAAATCATCCTTAATAAAAGCATAAAATATTGTAAACGAATATATATACCAATCGAGCCAGCAAGGTTTATAGTTAGCAAAAAGTTATGTACACGCTAATAATAGCGAGACACCGGAAGCGCGGGTGTTTATGGGATATGTAGTATTTTTTTTAGGCTGTGGATGTACCGGAAGCAACAAAAACTACGATTACGACTTGGGAATACATTATATATATATACAAAACGAATAAATTAAATAAATAAACAAACAGTAAGTCTAATCATTTTTGTTTTTTAGCCTGAAAGGATGATTTCAATTATTCCTGAAATATTGTGCAAGGTGTGCATTAGGGGGGTACACATTTTCTATTTGTTACAACGTGTAGAATAATGAGGAATTGTTTCTTTCCTTTTAAATCTTTCTTTTCCAAAGAAGGTTTAATGGCTGTCTTTTTTTTAAGGCTGTGTAGGCTATAAATCCAGTAATGTAGGTTATCCGACACCAAGCATCTTTTTCCATGGAGAAGGATAGACAATTTGCTTTTGTTTTTTCCCCTGGAGTAATTTGATATGAAGAGCAGGAAGCAGCTACAGACAGCCTATAAGATGACAATGAAATTCAATAACAAACCACGGGGATGCAGAGGATGGAAAGGCAGAAAAGAGTCTCTTAAGAGAAAAATCAATTTTCTAACATTCTACCAGACAATAATAAAGGTCTACATGTGTTCACCCTCTCATAGACACACACAGCCCCCCCCCAAAAAATAGTCTCCCATTGATATTACATGTAAAGGAAAGGTAACGTGCTTGAATTCATTTAACATCTCATGCTTGAAACATTATTTTCACTAGTCATCCAACATTACGGCAAATGTTCATTTTTGTTCCACAACATTTTCTCAACCCTGTTATATGTATACTGTATTTGGAATATTCTGCAAGTCACATGTTTAACAGGAAGTTGCATCATCTGAATTTCCTGATGATCATGGGAAGAAGAAAACTAGGTTCTCTTATTCTTTTTTTCTCCTTGATTTCAGTTACATACTGACTGATGAGGTCATTTTAAAAGTATAAACGTGAGACACCAATTATAGCTCGAAAGTAAATTACTCATTAAAAATAATACTTTTATGTATTTGCTAAGTCTACTAATGAAATCAACCGTGTCACTTTCAAGCCTGTTGTTCATTTAAGAGCAATATGCAGTAAACCAAACACATTTAACACAGTTTAAAGGGTTAAATGTGTTTTCCTAGAATCAGCGTTAAAACATTACGATTACCTTAAAATTAGAAGGGCTGAGTTTCACCTCAATATTGTAATCATCTATTTAGGCAGCAACATCCCTTAAGGAGTGTTACACCGGTCACAAAAATGTACTTATAGAACATTCTTTTTCTATATTTAATACTAATTTTCTTGATGTGCCACATAAAAATGTCATTCGACAAAAAGAAGCAAAATTTTTACCCACAAATATAAATCCAATGAATATTCAAATTAAGAATGACATCAGTCCTACATGCCCCGCCCCCTCAGGAGGTCAGGATTTATAAGATTCATTTATAATAAGACTCATTATATTGAAAATGCTTTGATGATAAAAGATGAAAACAATTTCATCTCTCTATACTAGTTGAAACAATATAAATTGCAAATTCACAGTTAATTTCATTTTCACTACAATTTTAGGACTAAGAGATTAGGACATTCTTTATTATATTGATAAACACAGACTGACAATTAATCATCATTATATATGCATTTCCTTGACTAAACAGACTTTCTGCCACAACCTATAGGCCTGTATCTCTATCTGAAGTCATAATGATAATCCAACCATAGGAGTATTAATATTTAACAATGATGGGTTTTACAGATCAGTGTTTATGGTTCCTGCAGAAGTCATCTGAGAATCTGGTTTCTCAGATAAATATGCATCTGGATTAAATACATCACAGCAGTCTATAGCCAGTCTTTAGCTTGCAGTGCTTGTTTTAAGGAAAACCCATCACATGAACTAGTGATTGTGTTGGACTGGTGGAGAAAAATATGGTTTCCTACATGGTGAGGTTTCCTACATCATAATCTACTGAACTTTAGTTGTCTATTTTACCATTTATCTCATGCACTCTGGTACCTTTCAAAATGTTCAATCTAATATTCAGGTCCACATTTTTATTCTTCTAAAAAAAACACTGATAGACTGATAAACCACACTGAATTTCTCTCAGGGGCGGCACGGTGGTTAGCGCTGTCGCCTCACAGCAAGAAGGTCCTGGGTTCGATCCCCGGGTCACCCAGGGTTCCTTTCTGTGTGGAGTTTGCATG
>JAQQZX010000005.1:22984413-22996305 GCA_030068355.1 Notoglanidium maculatum | reverse complement strand
CCCGCCTCTCGCCCGAAGATGCTGGGATTGGCTCCAGCTTCCCCGCGACCCAGACGGATAAAGCGGTATAAATAATGAATGGAAGGATGGATATCTCAGCGGCTCAGTAACGGAAAAGGAGCACGCATTTATATATATCGTGTTAATATATTTTGTGATTGTCTATGAGACCTAACAGACCATAAATACTTGAAAAGTTAATGTTAAATTTAAACAAAAGAAATACACTGTAAAAATGTAGCAGGAAAATCAGCAAAACGTTTTATACCTGTAGGGTGTGCATATAAGGTCTAATTATGTACCTTAAAAGGATCGTACTGCATATTCAATTTTTTAAATAAAAAACTAGAGGTACAAATGATGGTACCAAAGCAACAGCAAGGAAAAGTACAGTTTGGTACCTTTGGACTACATGGAAATCACAGGGAGGTTTTTTTTTTTATGTAAGAGACATCTCATAGTTTTAGCATTTTTTGTAGTATTCATTTTAATTTTGTTATTTTATTATTATCCTGTTTTATTTAAATAAGCTAATAGAAGCCCAAGACTGGCTAATTCTGATTGAAGAATGGAAGACCATTGTCCCAGCCAGAAAATCAGGGACGATAAAAGCTTTTTCGATCTTGGATACATGGCTGTAATGTTGCCATAGGAATTTGTGATCTTCTGTAAAAAACCTCTCAGGAACCCACATTGTTTATGATTCTAACACGTCCATTCACCATGACTGTCTAGCTCGTCACACATCACAAGCCCCGTCACATTTGAAGTGGTATTGCCTGAGGTAATCCTTGAGTGTGTGAGGCAGGGGCAAAGTCTCAATGCCCTGATACGTAGTGCAGCTACAGATTATCGCCCTGCAGAGATGCTGCAGGGAAAATGGGAAGTTCCTGGGCAGGGGGCGAGACAGGAGCGGTTCAAAGAACAGGCACGTGGCTGGATCGCTGTAGTGGTTCAGCAGGCCTGTGACGCTCACGTCTCTGTACATGCAGGGGTCGCGGCAGTCGAAGCTGAATCGCTTGCCGCTCTGCTCTATGCGGGCGTGCAGAGAGCGGCTGTAGCGCCTGAAGCTGACCGAGAACAGGTAGTCGTCCTGGGCAGAGTCCCGGAGCAGGAAGGTGCCTTCAGGCTGGCCTTCTAGGAGCTGCTCAGCCTCAAAGCGGTTTAGGACGCCCCAGTAACAAGGGTTGTTGTTGATCTGAAGAAGATCAGGCACTAAGATGCAGTCGGCGTGTGCGCAGCACTGGGGCGCTCCGTGAATAAAGGACGCATCCCATTCAGTCAGGCTGGAAGCACCATTGGAACTGACTTCCTCCCAGGAAATAAAAGTGGAAGGGGATGAGGACAACCTTCTGCTTTTGTGATCCTCTAGGACTAATGACGCATTCTGATGCGTGCCATGCTTCTTTATAAGGTGCCAACACTGCGCCAGTTCGGACTTCGGCGAGAAGGGACACTTGTCTTCCATGAGCTCGGATACGTGAATCTTGCGCTTGGACCACAGGAGTACCGAGAATGGCCGCGATGAGCCACCCTGGTGATGATGGTGGTGGTGATGGTGGTGGTGATGATGATGGTGGCCACGAAGAGGGAGACACTGCCCCACTGCATCCTGGAACTTCTGTCTGAGAGATCGACGAGACAGCGCTTTTCTGCACATCGAGTCTATGTCTCCATCTCCAATAGCAGTGCAGCTGCACTTCCTCTCCCTGCGTCTCTGGGGACAGGAAGTTGAGCGGACGCTCTGTTCGTCTGGCGCGTCTCCATCCTCTCCTCCTTTGGCAGGGATGTCATGGCGCGGACCACGCGAGCGCTTCTTAACGCTGCGGATGTAGCTGTCCACGCTCCAGCTACGCAGGTTTTTGGGACGTGCATCTGAGGGTCTGGATTTTTTCTCTGACATAATGTGAAGGATTCACTTCACGTGCTGCACAGGATAAGAGGACAAAGTGAACTATATGGAGCGTTTTTTAAATTATGGTTCAACACTTATATAATCAAGCTGCAAGCCGAATGAATAATAATAATAACAATTGTAGAGAAAGTCAATTATTCGGAGTTCAAAAATAAAATAGAAAAATTAAGAATGTTATATTATATTATATTATGCTTATTTCCTCAAGAGACATTTGCTATGATAAACCTAAAATAACTTTCTTTTTTTGTTAAGAAACCCCCCAAAGAATGCTATATAAATAAGCATGTAGGTAAGTAATAAATAAGCGTGCTAGGGGTTAATTTAGTCATTATGTCATTCTTTCTATTTTACAAATGATTTAACACTTTAAATAAACTGAATAGAAAAACGATGACTGAAAAAGTGATAGTAAAAGATCTTTAAAAATAATTATGCCTTTAATACATTCTTCTGCCGTTTTGCCCTCCAGTTTCCCAATAACAGGAAGACCACCAAAAAAGCCACATAAATAATAATAATAATAATAATAATAATAATAATATAGCTTATTCCTATAGCACTGTTCATAGATATAATGTAGTTCTAGTTACTTCACAAGTGGAAAAAAGATAAAAAAAATCAGAAAGTAAATGCAGCAATAATGGCAATAATAACAAAATGAAATATCCCTAAAGTAATAATAAAAAAAAGATAAAAGGCTTACCTTTAAACTCAACAACAGAGTGTAAAATGTAAGATGCTAATATTTAGTCCTCAGGCAGTGAATTGTCCCATGGTGTTAGGCGGTCTGCATGTGTGTGAGAGTGTGTGTGAGCGGCGCAGTGAGAGTGTAATGAGCAGAGAGAGAGCGTCTCTCGCCTTTAAAGAGCTCTCATGGAGCAATTCCTCGGAGACACACTGACCCTTCGCAGAGAGAGCAGAATAAAACGGCACACACACGGTGTTAAAGTAACACACACAGTGAGCAATTAACAGCTAATCATGGAACGACAGTCTGAAATCTTTATAGGTTTAATTCTTGAATCTGAACGTGTTCATTTTTTGCTTTTTTTATTTAAAACAGCAGCTCTGACAGTAGTTCCGGCTGCAAGGCAAATCACAGGTTTATATTAATGCGCTCGTTGTAATGCTTTATCGTTGTTACAGTAACAACATGCACATGGACTTGTATAGCGGATGACCCGCATAGATGGATTAAAAAAGTTGTTTTCGGAGAGAACGTGTTAATTTAGCATTTATGGAAGGAGCCTCCAGTGTCAGTGCTTTGTACCGGACAAAAGTCAAGCTCAGACTTTAGGTTTCTCAACATGGGAAAGTCTTAAGGACAGAGGAATTTGTGCTTTGTGGTGTCTTGGTAAAATGAAAAACTGCTTTTTTTTTTGTCTTATTATCTTCAAGAGTGAGGGAGCAACTGTTTATACTATAGCTGCTATAGTTAGGGCTGTAGGACTGACCCAAATACAGCTTCGAGACATTTTTCCGTTCTGACTATGGAACTATGTACTTGTATTTGTATTTGGACTTGTCCTGGTCTAGTTCTCCAATTGGAAGTTTGAAAAGAAGTAATTGCATCTCCTAAAGCAGCCTAATGATTGACTCGATGAAAGAATAAATCCAACCATCTGAAGTAAAGGATTTGCCCAGAAAAGGACTTGATGACTTTTGGTTTTGGTCTTGACTACCTTAAGACTTGATCTTAGATTTGACTACAGCTCAAGCTGTAATGCAAGTGACAACAGGAACTAACCTACTCTTACAGGGTTGAATTAAAATCTGTAGTGTTTAATTTCTGCAAAAGCTGTTGAATTGATAGTCTGAAGCTTGGCATTCTGGGATGAATTTCCTCAAGGCTGAATTAACATATTCACATCTATGGTGCCACATTAACCCCTAACACATATACAATGTATATATAGTATATTGTCTATAGGCAGTGGTAGTTCAGTAGTTACGATGTTAGACTACTGATTTTCAGGTTGTGTGTTCAAAATCCCAGCATTGCCAAGCTTGGCCCTTAACCCTCAACTGCTCTGTAATGAGATCAATGTAAGTCGATCCTGAAAAAGTCATCTGCCAAATGCCATATATGTATTACAATAGCCCCAGTCAAAAGCCTATTTATCACACTTCGTATTGTCTACAAAGCAAAAGTGTTAATTATATAACATGGGCTAAGCTACATTTGTGGTATTTTTGACCTCCAGTTCGGCCTTGGCTAGCGCTCGGTCCATCTTATAATTAGTCGACAGCAGCAGTCGTTAATTTACCCAAGCAATCTTATTAGGACGGAAACGGAAAGGGCTCTTAACCAGCATTGAGCGCTTGATTTATTGATTTTCTGATCAATATGAGTCTTCCTCAAAGCCTTGCACATCCGGCCAGTCCTGCTCTGTCCTTCTGCTCACCCATTAGCCATCATGAACGTCGTTCACGTCTCAGATGCCATTTCCAGTACCAAGCCTAAAAAAACTTTCTCAGTGTCAGATATCAAAGGCTGAAGGATGGCAGCCTTAAAAGGCCTCCATGATCAATTCAATAACTCCTCAGGACTTTGGGGGTAATTAGGTGATGTCATTTTCAAGCTTTTTCTCTCCCTCTGTCATCACGTTTCATGTTTGACAACCCTCCTTACTGCGATGAAATATTCATGCAATTGTTTTGTACTAACACGCACCCGGGCATCTCAAGAGGCTGAATGTTAATAATGTTGTCCTCAGCTAGAAGAGATCGTGTCAGTCCAGGTTATCTAATTTTTATAGATCGATTTCTTCCACTCCAACCTTAACACACCATGTCTTCATGGAGCTCACTTTGTGCACAGGTGCATTGTAATACTGGAACGGGTTTGGGCCTCCAGTGTAGGCATATTGTAATGCTACAGTAAACAAAGACATTCTATATTTGTTAGCTACTGAGTTGCTCACTGAAGCAAAGGAATATATGGATGCATTGATGGATGGATGGAAGAATGGTTGGTTGGATACATTTGGATGGATGTATGGATGAATGGATTGATGGATGGATGGATGGATGGATAGACAGTTGGGTGGATAGATGGATCAATGGATGAATGAATGGATCTATAGGTGGATGTATAGATGGATGGATGGATGGATTCTTGAATAGATAGACAGGTGGAAGGGTTGATGGATGAATAAATGGATCTTTGGATGGATGGTTGTGTAGACAATTGGAAGAACGGATGGATGAAGGAATGGATATTTGGATGGATAGATGGATGGAACTGTGGATGGATAGATTCTTGAATAGACAGTTGAAAGGATAGATGGATGAATAAATGGATCTTTGGATATACAGGTGGATGGATAGAATAATGGATGAATGGCTGGCTAGACTATTGGAAGGATGCATAATTGAATGGATGATTTGGCTGGATGGCTAGATGAATGGATGGACGGTTTGATAGACAGTAAGAAGGATGGATGGGAAAAATAAATGGATGGACCAGGTCTGTATGAAAAAGTCACAATTGAACTGTTCCTAAATCTAAGGCATTTAAAATCAATATTGCCTCTCAATTTCAATTGTCTCACATAATAAGATCCTGGATCCACAATCCACACTTTATTATTTATTCATTTCCTTACTGACATGTTATTTGACTTCCGGGAAGGGCAGAGTAAGACAACAATGGATGGATACAGTTTCAGTTTGACAGAGCTGAATGACCTTAAATGAACAAAAAAAGCTATATATTCATTTCTATTGAGCTTTAATGTAATATTTAATTACGTAATTAATTAATTTACTTATTATTGTATTTGTTCATTTATTTACTTTGTATTTAATCATTAATTTCTCATTAATCTATCATTTATATTTTATTTAATTTATGATCCTTTGTGATATTTATTTTTGAAATGTTCATAAATTATACATTTTAGAAAAAAATGCAAGCCTAGGCATGTATCTATATTGAAAAAAATCAAAACTCAAGACTTGACATTACTTGAGTCAGGACATTACTTAAGTGTTGCATATCAGACTACAGGGAGAACAAACCTTCTCTTGTCATTGTAAATGCATCCTTTCTGTGATCTTCACATGAACCAGCTACGCCCAGGAAGTCGCTGTAACTCAGTATGCCCATTAACATGGCACGGTTTATCTTGGTGGTGGAGGAAATTGGGCCAAGGAGGTTTCACATATGCCAGCTATTACACTGCCATCGATCTAATGAACAGCAGAGCCTCCACTGGCATCATGAATATTTTATTCCGCTGTGTAGTCAAACGGGAACATGACAACCCTACAAGGTCTCGCCCACTTTTTATGAGCACTTCCCCTTGTGCTGAAGCCTTAACACCTCCCGAATGGCACGTTTATGGCATTTAATGAGGTTTAAGGCTCATTTAGGAAACCAACATATAGACTATTCTCATCTGTCATATAGACTACATATAATCAGCTGACTCACTCTGTCTGGAAGATAATGTCACGTGACCATCATTCAGTCAGCTCTCAAGAATGGTGGCCCATTTCAGTGATGGAGAGAAGATAATTGAATCAGCAGGAGGTTTCTGGCTCTGTAGAGCCCACCACATGTCCTCATTGATCTGTATCTGTGGATGCGGAGCTGCCAGAACTGCTGTAGGTGATTAAGGTGGTGTTATGAGTCAATGTAATCACATTGTGGGTGAATCTTTAAAGCCTGTAATTAGTTACTGGGAAGTTACTGAAGAGCCAACCACAAATCAGACAAACCTAGAATTTGGTTTGCTGGTTAGCTAATGCTTAATTATGCATAGCATATTAGCAACAGAAACAAACCTTAACTACACACAGATAGCTAACTTAAGCTCATTTACAAAACCTAACTAGCAAGCTAATTTAACAAACCTATTTGCAAAACATAATTAGCTGATTTAACAATCTTAATGTTCACAAATCAACATACTTCTTTAGATCTGACCATGAATTTAACTTACATATAGTAATGAAGTAACGTTACTCAAGCTTTTCCATTAATGATTAACCCAATGATAAATTACTGCCATTTCTATATGCAAAGCAAATAAAACCCATTTAACCAATAAAGTGTCAAGCAAAATTATTGATATGTTGATCGATTAATTACACATATGAGGAAAAAAAGAAACAAAACTAGCTAGCTATTTTAGCAAACTAATTTACAACATATAACTAGATACCTCATTTAACAAATTAACTTACCAAACTTAGCTAGCTAGCTAATTTAACAAATTAATTAACAAGACTTAACTAGATAGCTGATTTAACAAACTAATTTACAAAACTTAACTAGATAGCTGACTTAACATCTAATTTATGATACTTAACTAGCTAGCTAATTTAACAAACTAATTCACAAAACTTAAGTAGATAGCTAATTTAACAAATTAATTAACAAGACTTAACTAGATAGCCGATTTAACAAACTAATTTACAAAACTTAACTAGATAGCTGATTTAACATCTAATTCACGATACTTAACTAGCTAGCTAATTTAACAAAGAAATTTACAAAACTTAACTAGCTAGCTATCATTACAAACTAATTTACAAATCTTAACAGGATAGCTAATTTAATGAAGTAATTTACAAAATTTATGGAGCTAGCTATTTTTACAAACTGATAAACTTTTAATTAATTACCTTTGTAATAATGTTAATTATTACTGTACTAATTGTAATTATTTGTATTGTAATGAATTTGTAATAATTTAACAAGTCAATTTACAAAACGTTAAAACTGCATAGATATTTTAACAAACTAATTTGCAAAACATTACTAGCTAGCTAATTTACCTAGCTAATTTAAATAGCTATCTAATTAATCAAAATGAAAGTTAACATAACTCAACATACTGCTTTAGATATGACTGTGAATTTACCTAAGCATCTTATGCGTAGTAATGAAGTACAATTAATGACCGCTGCGCCCCCTAACCCCATCACTGATGAATCCAATGATAAGATTTTGCAATTTTTATATGCAAGGTGAATCACATTTAACTAATAAAGTGTTGAAAAATTATCAACGTATTGATTTTAACGGGTGGAACTCTTGCAAGTTGGTCAGGTGATTCACACCATTGCTTAAAACAGATAATGGACAGAAAACTATGTATTCACATGAAGGTAGATCCATTTTTCCGGAAATTTGGGCTTTAAGGCAAAAAACATTTTCTAGAAAATAAAATGCAGATTTTTAACATTAAGTTTCCAAGATACAAAAAATGTATTGAATTGAGCTACAAAGCTAATGGAAACAAGCATTTAGAAGACTACCTCACCCATTTTTCTGAAAATACAAGCATGCAAACCACACCCAGTTCTTCAGTAATGTCAACATGCCAAAGTGGTTTAGTGTGATTTCCTGTAAACTGTAAACATGTTCAAGGGTGTAGCTGAACACTGTAACTTCATGGGGGTGGCCATCTTGAACAACCAGTATAATTTGTTGATATAATTTTGTGCAATCTGGTATCATTGCTCCCTAAGGCCCCAGGAAGCTGGAAGTGATGCAGATGATGATGATGTAGTTCCCTTAGCACAGGGGTTCTCAAACCTTTTGCAGCCAGGGACCCCTTTAACTGTAAAATAAACTCCAGGAACCTATTCAGTACAGATTTATTTTATGAATATTAATTAAATGTGTACAATAACATTTTGTCCATTCATCAGAGCCATAGAGACCTTTCCACATACTGTGAACTAGTGTCCCAACCAGGGTATAAGAGGCAGAAATATAAAAGATGTGAATAAATAACTTCAGGATATTAAGATTTCTTGTTAGATTAGCTTTAGAGTGTGAAAGTAATTTCTGACATTTCTCAGCTTCCTAAACAATTATTAATAATCCCTTCTTGGTTCCCGAATAGTTTAATTTTCAAATTTTAGACTAGGTGATTTAAACATACAGTAAATATAGCGAAACATGAACATATACTGTTCAAAACCTTTAAAGTATCACTTTATATAAAAGCCCATGTTCAGTTTTTAAGACTTTACCATGGGTCCAATAAAGGCAACAGAAAACTACGGATGTGGTATGACTAGACATGCAGATTCAGTTTCAGCGTCTGGCCATTAGGAACAGACCCGCTGCAGCTCCTCAAGTTATATCTTCCACTCAACGCAACGATCCGTACCAGAGTCATGTGAACTACGATATCAGCTTTCTGCCAGGCAGTTTTTTTCCCCCGCTGTGAGCTGAGCCATTTCCCGGTTCATTCAATACCTGCTGTCTGTTGGCCTGCAGCGCCAGTAACTGAAGATGAATTATGGAATAACTGTTATTTCCATGTGTCCTGCTGCTAGTTTTCATGTCCTGACTTTAACTTCTCTAGAACCAGTCTTCCATTTCCTCTTTTAAAGCTAAGCTGAAAACTTTCCTGCACTTTCACCAACTCCTAATCTAAGACCAAGTTTACATACACCCAGGCTAAAGCTAGGCAAACTACACACATTTTTTAATAAATTTTTTAGCAAGTCAATTAGGGCATTTACTGTACATTGTTTGCATGAGAGATCACTTTTAAACAATCGGTTAGAGACAGATTTAGTTGAGCTTTTTTATAAAATGTATAAGGGCTGCAACAACTAAACAACATGATAAAAAAAATTGCTAATAATTTAATTATTAGTTGAAAAGCGTTATGAAGCACACTGCGCACGCACTATGTCACTTCATAGGAAAAACACATTTGAGTGAAATGGTGGAGCAGGAAAATCAGTAGGACTTTCGCTGCAGTATGAAACTCTTTACAGTACACTACCCTGCTGGCCTCATTACATTGTGACATTGTGTTTTAATGTGAGTAATATTATCATTCATTTGTGGGAATGTGAGGAGAAGCTTGATGTTCCTGCTTGAATTGTCCAGCTTTTTTAGGTTTTGTTAAGAAGCAGGTAGCATAGCTATTTGAATCTTAAATAAGTAAACAGTTAAACTAGCCTATTTTTCCGACCCTGCTTTCGGCTCAGAAGTCGATCCCAAAAAGAATCAATTCACTAATCTCTGTCATTGAAAACTGAGAGTCGAATACAAATCTTTGGAGTCGATTCCACAGACTGAAAATTATTCCTTTTGTGCGTGCAAAATTTTATCTTTATTTTGAATTTTTCTGTTCAAATCTTGAACAAATCATGGCTTGGAATACAGGCACACAGCTGCAAAAAGTGCGGTAAGTGATTAAAAAAGTGAAAACAGTAAGCGATGTAGGCTACATACCTTCACCTTGAGTTAGTCTGAGTGTTTATTCAGTGCCATTCATATATAATGGTTATTCTGAATGAGTATCAACGTTCATTTGGACGACATGTGCACTTGATAATATTCTCATGCTGTGACAGATTATCTGATAAATGACACTAATACTGTAATTAGTGAACTGCTTTGTAATTAAGCCTAGTTAAGAAAAAGTTCTGTAGTAGTGCTGATTAAATTGCTGCAAATAAATATTTTAAATATCTTTTGTATATAATAAAAAAAAAGAATAATCAAGGAAAGATTATTCAATTAACACCCTAAAAATAATCAAATAATAAAAAAAAATTATAAAAAAAAAAAATCGGCAGTTGAAACTCTAAATAAGAACAATATACGATGTGCACACAACGCTACACGAGTCTCACATCACCACTCTGGTCTCGAGTGAAATCAGAGCTAATCTTACAGTCACCAATTCATTATTCTGGCCTCTGGTGAAAAAAATGTGTTCAACGGGTGGAAATTTCACCATTATTTTGTCTTTAAATTAGAAAAGTGGAACATCACGGTACAGTGCAAGTTCTGCCTTGAAGCTGAGAAAAAAAATGCTGTCATCATCCACATTTTTGGTATTGAGGTCACAGAAAGTAATCAGTTACATTACATTAATTTTGTGGTAATTAGATTATGTTACTGACTCCATTTTTGGCAGGTAATTAGTAATTGTATCGAAATACATTTTTAAAGTAACCCTCCCAACCCTGACCATAAATGGGAGTTAACTGGGGGAACCTGTGGCTGTATTCATAGGCCAGTGCCTTTTTGCCCTTGATATTGTGGACCTCCACAAGTCTGGTTTCTCCTTAGGAGCAATTTCCAAACAACTTAAAGTACCATGAGGATCTATCCAAACAATTCCATGCAAATATGAAAATTTTGGGACCATAGAGACACTGCATTGTTCAAAAAGGAAATTTACTCCCAAAGATGAACAAACTTTGGTCTGAAAGTTTCAGCTCTACCCCATGGCAACAACTGGAGATGGAGTTGGAGGCATAAGATACCAAAGTATGTACATCTTCCATTAAGAGTGTCTTACATGTCCAAAGTCTGAAAGAAGAAGCCTCTATTCCACGACCAAGACACAAATATCAGAGAACAAATATCCTGATAACAAAAATGCAAGTTGGTTAGATGTGTAAGTTCAGAGGTATGCATATTGTCTTTCAGTCAATACAAAACACTCTGTTAGTGAAACATTAGAGTGGCTTTAAAACTAGAAATCAGTGCTCAATGTCTATTACTATTCACTGAGACCAAAAAGTCTGCATGGAGCATCTTCATGCAGCTGAATAAGTTTTAATTTGGCCCTTGTAGAAATAAAAATGATATGAATTGAGAATGAATTCCTACATCTTCATCCAAGTGGGTTTACCATGTATTGCACATGCGTACATGCATCCACTGGATGACCAAACTATATCAATTTAATGTTGACTCCAAACTTTTGAACTGTAGTGTATTGTAGTAGTGTAACAGTAGTATTTCTAATGCATAAAATCTTCTACTATAACAAAAAAGTTATAGTTTAGTTTGGAAATCATTAATCATTCTATTTATCCATCCAGCCATCCATTACACTGGGTTACAAAAAAATTTTTTTGTGAGTTGTCTAATATATTTCTGCTGATTTAACATATTTATGGCCCACAGAACACGAATATGGCATCAGTTTTTGTAGATCAGGTCAGGTTTTTCAGCTAAGTTGATTTTATAATAG
>JAQQZX010000005.1:22922417-22941845 GCA_030068355.1 Notoglanidium maculatum | reverse complement strand
GCATGCACGGGGAGAACATGCAAACTCCACACAGAAAGGCACCCTGGGTGACCCGGGGATCGAACCCAGGACCTTCTGGCTGTGAGGCGACAGCGCTAACCACCGCATCACCGTGCCGCCAAGCCTGAATATTGTGAATATTAAGTCTACAAAATGATACGCATATTGTGAAACATGTAAACATATAAACGTTACAAGCACAGCTTGGTAAACATACTGATAATGTCATGTTAGACAATGGACAGTGGATTAATAATCATTTTCTGTGATATAACTGGAATGAGCAGTTTCAATGCTAATTTTCCAAAAAATCAGATTTGTTACCTAAAATTAACATGCAAAATTTGTAGTCTTCGGTTTTGTAATTTCAATCCAACCAGGCCCCTGGATTGCATATCAATAAAGTGGAGCGTTTTTAACCAAACAGGTGCCAAGAGTGCTTTTATTTCTGAGTAGTCTGACATTTCCGGCATGTGTTGATGATGCGTAGTGAATATAATGTTAACACATTTTGTTTACATGGTTTATGCAAATGACCTTCATCAAAGCTCATTTCTTCTTTTTGCTGCTGATAAAACCAGCGAGAGGGTTTCTGCTCATTTGCAATTAAGGTTGTGTGGTTAGAAACAGCAAGTGACCTTTATGGTGAGAGCTTGCTTAGTGCGCCGTGCTGGAACAGGAAGTGCTCTCGTCAAACATGGGAAAGCTTTCATTACAGTATTAAATTTATAATGGCATCGTCATTATGGCTCTCGTCAGCCAACAAGCTATAAATATTGCCAAGCAGAGACATTTAATCCTCAAAATACCTCATAATGGGACTATAAACTTGAAGGTTATTGTGGATGAAGCCAGCTAAATAGCAGAAACGTTTTGTCCAAGTTGTCTCAGTTCCAAGCTAAATGAGCCCAGATGTTAGATCATGACCTACTAGATGAACAGTGCATTGATAGAATATTTCAAAATGCCATGTCTGGCTATTAAAAAACCCCTCACAAAACTTAGGACTAAAGGACTTATGTGTCCTCGACTGGATCATCATCACAGATAAAATGTAATAACCATAATAAGATAACATGGAAGTTCAAATCTAAGGAAAGGCAGAAAGCCACAACTGAGCACTCTAGCAATTTAAAACATACACCAACCCATTCAAATATGTTTGTTCATGAACTACACGGCAAAATGACACCTGTGTTCTTCATTAAATATCAGAATAGGAAATAAAATGTGATCTTATAGAACCACTACTGGATGCTTTCTAAACTTTTATAGTTTTCTAAACATGAATCATCTTGGCATCTATAACAGATCTGCTATTGCAACAAGTCACATGCATTTTTGAAGGTTGAGGATGAAAACTGCACATTTAATACTAATCGTACACAAGAAGACTTTGAAAAGACTGACATCCTGTCACATCTAAAGACAATTGTCATAAGCCACAGAGTCACAGAGGACTTATGTGCATCATGAAATAAAAAAAAGAAAGAATGCTAAAGCCCTGTAATCAGAGGTGGGTATCCCACCTCCCACAGCCCCCGTCCTTGTATAGGAGTCTGTGAAACCATTCTCATTTGATTGTCTCACTCCTACCTCACACACCCACGACCCCTCACCACCTCACCCCGTCCCCCCTTCTCAGCCCCAATTTGTTCTTTCCATTTACTGCAAAATGTTAGCAATGTTACTATTATACAAAAATCCAGCACTACATACAAGTCTAGTATGGTATAATAATACAGTGCATAGTATGCAATGCAATACATCAGTTCTTGGCATAGACATAACCATGACCATGTTTTCCATGGTTGGCAAGCCTCCAGTCAGTAAAAGCAATTTATAAATACAACCGCCATTCCTTCCTGCTGAAGTATTAATGATTGTAGACCTAACATGGATGATGAACATACTGTATGGTATGTGTCTATATGGGTATATCCATTACGCATAGCAGCACCATGCAGTCTGGGAGTATGTGGATTTTCACAAAGCCACAACAATAGTTGCAAGCTTGATGAATCAGATTGATATTTCCAAAACTGGTGGTCTAACAGTGACATGAGGTGATCTCATACTTAATGGTGGTCTGATTAGAAGACCTCATCACTTTTTATATGAAGATCATTATGCCTGGATCTTTCACAGTCGAGGTCATACATTTTTAAAGTGCTGAAAATCCCAAATACACAGGACAGGAATGTTTGCACTGTGATTTGAAACTTTAGACATGCTACAGATCTGAGAACAGCAATAAACCTTGTAGACTGCTTGCACTGGGTCTGTCATCCACAGCTATGCGAAACAGGTTATATTTAGGGTGAGGTGGATTTGTGTGAACAAAGAAAGTTTATTTTGGGAGACTCTCAGTGGAATTGGTGAGGCACACACACACACACACACACACACACACACACACACACACACGCACACACACACTGAGAGCAGCTCAGTAGCCATTTCAGGTTGACATTAATTTGACTGAAGCGATGTAGAACACAAGTGACAGTATGACACATCTTTCCCTTCCATCATGGCCATGCTCTAATAAACACTAATTGGTAATAGTTTCACTTCCTTCTACTCTTAGTATCAAAGGCTGTGTGAGATGTGTTGGTTTATTTGAAAATCACACCCACCACATGAATGTTAAAATAGTTAGTTACCTTTTGAGCATGTGATTGTGAATTGCATGAGCATTGAGCCATGCAATCTTTTCCTGGTTAAAGGTTAACTAAACTGTTTACAGGACAGACTCTGTGTTAATGACACATTGGTAGCCATACAAAATAAAATAATTTCCCATTCATATGTAAAAATTAACTACAACAAAAAGGCAGTTCCTATTAATGTATATTCAGATACTAAATAGCTAACGTTTGTGAGGCAGAATCAATTTAATCCAAGTATTTGGGTCATCTTACAGGCAGATTGGGTTAATCCCAAAGGGAGATCCATTATCATCATTCAAAGAGGCAGGGTAGAGACACAATCAGAAGACAGATAAAACATGAATTAAAGTCAGTAGGGAATAGGATTAGGAAATCAGATGACTAGGACTCTAGGATATCAGTGACCTAGAAGACACTATAAGACATGGTGGCCAGGGACAGAAATTTGGAGCAAAATCTCTTCTGAATACACGTGCAATGGTCTAGCAGGTATAATTTTTTTTATTCCATGTAGTGTCAGAAGTTATTCTTGAGTTACAATGGATTTAAATGGCGGAATAAAAGAATAATTCACATTAGGAGCCTTTGACTGGCATTGCATTGGTAATGCCAACTCTTTTTAGCATTATAATTATCATGCTTACACAAAGGACTAGGAAACCAAGTCACTAGGAGATTAGAAACTGAAGAGACTCTAAGACTAGGAAAACTAGGACTGTCTTTTTTGACTAATCATGCCAGCTCCCACTTAAAGTTTGTCCAAACCTGCCTGCTCCCTCAAACACTCTTGACCAAGCTCACCTACTCCTACAAACACTCTTAAATCGCTCTCTACTTCAGACACACTCTTGACCAATCTCACCTGCTCTCACATACAGACTTGACCAATCCTTCCCACTCCCACAGAAAGGTAGACCAGTCCAGCCATTCCCACATTCCACTCTTGCAAACACTCAGGACCAATCCCACCTGCTCACATAGGCTCTCAACCAAATCCTGCCCACTCCCAGAGACACTCTTGGCCAAATCCCACCCACTCACACAGGCAATTTTGATGATTCCCACCTGCTCCCTCAACTTGTTGCCACAGACATTTGATCAATCTCACCTGTTTCCACAGACCATCTTGACCAATTCCACCTGCTGATCTTATCAAATCCTACCCCCTCCCAAATAATGGTTGTCCAATCACTCCTGCTCCTGCAGAAAAGTTAACCAATCCACAACACGCTTGACCAATTCAGCTTGGTCCTGCAGTAATTTGCACCAATCCTGCCCAATCTTGGAGATCCTCTTGATCAACCCGGCCACTCCCACAGTTATTAGTTTTGCTTGCACCTGCCAGTCATTGTTTCCAAATTAAGTGTCTCATTACTCTTTCCCAATATATAAACAAATTAAACTCTGACCAGGACAAATCAGTTACTAAAGATGACATGCTGTTTCATTGGGTCCCAGTCCTAATTTATACCTTTGGACCAAACATACAAATGACTAGGAGAGCAGGAAATCAGGGGACTAGGAGAATTTCCAGTTATGTATACAGAGAGAAAGATCTTAGCTTAGTTTATACACTATAGTCACGTGAAGTAAAAATTGGACGTAGGAACACAATAAAAGTTAATGATTATAACGTTCTAATAGAATTCTTCCCATAGCCACCCAGGGGATTAGCAGAATGTCAACCACAAAGTACATGGCCATATAATCCTCACACAAACATAGGCATATACTGTATACAAAACATTGCTATGGATTTGCGATTTGGCCAGAGTGTACCCCGCCTTTCACCCAAAGTCAGCCAGGACTGGATCCAGCTTCCCCCATGACCCACAGCGACATAGAAAATGGATGGATGGGTGCATGGATGGATATAGGGATTCAAAAAGTTGCATGTGAGACCACCTCCACAGAGCAGGCAGCATTGGTCAAGGAAATGGTAAAGGTGGGATCAGAGCCGAAGGAGTGAGCCAAAACAGCACATAGGAAGATACTTTAACACTGATTAGCTGTTTCTTCCCCAGTGCATCAGATGTCTTGCTTTCAGAACATCAGGTGATCATGTCCCACTTGCCGCATGGAAAAGTTGCACCTTTCCTGACCTAACAGTGTTACTTGGAACCGCTTTTCCAACAGAATGCAGATGTGTTGACAGGACAGCTCTGTAGCCCCTTGTGTTGCATTTTTTTTAATGTATATATGGTCTACTAGAAAAAGATGTCCATTTAAAACTGTATAACCAAATAGACATGTTTCTGAGAAATGTACACTCCAAAGTAATATAGTAAATATCTAAAGAGTTCCCTGTTTATACTGATTATTTATAGACATTCCTTTGACTGACAAAGGCTTAGCCTGAACCAAGGCTAAAATTCCCAGTATGATGTACTATATCTGTCACATTGTCCTCCATTCCCATGGTCTCAGGGTGTCCATGCAGTTAATCTCCCAGAATTCTCTCCTTCCCTAAAAAAGCCACTATGTTTTCCAGAAAGTTTCATCATTTATACATACAAGCCAATCAGTGTGTATGTCATTAATGAAACAATTGGCTAAGTTACTGTATCCAGGGCAAAATAATTCTGACAATGCTGCTTAATACTTGTGAATTTCAGTGACAGTAAATAATAATTATTCTTGAAGGAGAAAAAAGCCTGTATCAGGTGAGTAATGCCCCTGGAGCTGTTTATGTAGGTGTTCAGGGTATATTCAGTTTCACAAAGGTCACAGAAATGGTGTCCGTGGCCCTCTTCCTGGTCACACTGTGACTTTTCCCCACCCCTTCTGTTCCTCCTATAAACGTAATACCATGAAAACAGACGCTCAGCTGTTCTGTTCTGCTCACCAGCACAAGCTTGGAAGTGCTCATCACTTCTATTCACCTTTAGCACCTTTCTCCACTTCTAACGGTAAGAAAACCTTCATTATGTCATATCTACTCTTATATCACCGCGTAGGAAATGGTAGACACTTTTAAAATGGATAATCTCTAAAATTTAAATAATAGCTTAAATTTAGAGCTGTGCCGATCAGCTTTCTGATTTGGGTAACTAGCTGCACATTGGTGAACTACTGGACACATTAGTAGTGAAAAACATTGTTTTGTAAGAAAGCCTGTAAAAATGAAGAGTCACAGACCGATAAGGACAACACATCGGAACACCACAACAGATTTGCATGTTGTAATAAACCCCCTCTGGTGAATTTGTCTTTATTCAAATGACTCAAATACAGCACAAAGTCAGGCTTTGTAAATAGAGAGAGGTTTCCTTAGTCGTTACTGTAAAACTGGCGGGACTGTTACAAAGAAAGTGTACTGTTATATTGTAATGTATCTAATATAATGTATTATAATATTAGTGCCAGTTATTGTTATAAATCCAAACGATCAAATACAAAAGTATCATAAGAAATCATCTTATAAACAAGACACGATCATTTAAAAATGTTATTCTCACCTACAAAGTCAAGTTCTTTAAGAATTTCTTTCAGATTGTAATGTTACTGAGACACCACAAAATCCTGAAAACTTTCCCATGTCTGAAAATGTAGGATTGTTACAAAGTGCTAACACTGGAGACTTCCATAAGCAACGTCTCCTCCCAAAAAATGTCACCATATCAACAGCACATTTTTGATAAAAATGTTGATATGGCGGAGCAAGTCCTTGTGTAAGTTACTGCATTAACGATAATGTTTTAAACCAAGCAGGTTTAGTCGTACATAAACACATGGTCTGAATTTATAGAAAAATTAATCAAAACCTTTTGAGCAATCAATTTCTAGACTTTGGTAATGTTGGATTCTATAAAGAACTGTAGGAAGGTAAGCAAATTTGAAAGGTGAATGCTGGATTAGACTATATCAGATTCAAAGAATCTTCTGGAAATAGCGTATGGATGTAATATTCACATATTTCAGTTAACTTCAACTTTTGTCCCAATGATCACAGCAAAGATCATAACTTTATCTCTAGCAAAATTACATTTTGCCAAAAATAAAGCGGCCTCTAATGTTATAGTCATTATCAAGATATGTTTGATATCCAGGATTTCCTATCAGGACAATTCGGAAACATTCAGAGATAAGCTTCCTGAGTAATCCACATCCTGAAAGACTTGAATTATGGCCGAAGGGGGAAAAAACTGAGAAAGCTGTGAATTTTGAATTGGTAAAAAAGTCAGTGTGAATAGGGAGCTATTAATTTTACCCCAAAACACTGCAATGCAGTAAGAATCCCATGTGGATGAATCAGTTAGCTACCAATATGCAATAGTCTCATTAATCCAAATGGGATAGATAAGAGGAAGGCTAGTTGGTTTTACCCTGTAATGTTTTTTTTTTTTTGCCATTCAAGACCAACAATAACAACTAGGGAATCTCCTCTTTGCTCCCACCTCAATTTAACCCTTGGTGATCTGAAGGAAAATGCTAATATCTTCATTTTCCTTTTTTTACACACTCTACTATTTTTTCCCCAGGTTTAGTAAGTGTGTCAGTGTGTTTGGGTAGGAAAATCACCAAACTGCGCTAGTAAAATATGGCTTTTATGCTATAAAAACATCCAGGATGTTCAGCATCACAATATCATCTTAATAGTAATTAATGGAGACCCAAGGACGTTATTACTTCCTTGTGCCTGCATTAACAGGATAGCTTGGTTCAAATGAAACAGTTATTTTGTTTCATTTAATTCTTTTACAAAATGCAATCAAGTTGTTTAAGGCTTTAAAGTTTGGAGCTATTAGACTAATGCTGTTATAAGTAATGGAAGGATATAGCTAAGTGTTTAGCATCATTGTCTAAAAGACTTTGTTTTCCTCAGTAATAACCTTTGCACAAAAGAAGTTTCATTTCATAGCAGAAATAAGCATGTAATTTAATAATGAAATCCTCTTTTATAAACAATTTTGCCTGCAAACTTTGGAAAATTGACCCCGCCCCCTAACCTGAGGTACATTCCAGCTTCAAAATGGCTGCTAGCAAAGTTTTTAGCTTTGTAAGCTACTTTTCTTTATTTTTATACATAACAGTGTTATCTCTATTTTTACACATAAAGTGTCCGCATACTTTATGCCTGTTTGAGATACTAAACAGCTCAAAAATGTCATTTGAAGTGAGTGGGTGATGATTTAGTCACGACGCTAAACTCTTAGCTAACACATTCTCTTACTTAGCAATGTTAGCATCATAACTAAAACGAAAAACTAAGAACAAACATCAAACGCCGAACATGTCTTGACCGGAAAACTGTGTAAATTTTTTTTTTTGACTTGTCTTATCATGTAATCAGTGTAGCTATATAGCTTTGCTGCATTTAAAAGAAAAAAAAACAAAAAACACCCCGTGCGAATTAACATCTGATCTAAAATGGCCCAAAAATGAATCCGAATTGACTTTTGTTTGAAATTTAAACTTCATTCACCGTCATGTTCGTCTATTTACACTATAGTCGACGGTGTCCTACTTTACCCACAATGCCTTTCGACTACCTGCTGATAATGCTACCAGTGGGACCGCTTCATCTCAGTGCAGCAGCGCTTTAGTCCTTATCAGCACCAAATGACAAACTAGCATCAAAATCACAAATATTTGATTATAAACATATTTAATGATCTTTGGAGAGTTTTTTCCTTAACATTGTGTTACTTTTTTTTAACACGCTTACCTAGATGTACCCCCAATTTAGGTCTTACTTTCTACTACCTCACCACACAATCTCGATTTACTATAAATACCCATATTGTCACCACTTTGTGCTTTGAGCCTCCTTTCACACCTGCTCAGAATAGCTCGATCATCCTCTCTCTCTCTTTTCTGCTTTGATGAAAGACAGGAGTAAGCGCTAGCAGCTGACAGTACTGCAGATCATTCCCCTGGGCGGTCACTTCTCCTCCTGTCACTCGTCCCTGATCATCCGGCACAATGGAGAGAGTTCAACACATCACCCGCTCGGCCATACGCAGGGCCTCCGTCATGGAGGTGAACCCGCAGACCAAACGCAACCTGCAGGAGCTCTTCGTCAACTTCTCGCTCATACTCATCTGCCTGCTCCTCATCTACATCATCGTCCTGCTGTTGTGAGGATGGAGGCAGAAGGACCCCGAGGCCTGGATGGAGCGCGGGACAAGAGCAGGACTTTCCTCACATTACTTCTGGCTTTTATTACATTATATTTGTGATCATATTTAGAATTCGGGATGCTAGATTCTTTAGATATTTTCATTTCTTATCATACGCACTACATGCAACAATATTAACTGTACACCAGCCTACACGTGTGACTAAATCAGATGTCCATATGATTCTATTCCATACATACACATTGTAAAACTAAACTTCATACGAAGGTGTTTAGCTTACATGCTGTCTCAGAAGTAACAGGGCCAAGTAAATAAAATTAAAGTTGCAGTTTGTAATTTTTTAAAAACCTTTTCTAAATGCATATCAGTCAATTCAATATTCACAATATTGCTGTGCAATGTTTCTCACTTCTGTTTACATTTTTCTGTGCGGTCACAGAGAGGGGTGGGAGAAAGAGAAGGCTGGTCAATGTTTTACTCACGCTCGTAATCTCTTCTCAGCCAGCAGAGGGCGCTGAATGTTACAAAAAATATTTTTACACACAAAATCAAAATATTTTTGCTTCCAAAAATGTCCTGTTTTACTTTTGTGTCCTTCTTTGTAAATAAAGTATGTAAAAAAACACATTCACATTGAAGACATATTGTTTGTGTAAGGTTACTAATTAGCGTTTGCATAGTAAATCAAAAGGGTTAATAATCCATAATTATTATTAAATAATTAACACAATGAATTAATTCCTAGCAGGATCCATCGCAGCACTGACTGACGGACATTTTTTAATTTATTAATGGACGACACTTTTGAAAAATCTTTTATCCTATACTATTTTAACATTCTTTGTAAAATAAATTAATTCCGTATGTGTAAATAGACACTTTAAATGTTATTACTGTTTTAACTGAAAGTTTACAAATAAAGGCCGTATTACAGTTTAAATATGAATATAATTTAATGCATTAAATACAGATACGCACAATATTTCCTGTTAACAATAGACATTTGAATTTGAAGATGCAAACATCATTTTATAATTGATGGTTTATTGTTCGTAACAAGACAATATAATACAAATATAAACAATAAATTGTGCAATTAATTGTAAATTAATGTTCAGAACTGGCAAGACAGTATTATTCCAACAGTTTCGGTCCTTCAAGAAAAGATGATCTGATCTGTGTATATAACTAAATCGGATAAACCTCTCCTCTCATATTGCATTAATGCCCAAGTCAAAGGTATTATATTACTATTATTATTATTATTATTATTATTATTATTATTATTCTTGAAATAAAACCAGGAAGTGAAATTCACAGTGAAGTGCAGAACACAGACTAATGGACGACTGAAAAGTGCTGTTTTACATGCTCTTCAAGTGGAAAGTGTCAGAACGAGAAGTACTGAGACGAGAGTTCCTGCGGCTCTTCCGGCGCTACTGTCGGCTCGTCGCTCTCACGAGGGCTGCAGGACACACAGAACACACTGCGGTTAAACAGGAAATATTAGATTACAGAACTGATCAGTGAAGAGATGAGCAATCCCAAGCACAAACCTGAGTGGTACAACAGAAAAGCGCTCACCCTAGCCTATCATCAGATGATCGCTGGTTCATACCTCGACAACGACGCTGACATACTTGGTTAAGAGTCCTAGAAGGCAAAATTGACTGTGCTCTCAGTCTGGGTGGCATACTCTCTATCCCCTGTCAATTACAGCAACATTTACAGCCTATTGTTTGAGAGTGTGAGGGTGTGCATGTGGAAGAGGGTAAATATAACGCTTTCCTCCGAGTGATCTGTGATTCACGTGTCTCGGAGGAAGCACTTGTTATCCTTCAGATTCCCCATTTGGCAGTTGTGATAAGGGAGAGGTGGCTAGTGGGTGGGAACTGGCAGGGAATTATGGACCAAATGGGGAAACTTCATGTGCATGCTTCAAATTTTACCTTCTGTAAAATGCCCACTATAAAGAAACAATGCTTACAATGACAAAATGAGGCTTATGTACTCTACTGAGCTCCCACCACAGATATAACCTGCATACACGTTATAGTCATGTGACCTACTGATCAAGCAGCTACACGCTCCACAACAATCGCTCATAATGAAGGTCAAAACAATGAGTTCTGCAGAGAAAAACGCACAGTGACGGTGAAAAAGATTTTGGATAGCTACCAACTGCTGCTCATGCTGCATCATGGGGCACCTGAACACACCGATACCCCATTTCCACCTAGGTGCTAGTTCTGGGCTGGTGCTAGTGCCAGCTCAGTGTTGGTGCAACTCACAGACCTAATAACCAGCCTGCTTGAACATGGGATAGAGAGGCACCATAGCGCCACGTCAATACATCGCTGTATACATGTCCACTTTCCCAGCCATGCTGGTGCCTCTAGCCATGTTTGCCATGCTAGCACCACTAATGACCATTTAAGCGGCCTAGAAGCTTCACCAGTTCTGGTTTTCTAAAAATGGAGGTGTTGTTTTTGTTGTTAGTTGGTGTTGTTGATTGCGATAATCCCGTCTCAGTCCCTGACATAAGGCCCTCTTCCACATACATGAGTTGACACACCCATGATGTGTTATCATCACTTTGACTGACAGCGGAGAGAGTAAGGCCGTCCTTTTAACCCTCTGAGCATGGCTGATTTTGCTTTCCTGGAGGACTCAAAGGATATTTATGAAGCTAACTGGCCTTAAAGGGTTAAATTTGAATAAAATTTACATTTACTTCCCAGAGGTCTGATTCTACCACCAATACAAGAGGTCATTAATTTACAAAATCTAACACACAAACATAGAATCTTTTTTGAGAAATAGAATTTGATGAAATTTTGGATGATGAAATTGATGGAAAAATACGTGTCAGTGGCTTAACCTCAGGAGACTATATTCAGCGTTCATGTAATGAAGCGATAATACCAAATATATAAGTATCTGATTGGGGAAAAATCAACTTAATCACCTGCATACTGTAAATCGACTCTGAATACCAGGAACGTTCTAGTGCAAATATTGATGCAACTCTTAAAATTAAATCTGAATACAAAACTTTACATGTTTTTCAAAACCTCCTTTTAAAAATTAAAGGCAAAAACACCAAAGACATGAAAGGAAAGTGAAAAGAAACAGATTCACGCACACTGGTGTTGCTATGCATCACATCCACATACTGAAACATGCAAATCTAAAAAAATACCAAACAATGGACACAAGAAGCGGAGGACGTCGGACACGCTACGGCATGCTCGCTTTTCCATTCCAACGCCATTTTTTTTAAACGATCACACAGTGTGTATGTGTACGCCAATCATTAGGTGGACTTCAGTGAATGTGCTACACTCTCTGCCCATACATGACAGTGATATAAATGCCCAAGAATGTCCATGCTTCAAATCAGTACGCAACACAAACCCTCTTCATGTGCATCGTGTCAACAAGATGCATTGAAGAGTGGAAAAAAATGAAAAAAAAAAAAAATAAATAAATAAAAAATTAACAGCAAACACAGTTATGGCTGTGTGATCAAACCAATGGCAAATACGCCTCTCGTCATGGTGAGCATGTGTGAGAGAAAGGACGGACGCTGAACGAAGAGGCGGGGCTCACCTCCGCGTGGGCAGGGTCAGGGACGGAGCTTTGTGCTCTGCGTGCTGATTGGGGGAACTTGGGACAGACTCTAGGCTGGTAGGCCCCGCCCCTCTCCCTTCCACTTCCACAACACTTAGGTTTGGAGAGCTGACGAATCGGATTGCAGCTTTTCTACTCTTATGCTACATCGAAAGGACACAAACAGAATGTTTTTTTGTTTTTTTTTGGTGTGGGATTACTAAATGACTAATATAGGACTGCATTTTAGCTTCCAGCTTGGTGAGCTGAAAGAATGAAGACACCACTCTGGACGAGATAAATGACGAGAGAATGGCTTGGAAAGCAAAAGGAGAGATCGATGTGGGAACATTTCTGAAAGTAGATGCTGACAAAGGAGATCACATGGACACTTCATGGCAAAGAAGTAACAAAAAATATATGTCCATGCACAATAACCCATTCTGAATTTTTATGGGATGGGATGCATGTTCAGGAGTCAGCATTTGCCTTATTGCAAATAAAAAACAAATAAAAGATCATCAGGGTGTTAAAGCAATATGCATTTGGAAGATACATATTTATGACGTTAGAGAAATGAACTCGTTTGTTTAACCCTTAGAACCTCAGCATTTTTATTATGTTTCATGACATCCTGCGCTCATTTTTAAAAAAGAAAAAAACATTTTTTTTGTCTATATTGTGTAAATCTAATGTAGACCCCGTTTACACTTGGTATTACAATGCATCTTGGGCGATCTGATCACAACTGGATAGCGCTAAATACAAGTGTAAACGATCTCCAAATACGCATTCGCTCAAACCACTTGCCGAGGTGGTCTGGGACACATTTAACCACATACCTTCTGGAGCGCGACGTGTCCATTTGTGACCTGAATGCTGAAGACGCATTTTAAAACCAAGTGTAAACAGGGCCTTAGATTTTCTGTTTATGGAAGGAGTCTCCAGTGTCAGCTCTGTAGTCATCAGGAAAAAAGTCTCCAGGAGCAAAATAACTACATGGACATTCCACAACATTAAATGTAGATATAAAGTGATAAATAGTACACTGTGAACACAAAAAGCGTTGGCAGATTGGTCATATCTTTGTCCAGTTTAATATTTATTTCAACCTCCAGAACTGTGAAAGGTAAATATTATAATTCCCTGCGTTCTTATATCCAGCAAAGATTGGGTTCTAAAGGTTAAAAGGCACAGACTGCATTTCTAACACCTTTCTGAGTTAGTGATTAATACGGAGTGATGTCATTACCTTTATAAGTGGATTAATAACCCCAACATTGGGACTGGTGTTAAACACTTTATTGAAGCCCGTGTCACGATTCACCAACTCCAGCTGGTAGAACTTCTTATCGTCCTGAAATGAAGGAGACAGTGTGAAATCGTGTGTGAGCATGTGTGTTAGGCCGCACAGCAGTGAGCGCACACTCACCACCAACTTTTTGACCAGAGTCTCTCTTTCAGCCACCATCTCTCTGAGCTCGGCGATCGTCTGCAGATCCTCCGGCCTGCTCTCCCGGTTCCGAAACTTCTCCTCCGTGCCCTCCAGCCTACACAAACACACAAACAAGCACTCAGGTGCCCTGTAAACTACACAACAGAAAGAATTCGATTACATTCAATTCTGAATATCAGTTTTCGACATTTCTTTAAAGGACAAAAATTGATGCAAATGCGAGACAGGAAACCAGACCGCGAAAGTAAAAGTCCTTGCTATTTTCATCTTTTTCAATGGGAAATAACTCGAAACGTATCAAAGTACAAAGCGCACATGTTGTTGAATAGCTATAATATAAACTAGCTAAAACCAGACAAAACAATATGGAAGGAACAAAGAGTGCACTACACTCCATTAACTCCAACTGTGCGGTTTTGAAGCGTCTTTATGGTCACCATATCGGGGACGGAGTCTCTACTAGTCCAACTTACTGTGGTGTACCAGCTATACTGAAAATGTACAATGATAACTGTAGTTGAATAATTTGCAAAGGTATAGTGATTTCATTTAGCTAGTGTTGGCTAAATTGTAAAGTGTTAGCATAAGCCTTGGTCTATGCAATCATGTTGTTCGTTCACGTTCCTTTGCTAAGTATAATGTCCATACAAAATGGGAGCTCAGACATCAAAATGAGCATGCAGGAAAAGCTGCAAAGGACTCCCAGTTAAGGGGCTGTTAGAACAGTTAACCTAAAGAACCACACATGGCTTTGCTACAGAACGGCCAAGAGCTTCAGGCATGAGGTCTCATCAACCAGACCCTTTTATTTATCGTCAAATAACTCCTATAAAACGCATTTATCGTAAGGAAAAACACTGACGAAGAGGACCTCAGGGACATCTTGGCTTCACTTCTTTATTGCCATACATAAAGATACTGATAAACCCTTAAGAAGTGCGTTCTTCTAGCACAGCACTCTACCATATTGCATTTTTTATTTATTAATGAATGACACGTCATACATTTTTACCTGTTTATAGCTACATGTAATATTACTATATTACTATAGCAGCTATAAACAGTCCTCTCTCCTCTTTCCCTCACTTTCTCTTGGAGGTAATAAAAAAGAAATGCAGCTTGTTGCCAAAAAAAACTGAAAAACACAGTGTACTCTGTCCTGAGACCTTCCCATGGTGGTAAACCTAAAGCTACAGTCTTTTAAATATTTATTTTTTACATTTACTACTACTTTGCTCTGCACAGTTGGGATGTCTCTGCCTTATAGAATTGCATCGCCATAACAAAGATTCAACAGCAAAACATTTTTTTATTTCATTTAATTCATTATTAGCCTTAGATTATGGAGTGTCTGCCTCTGCAATAAGCAATACTACTATAGAAATGTATCATTACAAGCACCTTCATATAAACCTGCGATTGACCTTTTTGATGATACCACTGTCAACGCTGGATACACGGTTGCCCAGGTAGTTTATGTCCCATAGCCAACATTTACTGCGGTTAAAGGGGAAGTTCACTTTATTTCACATTTGAGCAGTTCTGCTTTGACGCGATTTGAAACCAGTCAAAAAGTGGAGTGGTTTATCCCGGAGTCCGGTGTTTTTTTATGGCTATGAAAATCATGTTTTGAGAAAACTGATATAAACAACTTAATTAGCCTACTTAGAGTCACAAATTCATCTGATCATGATATATTTTGCAAATCAATCATCGGCGGAGAAAAAAACGACAAGGAATTCACCGAGATAATATTTTAGTGAAATAAGGTAAACTTCCTTAAACTTTAAACTAGTAGCTATCGTTAGCTGCTGGCTGAATCTTAAGTAGGCAGGTGCCAATAAATAGTTATATATCATAATATTCGACCGCACGTAAGTGTTAGCATAGATGTAGCAGGTAGGAAGTGGTTAAGCGTGAGATTGAGCTAGATGGGTAATGGCCGCCCCGTTAAACCTGACAGAAAGACCAGCTGTCTTCTGCCAAATTCATTCTGTTTATTGGACACGAGCCTGAAGAACAACAGAAAGTAGTTCTGTTCATTCCAGTACATTTGCTAATACAAGTTAACGCTCATATTTCTGTTTCTGTAGATTGCCATAGTATGTCCGCATGGTTAGCTCTAGCTAGGTAACGTAACGTCTACTGGCAAGAGGAAATGCTAACTGTGTCAGCTAGCACCAGCTATGCTATACTATACTTTACCTTTTTGATTATTATTTAAATTCAACTCTTGCAGAAAATAGACATTACTTTATCTAGCTCATTACATGTAAGCAAAATTCAAAAAATGGCTTCAATATCATGACAATGTTGCTAATACTGTTGTGATGAACTTACAGGATTTGCAGAGCGGAGATCTTGTCCTTTAGCAGCTCCTGAGCTTTGTTAAAGTCAGACAACATGATTTGTGTTTCTCTGTTGTGGCTTACGTTGAGCTCGCCTATCTCTCTTTCATGCCTCTTAGACAGATCTTGTTCATGAGCCCTGGAAACACATTGAACTCACAATCAGCATTCAGCATTCAACATGAAGCAAACTGGAAATATGTTAAAACACGAAACATCATAATTGTTCTAAGCGTTTATTAGATTAGCGGTTAGCATTGCCGCCTCACAACTGCATGTTCTCCTCATGTCCATGTGGGGGTTCATCTGGGTACTCCGGTTTCCTCCCACCTCTCAGAAACATTCTTCTCTATTTCATCTGTGCTAATTTATTGTAATGCTTAACTGTAGCTGTTTAACTTGAAAGAAAAAAGAAAAAACTTGCATGAAAACAGAAAACTGCCCATCAACTAGGTGTGTGTGTGTGTGCGCACTTTATTTCTGGGACTGAGCGATAGTGCGATGAGCCGATGTCTGAAAAATCCATTTAACGCACTCAAGAATTCAATATAATACAATTTAGAGCTGTTTAAAGGTAACACAATGCAGAGCAGTCTCGTAATTCAATTTTAATAAATGGAGCGAGACAGTCCTAAAAATACGGGCACAGAAGGAGAGAGGAAGCGAGAGAGAAATTCACAGTGCTGATGGAAAATCATTGGATAACATTTCTAAAGAATAAAAACTGGTAGTGGAAAGAATTGTATGTGTGTGAGATCAGACTTTTAACTGATACACACACTATTAAAGCTGGTGAATTCATTCCAGGTGGCGAATTTCCACGATTTCTGAATTACATTTTAGGATTATACAGAAAAGCTCACTTAATACCATCTCATTTGGTCAATAGAAATGTGTTTTTTGGTCTCTGCTGTGTGGTTTATTCCTGACAACAGACGGAGTGCTGTGAGTAAAATCGGTTGCGGCGAGAGAAAGAGATACCGCTTCACACTGCCTCGGGCTTGCCAGAGAAAATCACTTCCTCTGCCCTCCTAATGCCTGCTGAATTAACCTTTACGGCTACACCGATGGAGAGGCTTTTTTTTTTTTTTTCTTTTTTTTTTTAAATCAAGAAAAATAGCCCTTCAATAAATGACTCCACCACAGATGCTAGACTTGCAAAATTGTTCTTTCCTTTGCCGGGATACAATAAAATCAATTCATTTCATTCATTGTATAACACTTCCGTTTTTCTCGACTGCAACTTAAATGGAAATGAAAGGCGAATACATTTGATTCAGCTTTCTTTTCTTCCTGGTTTTTCTGTGGTGCTAAAAAAAATTCCCCCGAAACAGAATGTCTGAAATACAGGCAGATTGGCATTAAATTAGTATCCAGTGTCGGCATTTTGTAAAAAGCTTTAGCTTTAACCTTTCCCTGCTGTGTCATTGGTTTGTTACCTGATTGTGTTCACCTGTTTTATGTTTAGCTCTAGTTAGTTTATCTATTGATGTGTTGGTCATTCAGTACATCATCAGTTGTATTTGTGCATTACTAAACCTTAATCTTCTAGTTTCTTGTGTTTACTGTTAATGTCTTGTAGTTTTTAAAAAATAGATATTTCTATGTTTATTCTGTCTACCTGTGCCCACGTGCTGTATTCTGGTTGCGAGATGAAACTGAGCTTACGCACTTGCATCCTGCCTCTCATCGCATATTATAGACACCAAGTGTATTTTTTTTTATACTCAATTCTTATTCATCACTGACAAACTGCACAATTTACCAAATAATTAGTAGCCTTTGTTTAGATTAGTAATGTTAGCAAAGCACAAGCTACGAAGTGTAACGTAAAGTGTTTTCTTTAACACTGCAGGGAATCTCAGGAGCCAACAGTTGGTCTCTTTAATAATGACCGCTGAGAAGAATGTTTCTCACAAATGACTGAGGTGAGTGTTAAACTCCCATAGTGGACCCTGGGTTACAATGTCATGGCTGGAACGTATAACATCCGAGCAGCTGCTTCACGAGACCTTTTTTTAGTCCTCACTTCATCCCTCCATCTTGTCCCTCGTTTTGGTTACCTTGTTTGATCACAAGCAATTTCTTTGAAGTTAAACTTGCAAATCAGTCAATTGCTTTTAGCTCATCTATAAATACTTTACCATAAAATATCCCATGCTATTTAACTTTGTAACATCATTTTGTCTTGGTCTTTATGTTTCCAGACAATAATATTCAAAGTTACACTCCTGTTAATATAAAAATCTTGTTTGACTGTAAAATAAAGAAATTGGTAAAAAAAAAAAAAAAACTTTTATTTTATTTGAGCATGTACTGTTGCTGAGAGATGACAACATTAGTGAAACAGGAAATTATTTCCCCTAACCTGTAAACCTGAAAAGGATAATTTATTAAGAAAAAAAAAAACAATGTTTACATAATAGATTATTCAACATAATTAAATGAACTGATTTATGTTCAGTATTAGTCATTATTTAAGAACTGCTTGCAAGAACTTGCTCAAAACATTTGTTCCAGTGACACTTAATGAATAAACATCTATATTAAGACTTTCATCCAACAGTTGCTTTGACTTGCTATGTGTATGTGTGCGCCTGTATATTGTTAACCCCTTCTCAATGCTGATACAATGCATCAGACCCCTGCATGTATCATCGTTTAATAAAGCAGCTGCTGCAAGCTTCATCATTCCTCATCAAAGAGCTAAGCGTTATACAAGAGAAAATCCTAAATTATTTTAAAAACTCTGTGTTAAGAGCCCCAGTGTCATTTATATGGAAGTGTGTGTTGGATTAATGCCCAGTAAACGGACCTGATGTGCAGATTGGCTTCGCTGCGGACACGCAGAACTTCTTTCCCCTTCAGCTCCAGTTCTTTGGTCAGCGTGCTGATGGTTTCGTTCAGACAGTGAATCTCATGGTCCAAATCAGTGACACGGTTCTTCCTGCTGTTTGCATCCTGCTGCAGGTCCGAGAGACGAACCAGCAGATCCTGCTCCTGAAATACAACACATCCAAAATCACAGAATTAAAACCAAAGTGTCAGAGTCTCAACATGGGCTGCACAATGACCGCGTACTCAAGTGTCCATATCTGATTTTGCCATGTTGTGTGTATCTATGTATATATATATATATATACTCAGCAAAAAAAGAAACGTCCCTTTTTCAGGACTGTATATTTCAACAATAATGTTGTAAAAATCCAAATAACTTTACAGATCTTCATTGTAAAGGGTTTAAACAATGTTTTCCA
>JAQQZX010000005.1:22895541-22922317 GCA_030068355.1 Notoglanidium maculatum | reverse complement strand
GGTTAATTGAACATGCATGGAAAACATTGTTTAAACCCTTTACAATGAAGATCTGTAAAGTTATTTGGATTTTTACATTATTGTTGAAATACACAGTCCTGAAAAAGGGACGTTTCTTTTTTTGCTGAGTCTATATATATATATATATATATATATACACATACATACACACAATATATAGTTAATAGTTTAATAATACACTTCTGAGCTTTTTAGATTTAAACATCATTCATCGACTTGGACGGTTTCTTACATTACCCACAATGCCGTTTGGCAACCTGCTGATAATGGGAACGATGCGGCAGCGCTTCAGTCCTTAAGTCTGTTCACCTTCTTATCTGTATTCTCTGCTCAAACAGATCAGCTTTCAAAGCTTTAACTTTCATGCTAATCCTACCATCAACACCGTAACGCTAGTCATTTGGTAGCTTGCTAACTAATGGAGCTGAATCTCTGCCGCAGCAAAAAACAAATGTGTCATATCATCTGGAACTTTGAGTCCAACGTTCGAATCAACATCTCTTTTATCTCTTACATTGGATTCCTCATTAATATGAAATCGCTGGAAAATGGCGAGTAAGGAAAGAAGTTCTTCTGCTTTTGTTTTAGGCGCTACCAGCAAAATCTGAGAAATTTCATTTAGGTTTGAAATCATTGAAATGGTTTAAAAATGCAGAACTTAAAAGGCTTAAACGCGTCTAGCTTGCTTCAAAAAGTAAATAAATAAAAATTGGCCGAATCGTCGTTTGTAGTTTGTAAGTTTCTTAGTTTACCTCCACTTTTTTTTCTGAACTTGTTGAATGCTGTTTGATTTGGTAATTAATTGGAAATATAATGAGTAATTCCTCACTAATAATTAATTGACCACATAGAATTCATAAGATCTGATTCGAATGTAGCGCATTTTAAAGAAATATTATTTTATTGCCCTGTTTATGCCTTTAATCAGCTTTGCCTACTATTTTTATAGTTAAAAAAAATAGAGGATTCATTACGGTTCCTGACGTCTATAGTCAGTTTGAAGAAATTAATGAGGACATTAAGAACAGAACTGGAGCACAACCTGGAAATCCAGATTCAGCTTAGTATATAGCACACATCCCTGATTCGACTGAATTTCTTAGAACCTGCTTATGCAAAATATTAAACGGGTAGGTCATGCGACAAGCGCAGTGCTGTATTATTAATGTCATAGCTGTACCAGAAGGAAGGACAGAGAGAGAGAAATGGTGAGAGAATGGGAAGCAAAGCCAGAACGTACGATTAATGTGAAAACGGAAATGTGCGAAGGACACTAACTTCTCCTATTCCTCATTTTCATCGTTCACTTTCCTGTAAAGTGGGGCTCATCCCGAAGCAAATTCATCACTGTCACGATCGAGCTCAGGCTCCTGCGGCTGCTACCTGTTCGTGACAGCCTCGTTTATTTCCATGCTTAGCTCTGGGAGACGCACAGATGTGTCGCATCTTCCGCTTTTTAATAAATCCAGCTAGGAAGATTCATCTTAGCTCTTGCGGTTCTGTTTCTTTCTCTTTCCGTTTCTATATCTATATCTCTCTGTAAAACCAGAACAGCGTCAACTTGCATGTCTTCACTCGCTCCATGTAATCCACTAAACCTCATCTCTTTATATGATTTATATATTCCTGTCATCTTTCATGAAATATCATAAAGTCAGCTCCAAAAATTACTACCAAAAGCTATTTTTGCTTCCTAGCTGAAATTTGCGCAAACGATGTGTATTGTTGTTGTTGTGACCTCATAAAAAGTGAAACAAATGATGTCAACGTGATGGTAGGCGTGTCTACTTCTTGATTCTGATTGGTCAAAAGGTGTTAAGTAAAGTTGTGCCAACTGCAAAGCATTATGTTAATACACTTGTTCGAATGTATTGTCATTTCTATAATAACACAGGATTTACATAGGTTTTTTTGTTCCCAAGTTGAATTTCATAACAAAATATTTTACACCGTTTTCGTTTCACAAATGAGCAGATGTTGGTTTCCCTCTTTGCCCTGTGTCCAAAATTTCACACTGTAAGCCTTTTAATAAACCCTTAGGGCTGCCAGAATCTAGTCTCAAATTGTCCTGGTATATCCTGGTCTTTGGATGAACTCTGGAAGAAACATCTGCTGATGCGATGTTTGTTTGAAATTCGTGCAGCTGAAATTGCCTTCCCTTACTCCTTTTTATCAGTGTTGACAAGCTTTCATATTTTAGGTCAAAAGTGATATTTAATTTAAAAAATATATCATCTGCCATGTCTGCTTTACTGGAGTAACAGTTTCAGTGATATTCATACTACATCATAGCTCTCTTGGAACGCTGTTTGTCCACTCAAATTAGTGGAGCAGAAATAACCATTGCATAAGTACATTTCTAAAATATCTTGTCAAGTTTATTTAGCCAATTGGTTAGTTTTACCGAAATCCGCACACAGTTCTAGACCTCTAATGAGCAAGTCAGAGACGTCAGTGGTAGTAAAACATTTCCTGGACAGCGTTTTTGACTTGATGAGGCTTTATTCAGTTAGAAAAGGGCTTGCAGCTTGCAGTTTTAAATATATTCTTGCCCTGAATGAAGGATTGACCAGGACACCGACTGAAACCCAGAATTCCACTGAAACTCAGCCAACTATTGTATAAGTTATGATTCTTGTGTTTTTAAGAGCCCTAAATATATTATAGGAATTATCCATAGTGTTTAAGACGTTTTGATGTAAGTTTGAAGGACAAGAAATTTTGCAAACTTAAATGAGTAACTTAACATGTTGCACAGGTCTGGATTTTTTTAATGATTTGAGGAATAAACGCAATTACTGAAGTCAACGTCTAACCCTAACCCTAACCCTCTGTACAAGTGAATAAAACTTCATGACACATCAGGACATTTCTTTGCTCTGGCTTTTGAACTCTTTTATAAAGCTTTTTTTTTCTTTCTTTATTTTTTTCCAAGGGATTATTCTGAAATAAAGATGGCTTTTTTTTTTTAAGCACACATTCAAAAGTCTGATAAAATCCCAATCGATCCGGTTTTTCCGAATTTGTTCATTTGATGTTCATTTTGAGGAAGGAGCCCAGACTCCAATCAGAGTACTCTGGCCTCATGGTTACTCAAAGAGATTTCTAAGATACGTTAAAGCTGAAACCTTAACAACCCTTTCTTCCAACCCATCAAATTGCAAACCAGACCCCAAGGATGTAATCCCATTAATAACCACGTACAACAATAATTCCAAAACACTTTAATCAAATACAGTTTCTCATGGCTCAAAAGGTACATACTCTGTTACGAAAATTTTCAATAGTTTCAGCCTACAGGAAAAACAAGAATCTCAAGGACATTCTTGTTAGATCTAACATCAAAACAGGCCCTGACAGGGCCCCTCTGGTGGGCTCAAAACATTTTAAACAGCCAAAGGTCCTTTGGATTGGGTCAAAGAGATACACCCTTCCAAAACAAGTGAACCTTTACACAAAGAATCTTGTTTACATGATCCACTGCACGCACTATAACTAAAGATACACTGGAGAGACCAACCACCACAACAATCTTTGGACTACACCCTTTCTTCCCCCTCGAACAAGCCAAGCACAGATAGATACATGGATATGTGGATTGGTTTGTATTTATAAATATATTTGTATGTATATATGGTGTATGTGTGAATACATAAGTAATATGCTTATACATGTTTATATGTGCTTGGTATGGATATATCTGTCCAATTGGTATGCTTCTCTCGAATACATCAGCAACAGACCATTTTGGGTCTCCCTCTCTCTTCTCTCTCACCTCCTTGATATATAGATTTTACCTCCTGAATCCTATCCCATAACCCTAACCCTGACCCTAATCCTAATCCTAACCCTAACCCTGACCCTAATCCTATTTTCCTATAAGAGCATGGCCTGAAGTGGTTTATTCTTCTTATATAACAACAATTTGCCAACACTAACATTTATTATTACAACAAACATTCTTTTGAAAAAAAATCCATTTACAGTTACATTAAATGGCGTGGATCAGCTGTTAAACGGGCCGGCTAACCCTTCCCATAATCCTCTGCTCCATGTAGCGAGTCGCCATTTTCAGTGCCATCAATATTCCAAAAACAATCCACAACAATCCTAGGCCATAGAGCTTAAACTGTTAATGTGAAATTGAAAATATTTTGTAAAGTAACTATATTTTAAGTTCTTCTGAACTGATCCATTCTCTTGTCGTATGAGTTTTCTGTACGTGACTGGCTTCGGCCATGTTTTGTTCAAAGCTTCCAGGTATGACAGATGAGTGAAGAAAAAGATCGAGCTGCATTTCAAAGAGATCACTAACAGTGAATTTGCAGGGGTTTTGCCGCACAGAGAGCTAGCAGGTAGCAGTCAAAACAAAAGCAACGCGCTGTGGGAAAGGTGAGCCGGCCCCTTTAAATAAGCTAGGTCTCAGTTCTGTCACGTTCTCTTGAAGTTAATAGGAGAGCTTGTTAGGACGAGCTCATCAATATAAACCCAGCTGTACCTACGCTCAGAGATGACGTTATAGAACATTACTCAACACCTTTTGACCAATCAGAATTGAGAATTCAGTGATACGGTGGTATAATTAACTATATTTATTTTTCAGTTTCTAGCAGATTTGTTTAGAGCTCTGCAGATTGTAGAAAATAAAAATGAAAGAGTGTAGAGTTGTGTGTGTTTGTGTGTGTTACTTACATGCTGTTCGCAGCACTCCACTGTTTTGTCCAGCTCTCTTTTGGCCACTACCTTTTCTTGCAGGTGTTTCTGTCTCAGGTGTTCAGTAGCTGTGGCATGCAGGTGATTCAGCTCGGATCGCAGAGAGGCTACAGCGTGCACACACACACACACACATTGTGTATGAAAATAATACATGCCTGGAGGGTCTAATGTGGCACCGCGTGCGGTGGAGTGCCACTACACCCCCAAATGTGTTATTTTTGTATACACAATGATTATATTTTTTGCTTACTAAAAAAACATGTTTTTTCTTTTTAAAAATTTGCTTATTATTAGTCTCAGATTATGTGCGGTGTCTAATGTAGAAGTCCCTGTGTATGAGGTGCCACTATCGAAACTATAATGTATTAGAACAAGTATTGATCTAATAGTATTAGGAGGTTACAACTACAAAACCGGTCACATGACCTATCACATGATCATCTACCTGGACTTCTGATGCATTGATATAAAGCTTTACGTAGAAGTATGCTACTTTTACAATACAAACTTTAAAGCCCAGCATAACATCTGTAGTTTTTGCCACTTTCACCAAAAAAACAGACACCATCTGCTGCTCAGTGAATCTGAAACCGGCTAAAATTGTCGAAGAAAATAATTCGTTTTTGGATCGTTAGTAAAGAAGAGGACTCTGTTCATATTCACTCAATTAAGAACAAAGACACATGTTCATACTATATCCTTTTCACAGACAGAAATGCACTCAAATGAATGGCAGGCAAAACATGTAGCAGTATAACGCACTGGCACTAGCTGATTCGAAGCTCATTTGTAAATTGCATCCTGTTACGTTAGCGTATTATTAGTGTGTTGATTGTGTGTGTGTGTGTGTGTGCGTGTGTGTGCGTGTGTGTGTTAAAACACACCAAGCATGGCCTTTCCTTCATCTTCGAGCTCGAAGCGCAGAGTTTGCAGCTCTTGATCAGACTGTTGCTGCAAAATCTCCAGCGTCTGTCTGTGGGCTTCTCTCAGCGCATGCAGCTCCTCACGCTGCTCCTGCTTCAGCCGGTCCTCCAGGTCCTACACACACACACACACACCCACACACACACACAATAAGTGTTACACCATCTCTATTGGTATAACTCTGACCAAGTCACCTAATACCTTGATTGAATTCTAGTGAAGCTAACACTACAATCCTCACATTAAACATTCTGCAAGGAATAACACAATATTAGAACGTTTCTATAAACCTGTGATCTGCTTTGTAGCAGACCGACACGCAAATACACAACATTACAGAAACACTATCCCTACATTTCATTATGTAACAAATCGTGACAAATCAGTTTCTCACGCTTTACAGTGCTGGATACGAGCTTAGTCGCTGCTCTATTTTAAACGAGCGCATCCCACAAGTCCACCCACAAAAGCCAAAAAACAGGCCATCCGAAGCCTGCGTCATCATACGCACAAGCGTTATGCGATGAAAGCTACCACTCTGTTTTATTTATTTATTTGTTGGTAATCCAAGGCAAAAGCAGCTTATAGAAAGGACTCTCTCGACCTCCAGCTTGAGAAAAAAGCTCTTAGGCTCTGTGACGATGCTTTCTGCTTGTTCTTGTCTCATTTCATCAACTATGCCAGAACAGTTTCAACAACCTTTTGCATGACGATAGAACACTCTAGAAATGTCCCCGACCTTCCTGAGGCCTAGATCTGCCTACTAGCTACGTGCAAGCAATTAAGACCGAACATTCTGGACTGAGAACACAATAGAAAGCTACAACCTTATTTCCTCCAGTTCCTGGTTGAGTTCCTGTTTGGCGTTCACACGGCACTACAGGAACCATGATGCAGCTGTTACAGCATGAAAACGTACAGCAAAGGAACAAATTCACCCTTTGACTAAAGTTTGTAACTCGTAATTTTCAACCTCCGACCAAAGAACTAAACCAAAGAACGCCTGTTCAACTTACTTGGGAACTCGGAAAGGTCTCAAAAAGTTTAGCACGTGACGCCAAATCAACATGGCTGTTCACAACATGTACTGTAAACATAGTAGCACTTCTTGACATTAAATGATGTAGAGAAATGTATTTGCTTTAGCTCAGTCAACATTGAGACGTATTTGCTTGTTAAATCTATATCACTGTCTATGTTTTACTGTTTTGAGGTGAACATACAGAACGTCACTCATCACAGTGATATCAGAATCCCAACAAAATATGAACATGGAAGCATCCATGTTTTTCCCCCACGTTTGCATTTCAAGCGTCAAATGCAGCATTAGCCGTTGCTTGAACTTTTCCCAAACAGAACGATGCAGCGGCGCTTTATTCTGTCCAGCTCTCTCATATGTACATGCTATTCAAAAACATCAACCTTCACCTTTCATGCTAAAACCTCCTTCAACACTATCATGCTAAATAGCTCAGCCTCTTCCACAACATGATATATAGCTTCATTGCATTCTGGGACTTTGAGTTTGCGTTTGATGTTTGATGACATGGTGAGCGAGAAAAGAAGCCCTTGCTCTTTCGATATTAGGAGAGGAGTTTCCCTTTAATGTTGTGTGTAGAGCGGACACTGTGTGTGTATGGGTGTCGTGTACACTTACCCTAAGCTCGAGCTGGCGCGCCTCCTCCAGGTCCTGCATGGTGCAGCAGTGGGCGTCCTGTAGGCAGTGCTCTCGTTGTTGATGCTCCAGCGCTATCTCATGCAGCTCCTGGGCCAAGTGCTGTCGCTCCTGAGTGAACTGAGACTGCAGCTGCTGCAGAGCGCTGTTCGACTGCGAGAGCTGCAACTCCAGACTTTGCTTCAGTAAGGAGATCTAAAACACACACACACACACACACAGTAATATTGGAACGAGATAGACGCATGAACGAATACAACCTAACAGCAATAGCAATAAAGACTTGAAGCCCAGGGCAGTGTAAGTGTAAAAAGGGGCGGAGTCAGCAGGAATACATTAGGAAGAAGTGTGGTTAAGGCATGCCTCTACATTATTCAATTAAATCAGCTCTGATTTCCTTTAAAAAAATGTTTACACTCAAAAAGTCCATTCCACCAACATGGACTCTCAGGGTTCCCAGAATCGTCACACAAATAACAAACTACTTACTCGATCACGTGTCCCATGACATGATGCATCAATACTAAGATAGAATATCTGAATACACAGTTTGAAGCTCCGGTACCCAGCATAACATCTGTACTTTTTGCCACTCTCATTCCGTTAGTGACATTACTGAGTCTTTTGTTTGTGTTGTGCTTTTTTGGTATCATTCTGGTTAGTTTTGTTGATTGATTTTCTGTCTAGATTAGTTACATCTGTCTGCTGATTACCTCATACTCTGCCTGATATATCTTTAAAATTGCAATGTGAGTTATGGGTCAAAGCAACACTGAAGAAGGGCTCGTTTAATTTTTTATTTCCTCTAGGTAACGGGATCATTTTTCCCCATTAGAAAGCATTCACAGAGATGCAAGTCTGAGTGGTTTATCTAACTCCGTTTACAACATGACTCATAATGCCAAACATGACCAAGCGATCACAGCATCAATGCTACACGAACCCTTATGAAAGAAGAAAATTAGAAGTAAAGAGAGCAGGTGCTTGTACCTTTACGGTTTAAAGATCTTTTAATGAAATATTCACTTCATTCTTCCTAAAACACCGAGATGCGCATAGCTGTAGGCGTTTATGTAATATCTGCAAGGCCACCTGAAAAACAGAGATCTTTGAGATAAACATGGGATCGTGGCCTGCGAACGCCTTGTTAATAACACAGACCTAAATTACATCCTGCAGGGAAGCTAGATGCAATATCCAGATTCTTAGGATGAAAAAACAAGGCCAAAAAAAAAAAAAATCTGATTTTTTTGCAGCTTCATCTTCTGTAGCTCAGTTTCACATCATGCCTATGGAGCTATCATCGAAATATGGATTTAAATATTTTAATCTGGCTCGGTGATAACGTTGTAAGGGCGTCTGAAGGTTTTATATCCCGGAACCACCAGAGAACTGCTATTGAGAAGGGTGTAGACCTTTTACAATGAGGTTAGACCCAAGTTTGTTACTGGGGTAGAAATCTAAGGTGGCATAATTCATGTCAGTATGGATGGAGTACGATCTCTATCGGACACCCCAAGCAACATTTGTCCGTCGTTTAGAAAGCTATGAAAAAATCATAGCTCAATGCTAAATGTATAAATTCATATGTGTAGCTGCAGGACAGTTGCTTGTGTCTGTACGTTCTGAGATGGACCCCTGAATGTTGACACTGATAAATCTTAAAGTGCCAAACACGCCCAACACCTCTCATGGGTAATGAACAATGCTAAAAGAGAGCCTTCTTGCTAGCATGTGTGCCTTGTACAAGTTTGTTTTGAATTGCTGCCCATTTCAAAATAAAGATAACTTAACTGCCTGGAAGCCAAAGAACGATAAAAACAAGAAGAAAAAGAGGAAAAGAGGAAGAAAAACTGAAAGAAGTCATGGAGATAAACTAATAACAAAATAATTAAGGTTCTACAGTGCCAGGCTAAGTTATATAATGCTAGCCCAACATCATTTTAGCGGCTAAGCAGCTAGCTAAGAGTAAACACTTTGTCTGGAGCATGCATTGCTAATTATTTAGCAACTTTCTTGGTAGAATTTAAAGTTTATTGAGTGTGTAAAAGTCTAACTAAAGGTGTTTTGTTGTAGACTATGTGATGTAATGATTTGGTTTATCTAATTGGGAATGATCTAGCACCACATCCTAGCATGCAGAATATAGCGCTATATAAGGCTAACATTTTCAGACAGTCATCCTGTAGTTGACTCATTGGATTAATTATTTATAGGCATTTGGGTAACATAATGGCAATAAAGAGGAAAAAAGTGCCAACTATAGAATTGCCTCTGTCTGTAAAGATACATTTATTTAACATTTATGGAAGGAGTCTGCAGTGTAAGCACTTTTTTTGAAGTTTTTTGACAAGGGGCAGAGGGTTTTTTCAGCACGTCAAAAAAAAGGGGGTTAGTGAGGAAAGGTCTGCTATAACGTAAGAGATAATCGTACCTTGTTTCACCGACAAGACAGTAAATATAAACGGATAAAAAGTACACCACGCCTTCATTACATTAGTTGCATCATGTATCATTCCTTAATTAACTGTCTATCAAAATACCTTTTGTATTTTATCTTGTCACACACTAATAATTGTGTCAGATGATTATGATTTGCATTATAGACTACTAAAACGTAATTTAAAACAGTAGTAAAAAAAAAATGTATTAGTAGTAAAACATTAAGGAATAAGTGGGGAAAATGGATTTTCTATTACTTGAACAAGAAAAAAAAAATCAAAGAATTGTACTTCTAGTACAATGAAAAAAACCAAACAAAAACAAAACAAATTAATGCAATCTCAAAGACAACAGCAGTGCTATTGCCAGATATTTGAGCCAGCAGCTTTTCTTTTCTCCTTAGTGACAGACTGAGATAGCGCAGTGGACAAGCTGTCATATTCCTTCATGTTACTCTGTGAGATGAACGCACCGGGAACAGAAAACATACACCGCTGACTGCTTTGAAAATTGAGCCGCCCAGTGAAATATTTGACTTAAATTGTATTTATGTTACCCAACAGTGCGGGTCACTGGGCTGTTGGCGCATCCTGACAAAATACTAGCTAATCCCTGACAACATCTGAGCTCCGAATAGAACTTCATTTAGGATTAATGTCTAAGTGAGGGCTGAATTACAGCATGTTGTCTGCCAGCAGGCACTTAATACAGGCGTCTGCTTTGAATGTGGGACGGAGAAATTTCAGAGGACAAAATGCACACTGAACCAGTTTCACACACATAATCAGAGATGTCATACACCAATTGTCATACTTTTTTATTTTGAAAATGGCACAAACGTGTGCTATTCGCATGTGTGTGTGTGTGTTAGAGACCATATAACACAAGCATCTGTAATACTACAGAAACCGTAATGAACGTTAAATATCAGCAAACTACTTCAGTTTTTTACTGAAACAGCAAATTGTCCCATAAGTAGCTAAAATACTTGACAAGCTTATTTTTGCACTAACTCAGAACAACAGCAGCTGAAATAAAACCATCACATATACGATATGCTCCGAGAATGCATTAGCTGATAACACATCTGATCATTTTATAATATAAAATCAACTATATAACAATCAATGGAGTAATGGTGCGAGTGTTTGCATGAGAGAACTTCAGTCCCCTGAACACTGACCATTAAGACAAACATACTATAAACTAAGTTCGCAAGTTAAGCTGTAAATAGTGAGCTGAAAGACGCTTCCATGAGAAGAAACGCATCTGGAATGAATCAATATCAGAGGAAACATTATGTTCTGCTGTGTTTAGAGACGTTATAAGAAGTTGCTGTTATGCAAACTGCTAAAATGTATCACAGTGAAATATCACAAGCTAGGTGTTCATCAGGACTCAACAATTTTTCAAGCAGATGGGAGTGGGAGGACGGATATGAGGCCACGCTGATTAACATGAGAGCATTAGACGTGTTTACCGAACTTCAGTAAATACTTTATCCATGTCAGGAAGTGACTTTTATGTTTTGGGATAATAGAACTATCTAGGTTCGTTAGAACATATCTTCAGCTTGTATAAGTAAATATAACCGAGAGAGTGGGTGGGAATTTCTTCAGGACTCGTATTAAAAATAACAGTGGACTGTTTTTGAGACTTCAGAGGATAATATAACAAAGACGTGAGCCAATGTTGGGTCCAGAGCAAGGCTCTTAACCTTCGACTGATCAGCTCTATATTTGAAAAAAAAAAACAAAACGTGATAAAAATGAATGAATTTTTTTCAACTCTATCATAGGTTAGCTGTCAAATGGGGAGGGTGAAGGGTAACACGTGCTTGCTTAGAGACACATTAAGCTAGCTAGCTGCATCTCTCTGATGGCCCATGATCGCTGGTGTCTCTGTGTCTGTTACTGACAGAGGAGCGCACGCGCGCGCGCGAGAGAGAGAGAGAGCGAGAGAGGGAATCATACCTTCCAGCCAGCGCGCACAGCCAGTTTTGCTCCCTTGGCACCCAGCCGCAGATGGCTGTAGAGCAGGGGTCTTCAATCTTATCAGTCAAGGGCTGGCGTGGCTGCAGGCTTTCATTCCAACCAAATAGGAGGCACACTTAATAGTTGATTGGAGACCAAGATGAATTAATTAAACCAGTGGAATCAGGTAAGCCTCCTGTTTGGTAGGAAGCCTGTAGCCACTGAAGACCTTTTGTGGATAAGATTGAAGAGCCCTGCTGTAGAACATTATTCAGTGTCAAGTTACTAAACAATCTTGCTTAAATGACTTAATACCACATTAGACTAGGAATATTTCAAAGCAATAATACTTCTATGAACAAATGTGATTAAATAAATACTAACCAGATTCCCAATGGAGAGATTATCGTTGTAAAGTTGTTCGTTAGCAATTACAGTTATATGAGGGGGTGATATGTGGTATGAGGGGAATAAAAGACTTCAGATTGTGCTGTTATAGGAAATAATAAACAGAAGTTGGGGGTGGTAACAGTATCTCCATAGTACTCCACCTGGTCATTGATTATTTTCCTATCACAACATGCTTTGTCATATTTTTTCCTTTATAACTGCTATAAAAATATATATATACTATATATATTTCTGACTTGATGAAAGGGAAAAAATTTAAAAGAAAGGAAAAGGAAAGGAAAGAGTTTGCTTTACACAGAAAGGATTGATTTAGGTGTTGCAGTGCATGAAAATGTAATTCATTAAAAATGATTAGAACATGGCGAGATAATGCCGTCCAATAAGTACCAGTCTTCTGATATGAGAAAATAACAGTGCCTGGTTTGCGTCTTGGCATTTTCCTTCATTATTTTCTGATAACACTTTGTCGGGTGTTATCTCTTACATTCTATATAATTGCTTACTGTCAATGACTGTCGCCCCGTGTACAGAAACTGACATGTACATCATGGTGATTGGGTTATACATAGAAAAACAGCTGCTTCGCATTATTAATCTCACTTATTTATAGCAAGCAGTGACTCATCAGCCCAGATGCGTTTTAATGCTGCTCCCTCACAAAGATGTCAAAAAACACAGTGCCAAACTGAAGCAAATTGAGATTAAGGCAAATGACACACATTCTCAAGGTGACAACCATGAGAGTGTGCTACCTGCTCTAGGAGATCCTCCACCCTCCTCTGCCAGCTCTCTTTGGCTGCCATGATCTCCACATCTCTCTGCTGAGATAGCTGGCTGAGCGTCAGTTGTTTATCAGCGTCGTATTCGTCTGTCAGCTCATCTCTTAGCGTCTTCAGTTCAGCTCTGCACACACACACACACACACACACACACACACACACACTATGCTTATGGGGTTCTTCCGTAGATAAATATCTCAAACCATACCCCTAACCCTAACCTTAACATCAATATCCAAAAGAAAATCTTTTACCTTTTCTTCATAGGGATCAACCAAGCGTTAGCATTAAAATAATTTTGGCTTATATCTCTAAAAAAATGATCCAGGTCAGGGATATAGTAGATTCAGAGCTAAGCAATTTAGCATAGCCAGTCAACCTACAGGCATGTTTTTGGGAGATGGAAGGAAACTCGAAAACCCAGAGGAAACCCACATAGACACTGGGAAAACAGGAAACTCAACTTGAGCTCAGGATTGAATCTGGGATCCTGATGCCGTAAGGTAGCAATGGAGTAAAAGCAAACTTTAGAAAAGAGCCTCAAATCAACCTAGACTGTCTCGTAAACCAAATAAAATTAAATGGTCTAACTGGAACCAGAGCAATTTACGTATGAATGTAAAAAGAAAAGGATAGAAATTAAAATGAGCAATCAATATAGTACCCATTGTTTAAGCATTATAATATACAATATATAGCCAAAGTTTTGTGAACACCTAACCTCCACTCTTCTAGGAAGGCTTTCCAATACATTTTGGAACAATGCCCATTCAGCTACAAGAGCATTAGAGAGGTCAGTGGCCTGGATTGTGGTTGGCTCATCTCAGAGTGGGGTTCGGTGGGGTTGAGGTCAGGGTTCTGTGCAGGACACACAAGTTCTTCCACTTCAACTTTGGCAAACCATGTCTTCACGGAGCTAGCTTTGTGCACAGGTGCATTGTCATGCTGGAACAGGTTTGGACTCCAGTCAAAGGAAATTGTAATGCTACAACATACAAAGACATTCTAAACAACTGCATGATTCCAACTTTGTGGCAACAGTTTGGGTGTGATGGTCAGATGTCCACATACTTTGGGCTAAATAGTGTCTTATCTATAAGACATTTCTGCAATGTGGATCCTGGTTACTTTACCTCAGAGCATCTGTCCACTTGTGATCGAGCTCCTTGGTAATTTTATCCATCTTCTGCTTCTCCTCAGCTTTGATGGCAATGATCCTGGCCTCATGCTGCTGCTTCTGGCTTTCGATCTCTTCCTGTGATAAACAACAGCTGTGTGTGTGTATAATGGATCTTTATCACTAAAGGCAGAGTGATTACAGTTGATTGCACACAGGAATCATTAGAAACACTTGTTTTCGGCATGCTAAGCCTGGACATATGGAAGAAAATTGGCATCCTGGCCACATTCACAACTGAATAGGGCTTAATTTTGCTTTTTCAAATGGAGTATTATTCACCTCGCAGTGGTGTCATGCCCAGCTGTGCTGTAAAATTAATATCCATACATTTTGCCTCACTTGTGACATCTTTTTCCCCCCACAAATCAGGCCCAATGTATTCATATCATGTTTTTCTTTATGAAAGCCCAAATTATTCATAGTCTGACTGACTGCTGCGTGGTTAATGTATGCAGAACTCCTGAGTCATACGATTTATTCTTACAAATACGCATCTTGCTCTTGTTTCTGTCTTGTTGCTGGAAACGTATTCGTGTAGCAACTGCATCAGTCAGCTTCTTTAACAGCTCTGTTGAACTGAATTCAGTTTGGATATTGATCAACTTGGATGTTGTTTTGGATAAATGTGTTTGATAAATGTAAATGTCGATTCATAAATGTTCATGCGTAGGTGTTTGTCTGAGCACGTAGTGTGCGGCTGCAGGATAGAGGTGACACGAGTGCACACTCAACATGCATTTACTAGAGAGAATCTGAGAATTATGAGACTTCTAATCAACATTCATAGCAGGGGTTAAAAGATGAGCAGATGGTGTGGCTGCAGGCAGATTTATTAACAATATCCAGGGACAGGCTGGTAGGTCAAATCTAAAAGCATGTATTCTACTAGGAACAAAATAAAAAAAACTAAACCAACTAGAACTAGTCACTGTTGTACAAAGTGCCCTTGGAACACATTTTTAGATACATATTAACTTCAGAATGAAGTTAGAAAATGAATTGTAACTTTTTTTTTTTTTTTCAAGTTAGTTCTACCAACCTTTGGCTTATGTTACCGCTCTACTGGGATATGTCTCTATCAGCATTGCACATCTGGATTCTGATATTTCTACCCATTATTCCTGCCAAAATTGCTCAATTTCTGTCAGATTTTGTGGAGGCGACTAGTGAAAAGTCTTCCCACATATTTCAGGCCTGAGGTTTTGAACCCCTCCAGTGCAGCTTGGCAGGAACGTCTACCCCAAGTTCAAGTCAAGACTAGAACAAGTTTTCTTTTAGTATTGCTAGTATTGCTAGCGTCTTGCTCTCTATCCTGACCAATTTCCCAGTCCCTCTTAATGAAAAGGAGGGAAAAACTAAATGAAAAATGAAAAACACACACACACACACACGCGCAAAAAAAAAGCACATTCATCTACCTCAACAATTTTGCACATTACATTTGGATTAGCACTGCACTGCACTGTTTGCACATTTGAACACTTGCGCTTTGTGTTGTTTCTGCTATGTTTGCACACATGCACTTCATGTTGTCTTCTGTTGCATACATGCACTTTTGTACTTCTATGTTGTCTTATATGTAGCACCTTGGTCCTGGAGAAACGTTGTCTCATTTCACTATACACTGCATCACATGTATATGGTTGAAATGACAATAAAGCCACTTGAACTTGAAAAGCATCCCTGTGACATGAGCATCACTGTAAGGATGGAAGGATTTTCATGGTGATGTGCAATATTGGATTCCTGCCAAAGGCCAAGTTCAAAAAGGTTGGTTTCATTAGACCAGGGCAACTTTTCCCAAAATGCCTTTTTGCAAACTTTGCCATTTTAATGGGGTTTTTTTTGTGTCTCACCACAGCCCAACTTTGTGGATTGTCCAGGCTATAGTTGTCTTGTGAACAGTTTCTATCTGAGATGTGGATCTCTCCAGCTCCTTCAGAGTTACCCTTGGCCTCTGCTTGCTTCTCTGACAAATGACCTCCTTACCCAGTCACTGACTTGTGGTGGGTCATGCCTTGTTTATTGGTGCTCCGTGGGATGTTCAAATTTTTGAATATTTTTTATAACCAAACACTGACTGAATTTTCTATTATGCTACTTCGGATGGCAACCAGTTGCTCCAGAATTAATTTAGTGGTTTCACATCAACAGCATGGGTATGTATGCTAGGCACTGTATGGTAGAAGTAGCAGATAATAACACCATACGAAACACCAGCTTATCATGGACTCCATACCAAAGATGATTAAATAGGTTTTATTTTTTCTGAATTATAAAACCTACCTGCACATCAGTGAGAACATGATTGGTCTCCCTCACTCTGGCTCTGGTGGCATCCAGCTCAATGAGCAGCTTCTCCTGGTTCTCTTTTAGACATGAGATGTGATTCTCAGCTGAATCCAGGTTTGCGTCACCCTCCCTCACCAGCTCCTTCAGGTGAGATACCTAAAATGGCACACAAAGTCATTCAATCATCACAAAAACCAAACATCCCCAGCCATTTTTATAATACCTTTATTTATTTCAGACCAATATACATTGCTATCTCTGCTTATTTATCCACTATCTCCGCTAACCCCTGAAACTCCCCATGTCTTTATGAAGACATTTTTTTAATGGCTGATATATATGATGCCCCTATGGGTGAGCCCTTATTCTACATTAGCGAGTTTGTCGTCTCTTCTCACATTAAAAGCATACTTTAAAGTCTTATTGAACACTGTAGCATTCAGTAGCCCTGGGTTATTTTTTACCCCTCATGTGCTCTGCTGCTTGATCTTGCCTGGTCAATGCCGATATTATTTACAGTACACTCCGCTGAGTACTTCCAGCCATTTTCTTGCCAAACTCAGGCTTCTGGTAAGCATTTGAGTACCCTAATTCTATCTCATAGGGAGGAAGGGCTCTAGATGGTGCCTAAGGGGCTTGTGATGGGGTGCCAAGAACAAGCAAGCACATCAGATCAGTGGTCCCGATGACAATGTTCATAGTCCTGTCTAAAGAAAGGTAGAAAAGTAGAGCAGACCCTTCAAAACAGGGTATCATACTAATTAACTAACAATTTTCTTGTTCCATATAAACATACCAGGTTTCATTAAATTTGAAATGTTTCCTGGAAGTCATATGCTAAGAGCCACAGGACTGGGTCACATCCATGGACGTACGTGATTCTTACATTTATGTCCCCATTGCCAAAGCAGATTCCATTGTTCCTCGGCATGAAGCTGGGCATCGCTAAGAACGCTCCACCCCAGATATCATCATGCTTGACAGTGAGGTTAATCAAGGACCCAGCCTGTGGTATGGGCTTTTGAAGAGAATGCTTGGACTGATGACAGCAGCTGCATTAGTAATTCCCCTAGGATTGACAGAACTCCGGGCATTTCTGCTATGGATCATCAGCCTGCAACAGGACCCCAATCATCAAAGACTGAAATGTTTCTGTCTCAGTAGAGGCAGGAGCCCAATTATTGGCCAGCTGGTAGTGCAGGGCAGAATGAGTCTTGTTGGAGGCCGTTCCCTGCCGGAGAGAGATAATCACCACAAATGCTTCCCTTGCAGGCTGTGGGACTGACTAGTGTTAAGGGGTACTGAGGACTAGTGGCCGTGCTGTATAATATTTATCACCCATCAGCAGTTTTTTGACCTTTTTTGACAGTTCTCAGATATTGCTTTGTTCTGATCTATTCAACTTTTGTATATGATCAATTATGTAATGCACAAAGGGTGAGCTGTTTTGTGCCATGCATGATTTACCCTCGGGTGGGCCTTGCTACAACCTTCTCCCTGACAGCAATTCATTTAGCAGTGTAATGGTTGGCAGAGCGACTGTCAAAACTGGGCATACATCCAGGGCAGTAGTGTCTGCACCTTGATAGGAGCCCAGATCTGGGAGCACTGGCCAGGAACAAGAGTCTCTATTTAGTAGTGGAAGCCGTGTCTTTACCTATTCTCTTCCATATATAAGTGCAAAACTGATGATAGAGCCATTTGGGATCCAAGCAAAGGCAAACCTTATGATAACTATTGATCAAAGAACGTGAAAGACATGAGTCTGTTGTTGTGTATAAACGTATAAACATATGTTTATGGGTATGAAATAGGTACACTTTTAGGTTTCCTGAAAAGAAATGGGCTATCGTTAAACAGCCTTATACAGTATACTGCACTGTTGGTGGATGTTGTATCTTGGCTTATTATTGGAAGCATCTCGTGATTGAATTCAACGTCATATCACTTAACTTGACGCCTTGAATATTACATTTAGTACAACTCAGATATAGCTAGCTAAAATATGTTCTAGGTCAACCATTATTTTACCACAATGTCAAATTTTACTTGTTTTAAATACTTGAAGTCTATAGGGCACAACATACAAGGAATAACCTTATGAAAATTGCTACCTATATCCTGAATCTCTCTGTGCTGACCAGTTTGGTTCCACTTGCCTTATATGGTCATTGTTTCCTGTACTTGCAGTTTAAATTATTATTATTAAGCACCATGCTTGCAGTAGAGCGGTGTGTGTTTTTATACCTCTTGGTTGGCAATGTTGAGTTTGGCAGTGAGCTCCTCGCGGAAAGTGTCAAGCTGCTGCTGCATGCGGCTCCTCTGTTCCTCCAGCGAGAGACGCCGAATCTCATACTGCTGCTTCATTTCCTGAAACCAAAGGTAAGTGTGAACATCAAACAAACCAAAAAAAGCCTAAAATAAAGGCAAGAGCAAAACACACAGGATTGGTATGTGTTGATGACTGAACAGGTCTAAGACCCTGAAGAATTGTTGAAGGGAGGAATTTCCTGCAGTCGGAATTTGCTTCGAAAGAAACCGGTTCCTTTTATCCTAAATGTGACAGATATTTTCAGACCGCTGTGAAATCTTTTTGTCAGAGCTGCTTTTCTAAAAGAATGAATTAATCCACTGACTAGATAAACAAGAGCGTTTCAAACTGCTATGCAGTATCATTTAGCACTCCTGAAGCCAAAGGAAAGTGCAAATGAGGCTAATGCATCACACACGCAACAGCTTTGCTCCAGCTGATGAAATAAATGCACTCAGGCTTTGGAACTTTGATAGCAAACCAGGAAGCCGTTTTTCAAAATCAGTACATAAGTTACAGCATCCATCCGAGCCATCCTGAGTAGCTGTATATCTTCTCATTTTCTCATAATTAGCATACTATAAGCCATTCAGTATGCCATCAGTCCTTATTTCTCTCATCAAAACATTTGCTTCCTAATAATATCAGCACCTACATTAACGAGCTGGTTTTTCTCTCTCTCTGCGGTGCTGTGCGCACTCTCAAGCTGCACTCTGTGCTTCTCCATGACCTCCTCAAGAATTTTGGCTTCGTCTTCTTTCACATGATCAGCCTCCTCTTCGTATTTAGCCCGAGCCTGAGCCAAATCCAGCTCGTAAGCTTGTTTCTGCTCACACAGGGCCTGTGAACGAAGCACAGACGGGTTTTAGTGCACCTGGAAACTGGCCGCAATCACAGTGAAGTGATGATTTCATAACTTTCACCAACTGTTGTTATATATGTAATAATCTGCAGTCTGTATTTATGCAGTACTTATTATCACTGCTATTGCAGGTATATCAAAAGTTTAAGCTGAGGGTGGACTAGTGCTTCAGTAGTAATCTATAAAAAGAGCTAGGACAGTAGAAGAACAAAATGACCTACTTTTTCCAGGTTGAGGATCTGCAGGCGCTGCTGTTCGTCTAAAGCCTGGCTCTGACTCTGCAGTCTGTCCTTCTCTTCCTCCAGCTGGACGATCTTCTCCCTCAGACGACTCTGCTCCTGCTGCAGGTCCTTAATCGTTGCCTCATGGCTCATTTGAGTGGCCTGCAGAGTGCCAATCTGACCTGAGATAGAAAACAATGACAATCTGTTGGATATGCAGACGAAACTGAGAATAATAATGGGCTTAATTAAAGATTCACAAAAAGCATAAATGAGTAAAGAAAAAATACTCGCATGGAAGCTACTAAAAGAGACAGATAACAGAGGCAGACAGACAGATAGATAGATGTCATTGTAATTGTAATGTGATGTAATTGTAATGTAAATGTAATTTGTGACTCCACTGAAATCTCTGAAGTTAAAATCCCTGAGTTCTTAATCAGGCATACCAGTGAGATAATCAAACAGCAATTAATAAGCAGAACGAGGAGAGAGGATTCTCTGCCATCCATCTTGTCTCTATGAGTGTGTGTGTGTGTGTGTGTGTGTGTGTGATTGTGTCCCTGAGGCAATTCATTTACTGGCTTTGTGGAGGATTTCGGTGGCCTGCTGTTGCACTCGATCTCTGCTTCCCTCCAACTCGTACTCTGTATCCTTCAGCTGCATCACCCAAATATCTCCATCCTGTATGGCCTCCTCCAGCTGCTTATGTAACTCCTGTTCAGGGCAAAAAAAACCCACCATTTTAATATCACACCTTTAATTTAGCACCAGTTTGTTTTTTCATTTCGTAGAGTACATTTACTGAAATTAAAAGTTCAATTTGTTTCATGCTTTCAGAAAACATTTTTCATAACTTCTTTTTTTGTTTTTTACCCATCTACTAAGGGTGCCAATAATTCTGGAGCTGCTTACTCTTCTCTTCTGTCTCACTGGCCCAAGCCTCTACAGATATTACAGCAATGTTTCACCTCCCTACTTTCAGCTCCTAATGACTACAAAACGTATTTCTATTACATAAATCTAATTTTTTAATATAATAATTACTACGATATAAATCTAATCCATTTACTTTCATTTCAATTAGCTTTGGTCATTCATATTACCTGCACATATTCTTTTTTTTGTATTATTACTATTGTGATATTATGATAAGTGTTGTACTTTTATTCTATTTTTATTCTATTTATTACAAATTTCTGTTTTATACTCTAATTATTTTGGATTTTCTGTTACAGCTATTATTAAATAGCTATAAATAATTTCAGTTTGGACAAAAGGTGTTGCGTTGGTGGAAATTCACGAATAAAAAGCTCTTTGGCTCCAATAAATTGCCAGAGTATTACTGTACTTACTTACACAACGAGCTCAATAGTTAATATACTTCTATTCTACCTCTGACCTCGTCAAGCTTATACTCTACTTCTAGTTGCCTTGATTTACCACTTCTACAAAATCCTAATCCATTAGATCTCACTGTATTATAATTTACTAGCTGAACACTGATCATCACCTTAATGGTGACCTCAGCGTTATTGAGAGACGCCTGGAGCCTGTTGGTCTTGTCCCGGCTCTCGCGCGCCTCCTCCTGTGCACGGTGCAGATCGGAGCGGAGTTTACACAGCGTCCTTTGCAGCGCGGCCTCCTGCAACTGAAACTCCTTCCTGAGCTCCACTTCACTCCTCTTCCAAGCTAACAGGTTCTCGGTCGTGAGTTGCTGAGTGCGCCTCATAGCCTCAAGCTCACGTTCGTAAAATGCCCGCGAATCATCCAGCTTTACCTCGTACTCCTCCTCCAGGTTCTCCTTTTCCTGCTTCAGCTCCTCTATAAGCTCCTCCAGCTCGATCAGCTCCTCCTGATCTACGCACGTCGAGGCGCTCTGGCTCTGCTGGTGGTTCTCCATCAGCTCCTGCAGTTCGTGGTGATGGATGGATTTGAGCTCATCCATAGCTCGCTGCTTCTCCTGCTCGATTCGGGCTTCCAGCTGGCTGAAGGCACGCAGCTTCTCCTCGAAGTCGCAGCGGAGCTCCTCGGCTTCACGCTGCATGGAGGTGACACGCTGTGAGTGCTGCTCCTCCGAGCTGAGGCGCATCTCCTCCACACGGCGCCGGTACAGCTCGAACTCAGCAAGTGCCTCATGTTTCAGCTGCTCATGCAGCTCCAGAGATTCCTCCAGAGCGTGGAGTCGCCGCTTCAGCTCGGCTTCGGCACCCATCCTGCTCCGGTACTGCAGGATCTTCTCACGCGTCTCGCTCAGGACGTGCTCAAGCTCATCGTCATGAGCATCTTTCAGGGATCGGATGGCCTCTTCGTGCTCATCGTTTTTGGTGTTAAGTGCATAAATGACCTGTGCAAATAAAGCAAAAAAAAAGAGAGCCGTTATCTAAACAAAACTAAAAATATACTATAAACACATATTGGATGCTAATACAGATTTGTCACCAAAGCAACTGGATAAAAACAATTCCCACTTTTAATTGCTCAAAAGGTGTGGATAACTTTTCTCTAACTGAATGTCTCACAGGTTTATCACAAGATTATACTAATGTGGTCAAGGAAATATGTTATGTTATCATTTCTATAGTTACAACTTAGACGGGAACCTGTATGATAAACGTTCCACAAAAAACAGATAAAAAACACATGTAAATGTTTTCTATGAGGAGAGTTTGCATTTTTTGGAAGGAGTCTCTAGTATCAGAAGTCTTCAAGACAAAAGATTTGCACTTTGAGGTTTCTTAGAAAGGGGAAAAAGAGGCTGGTGAAATGTTTATAGCTGCTATAATGTAAGAAATAACTTTTTCTGAAGACAATAAAAGTAATTATAAATCGCTGTGGTATACGAGGAATAGAACATGTCGGAATGTGGCATGTTCTTTATTCATTGCTTATATTATATTTGGGAAAACTTTCCTTCATCTTTCCCCTCCGACTCAGTAACTGCTTGCATCCTGCTGCTTCAGGGTTTCTCACTGCAGTGAACAACTATTCTCCTTTTCATCTTTAATTCATCCCACGCTCTTTCTCATCCTGTCTAATTAGCATACTGTAAACTGTTTGACTCACTACGCCTTTAGTGTTGCCAGCCTATGATTATCAAAACATTCGCTTCTAAAAAGGAAAAAATAAGCCTCTGGTGGATTTTTCACCGTGTTGCAAATGAGCTCATTATCAGTTTGGGACTCCGAGTTACATAAGAAAAGCATGCAGTGCATTCAGTGAGTTTTCCTAACATTATATATAGAGTGCTCTCTTGTCTCAAGGTCTCAGATATACAGACTGTATTCATACACACACATAGGCAACATGTTAGAATGTGATAATCTATAGTATGATGCAATGCATGCATGCAAAAAAAAAGAAAGGAAAAACAACACGTACAGTTAATGAACTTAAGTTGATAGGCTAATGATGAAGTCATTCCGTGGCTTGGCGTCGACAATACAAGGAATGTGTGATGGGAATGTGAGATAAGCATCGTGTATAATCGATAACGCAGACCTTGGTGAGCTGGGCTATTTTCTTGCTCATCTTCAGGTGCAGCTCGTGTGTGTACTCCATGGCGAGTCCTGATTCGTACAGCAGGTTGCATGATGTTGAGGACGGACTGGTTCCTGATGCACACGAGTTAGGAGCAGCAGGGTTTCCTGGAGGAGGTGGAGGAGGAGGAGGATGCTGCTGATGCTGATGTTGCTGCTGCTGCTGCTGCTGCCGTCCTGCTCCCGTCGCCATCTTCACGTTCCCGTTCACAGCATCACAGATACAAGGATCCTCTGAGAATGATGGATGCTGCACCAGAGCTACATCGGATCACACAAAGGCATCCTGACCCCCTCTAGTGCCAGGACAGCGCGTGCATTAAGCCGCATCCAGAGGCGTCATGCGGGTGATGATGCGGCGCGCGCGGTGAATGCGGGCTGAATGCGTGTGGCGCGTGAGGAGGGCAGATCATCACCACCTCCTGTTCCTTACTCGACCTCGCTCTGAAACCCGCTTTTAGAAATAAATAAATAAACAAATCACGTGACGACGCCGAGCGAGCTGTTCCATGACGTCATATCGTTATGCTGCTGCGCTTTGGCGCGTGAGCTGCTCATACAACTTTTCATTCATAACCCAAATACAATCAGAAAACACACCCCTGATTCCTAACACATCTCTGATTCCTTGTTCCTCCAGGCTTACATGACATCATTTACTAGATTTGCTATTTCTTTCGTAGAAGAAAGGAGAACCTGGTTTATTCATTTTCTCATCTTCAGTAAACCGCTTTTGTTTATTCCGGACAGAGTTGCAGCGATTCCAGAGCTTGTCCCGGGAACACTGGGAGTGAGGTGCAGATACACCCTGGATGTGATGCCAGTCCATCACAGGGCTCCATACACACCCACATTCGCACAGTCCAGCCAACCTTCTACATTCTGCTGGCATGTTTTTAGGGGGTTGGAGGAAACTGGAGAACCCAGAGGAAACCCACATGGACACGGGGCGAAGATGTGTAACTCCAGACAGTAACCCGAGCTCAGGATTGAACCGGATTAAACTGAAACTCTGGGGCATTGCTACATGCTTGGTTAATAATAATAATAATAATAATAATAATAATAATACGGTTTAACAAATAATGCAGAGGAAATGCAAATGATCTAGCAACAATGCAGAGAGTGAGAATATCATTTTTAAACAAATCTGATAATAACTCAGTTTCCCAGGATGCATTGCAGCCTCAACCGACGCCACCGTTTTTTTAGTCTCCATTTCCCAGCAGCCACCTCTTTACACCCATTAGGCTATTCACACCTGTTTTCAGTTTCACCTTGATTAGCTTTGCTATTTAAGTCCTGATGGCAGCAGCTCTCATAGTTTATATGCTGTTCTGTGGAGATGTTGCTAACAGATTAATACCTGTTCAACAATCTTGATTTTTGAGCTACATTTGTAGTAGTTTCTGTGTTTATTGAGTATCATTTGTGATCATTATCCACAACTGCTGCCATTTTGATGTTAACTTTGAGCAATATGAGCTGAAATGTCTCATGCTTCCTCACTATCAGAAAAGTGTATTGCTGATTGAAAAGGTATTGTACATTGACATGCTTTTCCGCTCCGCACAGTTGTAAAGAGTGGCTATTTGAGTTGTAGGCGGACTGTCAAATTGAACCAGTCTGATCGTTATCCTCTGGCATTTCTACGTCCGAGCTGATGCTCATTAGCTGGGTTTTTTTTTTTTTGTATTTTGCACAATTCTATGCATGTGTGTGTGTGTGTGAGAAGATGCCAATATCCAAAATACTCAACCCAACCTGTCAGCAGCCATGCCACTATCCAAGCCACTAGGTTCAGTAATCAGTTTTCCCCTATTCTGATGTTTGATGTGAACATTTCCTTGCTCTTCTGCCCTGTATCTGCATAATTTTATTCATTGTGCTGCTGCTACATGACAAGCTCACTGGATAATTTCCAGCCAAATTCTTTGACTAAAATGCTCTCAAACCTACGGTCTATACATGGAATATGCTATTCAGGGTCGGCTGGAGCTCAAACTGGAGTATTTGCAAAATCTTGCTCATTCCTTAGGGGATTTTTTTTGACAAGTGACCTTAGCAAACAGGATTTGTAATGGTTTTAGTGTTTTTTTCTGCTGAGCTCTAATTGTCAATATTATGACACACTTTTTTTTTTGGTGATGAATGCCACCTACTGGTATTTTAAAAATCAAACCATTTCCTCTCATGCTCCAACTAGGACATGTTATGAGGGCCTTTACTTTAACGTTAGGATTTAAAAAATCTCATCATGCATTATATTTTAAAATCCATTTTTTAAAAATAATTTTGTAAACTTTTCTGCTATACCTGCATGGATTTCACGAGAGTCCTGTTTGCTTGCTGTAAGCCTCTTTTTCATTTACTTACAGGGTGTGGTGCAATAGCTCACTAGATTGTGAACAATAACTTTGCTATCAGGTGCCAAAGGAGGACAGGTTTTATATTTTCACTCACTCAAAACATCTCAGGAAGTCTTTTTCTAATAAGTCATCCAGGTCATTTTGAGGTCTAGCAGCAGTCGAGTTCAAGAGAATAATAAATCGGAGTTTCTTTTGCTCATTCATTCACAGCACGGTAGAAAAAGAGACAATTGCTTCCTCAGCTTTCATAGAAAATAAGAACGTCTAGGTTACATTTCACAATCTGTTTTTTATTCCAGTAGCACTTCACAGGACCACTTGTGATTAGGTAATGTCCAGGAGAAGGTTTAGGTTCTCGTATTACAGAGATATTTTGCATATGCATATAATTTATCCTTGAGGATAAATATGCATGGATATAATTTCGTTATTAAACAGTTTCTTAGAGTTCTCTGGTTTTGCTCTGTGAATTTGTTCTTTAAGACTTATTAGAACTCCTTAGTTGAGTCAAGTTGACATTTTGCCTGTTTAAGCTATAACGTAAAGCAAATCTGATGTAAATCTTTTTATTTCAGAAACAGTTCCAATCAACAGAATTTACCAGAGGATATACTTCATCGAAGTGAGTCAGATGTTCTTTGCCCCTTTCTCCATTGTACTATAAATAAAAAAAAAAACACTGAAATACTATTTTAAGGAAAACTATAAAGGCGTAATTTACAGATCATGTACGTCTAAGATGCCACATCGTTGTTCTTCGATTATGTCACGCTACAACACCTGTTCATTGTTCCCATCGTTCCTGATGTTGGATATTTGTTAACCCCAAAATGTCAATATTGGGCTGAGTTCATATAGCCTGGTTCAAGAATTAGGACATGTCCATCCATCCATTCATTATCTATAGCGCTTTATCCATCTGGGTCGTGGGGAAGTTGGAGCCAATCCCAGCATCTTCGGGTGAGAGGCGGGGTACACCCTGGGGAGGTCGCCAGTCCACCACAGGGCCAACACAGACAAACAACCACACACGCTCGCATTCACACCTATGGGCAATTTAG
>JAQQZX010000005.1:22880663-22891401 GCA_030068355.1 Notoglanidium maculatum | reverse complement strand
TGTGGGAGGAAACCGGAGCACCTGGAGGAAACCCACGCATGCACGGGGAGAACATGCAAACTCCACACAGAAAGGCAACCCTGGGTGACCCGGGGATCGAACCCAGGACCTTCTTGCCGTGAGGCGACAGTGCTAACCACCACACCACCGTGCCGCCGCTAGGACATGTTGTATTTAAAAAAAATAAATAAATAAAAATAAAAATTGGGGTGGTAACAGCAGTGCATCAGAGAACTAGCACTAGCATGTCCTGTTGTGTTATTCCTTACAATGCATTATATAACACACATCTTGATGTTCTAGCAACATGAAAGGCTAATAAAGATGTTTAGTATTTAGGCAACAGTAGAAGTAGTAGTAATAAAAATAATAATTCCTTTCCCCCCTTCTTTTCAATTCTATTTTTCATCCACAGCCAAATAATAGCAACCATTTTGAATGATGCAATCAATAATTCAGAGTTACACAGCTGTTACAGAGTGATAAAGGATTTATGGAGTTGAACAAGCAGCCTGAGATCTCATCAGTGCTAAATATCCATGAAGAGAATGAAGTCCCCTCTTCTTTTTTTTTTTTAAACTCCATGTATACTGTAAAGTGAACACCAAATATTTGCAGCTAGTTCCCTTTCAGGTCCACTAACTGAACAAGACTGAATAATAACTATGCATGCGAACACACTCACGTTTGATCTCGGATCCCAGGCTTTCACTTTTTCACCCAGTAACATGATATAAGGCGAGTTTTACTTTTCCCCCCAGGTGCAGTTTACTTTCTACACCACTGATATGATGTCAGAGGAGCTACATGGGTGTTAATATGTGACTGGAGAACTAGCAGAGGTGTGGCAAAGGTGCAGGAACACACACACACACACACGCCTCTGCCTGGCCAAGCCGAACACTCTGAGAACCGCTCTGAGGAACCGCACTACACGTCTAGCAGTTTTGCGCTCCAGCATGAAAGCATCTAGAGACGCAACCATATTCATTGACCTGAGCTTTCTGTCTCCTGAGGAGGAAGAGGTTATACAGAAAGTGCTTCTCCGAGACGAGGATTTGAAAAAGCATGAGATTGGACGTGTAAGGTGAGCAGCTGGACACACAGCTCTGGGTTCGGTACCAAGATTAAATAAATGAAGAACAAGGATTTGAATTTGATTTGAGCTTTTTTTTGGTTACTTTCATAGTTGATTTTTCAGTATGGGAATTTTCTGTCAACATTCGTGTTATGACCTGCATCAGTAGGAATTTTACCTGTACGCCTGAACGCAGTTCGAATTGACTGAAGTCCAAAAAATTTTGTAATTTCTCACAAACTGTGGACAAGAGAACAAATGACACAATTGCATTTATTTTATTGTACTTTTAAACAGTAGGACATTTATTTAGCCTTATTCTATCTTTAATGTATTTAATTTGCAATAACATTATCTAATATATCTCTATATCGCATCACTGTGCCATGAAGTCCAAGTGTCTAATAATTAATAAGAATCCTAAGTGCCTTTTTTTGTTTATTTGCTTCCAATTTCCCCCCCCTTTTATCTTAACGCATAACTTACTTAAGAAACATTCCCTAGATTTAAAGCTCGTACCACTAGGACGTATGTGCAAACTGTTTATTTTAGCTAATCTATAAATCTTAACATGCACAGTTGTGGTCAAAGGCTGTAAACCGAGCATCCATAATCATTCTCCAAACAAAAAAAGTCAAGGTCAGAACCAAATGACTTCAAGTATAGGAGCCTAGGAAAACTAAGAAATAATCCTGGAAGATTTGAAAACAGTGATGTGTGAGAGAAATTGGGTCCGAATGCCAAAATTCACTTCTACTAAACTACATTTGGTTAAAATATAAGCGGCATCTACATTTAACATTTAACTTGTATTAATTAATTAAACACACCAGATTCAGGGCCTTTTTGTTTGTTTTAACAGTGATATGATCCTGAACAACTAACTTGGTGCTGCAGTTTCTCTTACTACAAAATCAGCCATTTTGTTAAATTCCAAATGCTAGAACATATAAATATGTGCAATTAGATATAAACATAAAAATGGAGATTTTTTCCAATGTCACCTCAACTTCCTTCCCAACAGGATTTAAATGAAGTTAATGTTATTCCTTTAACATAAGGTGGGGTTTATTGATAACTCGCACTAAATCTGGCTAATCCAGCTGTATGACTGTTTACACCAGGAAGCTGAGGGATTCGGTCCCAGACCCAAAGCAGATAAAGGTGTTATCAGGTGAATGGTTCGAGGATCTTAAGTCGAAGCGGTACGGCCGCCAGCCGCACGTCTCGGCCGTAGTCCGCTCCTCTATGAGATGGAAGAAATCAGCAGGTATTTGAGAATTTCTTAGCAACTGGTATGGTTATAAGTGATATGGACATGATAAAATAGTTTAATAATTACAGTATTTGTACATATTGTATAATGTTGATGACAAAAAAGCCACAGTAGACAATTAATTTAGTACTTTATTATTTAATAATGCTAGTTCTTCTATTTCTTGTTTATTTCTACAGCATTTCTTTTATTTTAGCTTCTTCGAAGCTGAACAATAGGTTTTTCACATCCTGATTTATATTCACTTACATAGCTAAAACTGTATCCAGTTACTGAATATTGAATGTTATTTCTGTTCAAGCACACAAAACCCAATTAAATAGATCATAAAAACACACCTGAGCTTTAATGAATAATAGGACACTGGTTTGTCAAAACCGTTTAGCTTTTTAATTATGATGATCTTTAATATTAATACTATTGGGGGAAAATCTGTAGCCCTCAGATACTCATTTTAAGCCAAAATGCACACAGATGGTCTTTTGTTACTTGTCATTACAGGCCATAAACCGAATCCCTTCCTAAAAGCTGTGCCCGAGGATAAGGATGGAGAAAAGACACGCCCAAAGTAAGGCGATATATTTTTGACCTTGTATACTGCAAAGGAAGACTGAGAACCATGGAAAGGCACCACCCACTGTAAACACACAGGGTGTGTGCTGTATTAATCATTTACACTGAAACCCAACACACAGGCCACTAGTGCGCTCTCTCATTTAATATTATAGAATTCTTCTTGAATTTCTGATATATCTGTAGAGACAACACATGCCTGTACCAAAAGAAATTTTGTGGAGTAGAATAATTCAGACTTCATTTACGTTTCTCACACTTATTGCTGTTTATGGTTTGTTTTTACGTAGTAAGTTAAGAGAAGTAAGTTATTGTAAAACATAAGTAAATTATTACTAGGGGAGCAAATTCTTGACCGTTAATCGGGACCGTTAATCTCCGCCGACTTCAATTTACCGTTTCCGTAACACTGATTTTTTTTTTTAAATGAACAAACGTGTTATATTTAGCTAGCTGAAATCCGAAAAAAAATAGTAAAAGCAAAATTCCCCTAGTTGAAACTGCGAATAAATGGTGAAAGAGCGCCTCCTAGTGTTGCGTGCACTTAATCTTCCAGTAATGCAGCTCAGCCATTGCAGCGTGTCTACTACCATGAACACTAAATTAGGAATTTACACTTTATAGCCTACTCCTTATATAAAATTACAGTAATGTGACAATTTTATGATTTGAAGCCTGCCTGGTCCACATTAGTGAGTCAATCATACGGGCATTTATTAAAACTCAGCAGCTCTCAAACAATCCGAACGTTTTTCCGAACTAAATGGATTTTCATTCATTCCCTGTGCAACCTCTCTTGCAAATGACTGATCAATAAATTAATTCCAGATAATATCCAGATTAATAAATGAGGTGAAATATATGCGAAAATTCTCTGCAAACTCTGAACTACAAAAACGTGTTGAGGTTCGTAAATAATATGGTCGCCACATGCTACTCAATTTTAGTGGGGCGGAGCCTGATTTTCTGTTTTTCAAACTGCCTAACTTTTGAGAAAGTATGCGAAGTTTGGGGCGTGGTCATTCCTAGTTTCTCAAGAACTGTTAGTTCAATCATGGTGAAATTTGGTATACTACATCACTGTGCTAATATGAAATAATGTTTTTAATGATAACTGTGTTGCTTGATAAACATGGCTGCCATCAGCCAATCATTTCTTTTTTGCAAACATGTCACATGGTTATTTTCCATTTTCTTAACCAGTAGCCCTACTCATGATTTCCTTCCCATAGCTTACAATATCGCCTCAGGTTAGCCAGTCTTGACTGTATCCATCATACTCTCGTTACCGGAAAAGAATGCTGTGTCAAATATTAAGTTACTGAAAATGAACGTTTTGTATCTTTTTTTTTTCTTCTTCTTTTCTGAAGTGTATCCGCTGACCCCCGATCGATTCACCCAGCTCTCAGTGTAAAGGTTTGTCACACTTTGTTTTGCTTTTTTTCTCCACATTCTCAACATTTTCTGAGCAATTTTCTTTTCTCTCCCCAATGACTGATGGCTACAGGTGCAGCAGGAAAACAAAGATGAAGCTACGGTTTTAGAAGGTGAGTTTCAGTTGGAAATATGATCTAATCAGTTCTACATGCTTATGTAGTTATTTTTGTGCATTTCTTCTTCTGACCAACACTTTTACAGACACTGATACAGAATAAAAGGTTCCTTCTCCTCTCCTCCTCCTTTCCTTTTGTGGAATCTGAGAACATTTAATGATCCAGTAACCCCTTAAAGAGCCCTTAAATAAGTCTCTCTGTTTTTTCTTTTTTTAAGAATAAAGTAAACTTTCCAAAAAAGATTTTTTTAGGCTTGTAACATCTTAGCAAAATTCAAACACATTCAGCCGTGAATATGTAAAATGTATTTGTGACTTGTATGTCTTAATCAATTACAATAGATATGTCAAGTTTGATGCTATCAGGTGCTCATCAACTTCCCCACTTCCCCATTTGTGAAGCTGTAATAAAAAAGTTTATTTTTGTTTGTTTTTGGCTGACATTTTTGCCTATTGTAAAAATGTAAGAAAATGTAAAAGCTACTTTTACCATCCTGAAGTGGATTATGTTCCAATAGCTGTACATCCTGAAGTGTTTCCTTCTTATACTTACACAATTCAACAATAATTACCTGTTTTACATATTTATGCTTATATTTATTGTTGTTGAACATTCACAAAACAAGTTAGTTCCTATCACTTATTATAGTAGCTATAAACATCCAAACTTGGTCATTTTCTCATCAGCCTCTTGTTTTGTCTCTTGAAGTTAGGAAGGAAAAATGTTACCAAGAAACTTTTCATATGTTGGAAAATGTTATAGCTTTACATCTGATTGTTACAAATGTTTTTCTGGACGCTGTCTGTAAATGTCTCCTTACAATTCAAAAGCCACTATATCTCCATTTATGTGTAATGTTCACCATGCAAGTCCCAACTTGGTACTATAACACACAAAATTAGCACATATATATATGAATTTTGCAGCTGTAACTACTGCCAGAGCTGCTGTTAGACACAATCACCTTCTGGCCAATCAGAACCAAGAATTTAACATAATTTTTGACTTCATTGTCTCAATATTATAATACTATTATAATATTTTTCAGAGTTCCCTGGAGCTAAACTGAATACTCCTGTCTTCATTGAAGCAGAACGCCAATCAGGAGCAAAACCCCAAGACCAAATACCTCTTGTTGAGTCTCCGAAATTAGAACCTATGCAAGAGTCAAAGACAAAAGTGACCATTACAAAAGAAATCTCAAAGATATCAGATCCTGGAAGAACAGCCCTGAAAGAAGACAGGAGAGTGGAGACCAGTTTGGAGACCAGACCGAAACGGACAGATGGAAACGCGTCTAGAAATTTTGAGATACGATCTTTTAGAGAAGCACAGGAAACATCGAATTGGGAAATACGTCAACTCGACAGCGAGGATGAGTCAAATAAACCCCAATCAAAGGTTGAAGTTGTCATCATAAACTCTAACAATAATCCAGAAACAGAAGTGACAAACAAGCAGAATAATTCGACTCCCAAAGTACTGATGAATTCTGGATTTGGATTCGAAGAAGAAATTCAGGCTCCGCTTAATAAGAAAAGATCTGGTGAAGGAATCAGAGTCATGAACATCACCAACGGGCGAACAATACCAGCAAGGAAGGAGTTCAGCGTAGATTTAAACATAAAAGAAGATCCAGGTATTCTTGAAGATCTAAAAAAAGGTCCAGTTAATAATGTAAACACACTACAGTACGCCAATTTGGACCAGAATTTCGATCTAGTCAAGAAAGAAAAGGAAGGAGCTGTTGAAGAAATCATAATCTCTGACTTTAAACAAAGATCTCCAACAAAGATGGAGGAATTAAGTGTTGATTTAGAAGTGAAGAAGGATCCAGATATTCTTGTAGGCCCAGTTAATAGTATAAACACACCAAAATGTGCCAATCTGGATCAGAAGTTTTATCCGGAACAGAGGGCAAAGGAAAGAGCTGTTGAAGAAATCGCATTTGTTGAGTTTAAACGAGGATCTCCAACCAGGATGGAGGAATTAAGTGTAGATTTAGATGTGAAAAGGAATCCTGATATTTTTGAAGGTCCATTTAATGATGTAAACAAACCAAAATGTGTCAATTTGGACCAGAATTTCGATCCAGTCAAGAAAGAAAAGGAAGGAGCTGTTGAAAAAATCATAACCTCTGACTTTAAACAAAGATCTCCAACAAAGATGGAGGAATTAAGTGTTGATTTAGAAGTGAAGAAGGATCCAGATATTCTTGTAGGCCCAGTTAATAGTGTAAACACACCAAAATGTGCCAATTTGGACCAGAATTTCGATCCAGTCAAGAAAGTAAAGGAAAGAGCTGTTGAAGAAATCATAGTCGCTGACTTTAAACGAAGATCTCCAACCAGGATGGAGGAATTAAGTGTAGATTTAGATGTAAAAAGGAATCCCGATATTCTTGAAGTTCCAGTTAAAAATGGAAGCAAACCAAAATGTGCCAATTTGGACCAGAATTTCGATCCAGTCAAGAATGGAAAGGAAAGAGCTGTTGAAGAAATCATAGTCACTGACTTTAAATGGAGCTCTCCAACAAAGACAGAGGAATTAAGTATAGATTTAGATGTGGAGAAGGATCCAGATATTCTTGTTGGCCCAGTTAATAATGCAAACACACCAAAATGTGTTAACTGGGACCAAAAGCGTTTAGATCCAGCACAGAAAGAAAATGAAAAAACTGTTGAGGAAATCATAGTCACTGACTTTAAACAAAGGTCTCCAACAAAGATGGAGGAAATAAGTGTGGAAGCAAATCTGGAAATTGTTGAGGCTTTAAAGGACGGACAAGTTCACAAAGACCTCCACGAAGATGAGAACAGATTAGTGGACATGAAAAGAGCTGAGCTCCCAGAATCGGTTATGAAAACTAAAGCTGAAGCTGCTGGAGGAAAAAGTGACTTTGATGTGGAATTGAGGGAGTGTGAAATCAGTAATCAAAAGGTATCAGAGGAGATGGAAGAAATCGGTGAACCAAAGCAAGAGGGTAGTTTTCAAGACAGGAAAGATGAAAGCGGGATCTCTGAAAGCAATATTCTCGCCAGCGTGTATGCACGCGCCACTAGGCCCAAATCAGGCGTATCAAAAACACCTTTCTCACAAGACCCAATGCAAAAGACTGTAGACGTGATTCCGACTATAGTGATCGTGCCATCTGATTCCGAGGAGCCGAAAGAAATGGAGCGTAAGTGATTCCAAGTGCATTATTGCAGAGAAAAAGACAGCAAATTCTCTCTCTCCTTTCTCTCTGTATGTTCTGTTTTTTGAAGTGTTGAGCGTATACCGTTTCCTTTCTTCACTCTACAAGAGCACGCATTCTTTGTTTATATCCACTATATCACATTTCCTACCCATGCACAAGCTCTGTGGCATTAAATTACAGTACATTTTCTGACAATCCACTAGACGCCTCGTTGCTCTTGGCACTGACACACCCGGTATTGCATTAACCCCCTTTTTTCATACCATACAGAGTTAACGATATCATCTGTTTTGCTTTCACAGATGTGAAGAATGAGACACCTGCCCCTGAAGCACTTGTTGAGGTTGCAAAACCTGGCACAGATACCTGGGAGGTTAGTTTTTTTTCCCACACACTGTAGCGCCTAGTAATATGATAGTAAGTAAGGAATAAAAAACGTAATAGATTAATAAAACAAGAATGACAATGCTTCTACCACCACCAAGTTGTTAGTACGTTGTAAGCTTGAACTACTCAGGAAGGAAGCTGCTTTTTCAGGATCAAATTCAAAAGCTAGTCAGTTCGCAGCAATATATTTGGATGAAGTTAATAAGCTGTTACTATAGAAATGATAATGCATTACAGTGAGCACATTAATAGGCTATAAAGCAGTGATTTGAATTACAGGTGTTATTGTTATTATTAGAAAATTAGGATGGACTGCACTATGAAAACTGCAATACATATACAGAGCAAATAAAGATAATGTCATTCCTTGTGTTTGTTATTTTATAGCACAATTTAATTTAATGTTTATCGAGTCTTTGTTGGGTAAAGTGAGCTCGTTATAACATTTTAACCCCCATTTTAACCCTTCTCGAGGATGAGGGAGTGGACTCCGACGACAGCAGCTCGTCGTCCAGTCACGACTCTGATTTGTCAGGAAAAATGGGCCAGCTTTCTGCCAGTACACTTTCAGTCACCGAGGTGAGACGCTTACAGTTAAGTCCCTCTTAAGTCCTGTTTTTTTCCCCCCAAGTTGTTGTGATGTATTTTATTTAGGGAGTAACACACTTTAAACAGTGTTCATTTTTGTTACCTGATTTACAATAGTCTGAAGTTACAAAGCACAATCATTGTTACTCTATTTAAGTCTGTTATTTTCTGTTTTTAACAAAGATTTCTCCTTTCTACTGACTGCTTGCAAATGCCACTGCATTTCTCTGTGATCATATAGTATTTATAAAGTCCTAAGGTGACATTTTAGGATTAAGCGGCTTCAAGGAGTCGATATACATTCGTATACAATCTAAACTTTAACAAACGTGACAGGAAGAATGAGCTCTGATGCTAAATGCTACTAAAAGGCAGTTTGTATTGGGATTGCTAGTTTATATGGTCAGGCCAGCTAGCATTTGAAAGAGAGGGCGAAAAAGCTGTCGCTAGTTACCCTTAGCTAATGTTTTCCCATGTTCTTTGGCGAAAGATGCATTCATTTACTTTCAGTAACTGTAATCAGTGTGTAATTTAATTTGAAGAAGATGTCTTTATCGTACTTTTACGTTTCTACTTTGACTTGATTTGTTTTAACCTATACTTTGGTTAGCGTATATATTTAGCATTTTTACTTGAATAAAGATTTTCAGTACTTTTACCGCTTCTGGTTATTAATTCCTCTGCGTGTTCGCATCCTTACTGCTTTCAATCACGTCTCATTAGGATTCACATTAGTAAAGAATAATAGATGTAGTATAATTTAATGAACTTTTACGTAACAATTGTGTTCCTTCCCGATACAGTAGTTTTCAGATTTCCCTTTGTGTGTAGTGTTCAGTATTGTAAGTTAAGCATGATGTACTGTTTTTTTCTCAGCGCACTGCCAGTTTGCTGAGTGTGTACAGCGATGCCGGGGACTTCGGGAACGTGGTGGTTCAGGGATCGGTGGAGTTCGCTATAATGTACAGTCCTCTCGGAGAGCTCGTCATTATGGTGGAGCAGTGTCAGGATCTGGCCATCGCAAACACACGCAAACAACGGACAGACCCGTGAGTCCATCCAAACAACTTGTGCAAGATTATCATGACTGACTGATTATCATCACTGAACCTGAACCTGTTCATCAACCCATTCTCAACAACAGGACATCACATAATTATTGATGATTAGTAGATTATCTATGGACACTTTTTAGACAATCAAACAACTTCTGTTTTCTTTTATTTGCTTATTTATTTGGGCTGAGTTGGCTACTTAAAATGTTCAAAAATTATGTCAATATTTAGGTGAGGGAAAATTCTGCATATTCAGAGACAGGTTACCCGGATGCTTAATTAGATTTTCCGGCTACGCCATTATTAAATACATAAACATGGCACAATTAATTGATTAATAGTACATTCTCTTTAGCAGGTATGTCTCTAAATGAGTGACACAATAGAATTCGAAGATTGGACAACTATTAATTTAAAATATTGCTAATATCTTGGATTTAATCCATCTGCGATAATAGTGGGTCTTGGTCTGACTGTAAAAGTCCATTAAAAGGTTATGATGAACTACACTGACTTAAAATGAGCTGTGAGTGTAGCAGATTATCCTTCAAACCTTCAGCTTATCCTTCAAACCATGGGTGAACAGAAGCTCACAAAAACATTGGCAATATTTTATTAATCTGACTCAAAATAGCAAAGTGTATTTTAAAATAGCCTAAATCCCATGTACACGTTAACTGTGGCACCAAATATATTAAAATGACAGGATGTGCTGGATCAAGTGCTATTTTATAAGCTGATGAATATTGATGGTGGAAGCCAGATTGTTAAATTTACGCCAAATTTGTAGTGATTGAGGTGACACATACACACAGGTAATGTTGTTAATCTGAATGCGGCGCCTGGAAAATCATGTCCGTAACCTGAGCCTGAATTTTTTGTATGAATACGAATACAGAATATTTAAAAGTCTATGAATAACATTTAGTAGCTTGTTTCTAAAGCTTTGTAAATATACAGGGAGTGCAGAATTATTAGGCAAATGAGTATTTTGTCCACATCATCCTCTTTATGCATGTTGTCTTACTC
>JAQQZX010000005.1:22865029-22880563 GCA_030068355.1 Notoglanidium maculatum | reverse complement strand
TGAGAACATGGTTGTTGTTCAATAATAAAATTATTCCACAAAAATAAACCTTGCCTAATAATTCTGCACTCCCTGTAGTCTTTATAGAAAGCTGACACTTTGCTGTACTTTTGTGTCAGATACGTGAAGACGTACCTCTATCCAGACAAGAGAAGCAAGAGGAAAACAACCATCAAGAAACGTACAGTGAATCCAGTCTACGTGGAATCGTTGAGAGTAAGTTACACACATCCTCATTTTCCAGATGATGCATTTCTCCGCAGTTTAAAACGCATCCCGTTACACTCTGATTTTATACAGGACTTTCTTGCATTAATGCACCATTGTTCATTTTTCTTTCTATTCTTTTGTATTCCGAACACAGTACAAAGTAAAACGTGAAGCGCTGCATGGAAAAACTCTGAATTTATCTGTATGGCATAATGACCCTCGAGGCAGAAATGCCTTTTTGGGTCAGGTTGAGATTAATCTGAAGGATTGGGACTGGAAACATGAAGCACTGACATGGTACAACCTCCAACCAAAGGTATGAAAACGAACCTCCTATTATTTTAGCCTCATTCTAAATTCTTAGGTCTTCTTAGTCCTGATTCTGTCTCTTTTTACCCTTCATGCACATCACACTGTAACATCAATACACACACATCTCATTTTCAGAAAACATCCAACATTAGTTCACTGATTGCTAACAGAAATCTCTGTAACACCGTATTTTATATGTTTGATTTAAAGCTTTGCTTTCCTCTTTTCAGAATGCAGATAATCAGGAATCACAGGAATACCGTGGTGTTTTATGCGTCTCGCTGAAATTTGCACCTCCTGAAGCCACAGGTAGTTCAAAATGAACCACTTCTTTAAATTTACATTAGCAGCCTATGATATCCTGCCTGATAAATTAATAGCTATTAACATAATTTTTTTATGTGTTCACAATTAGTGTCAATCCAAAATGAGCTTTAAATAACTTAAATAACTTAATCAAACTTTATATTAATAACTATCATACAATGTTACTCTAAATGATTGTCTTACATAATTTAATAATAATAATAATAATAATGATAATGATAATGATAATAATAATAATAATAATAATAATTATTATTATTATTATTATTATTATTATTATTAATAATAATATTATTATCATTATTATATCCCATAATGCTTGGACACCTAATAATTTAAAATACCGATATATAGCCGATTAAATCAAAGTCTTACGCAATTGAAACATAAGAACCACACTCTGAAATATGTCTAAATGACTTCACTATGTAATATAATTAAAAGATATTTTAAAACACACAAATTAAATATAAATAATGACTGACAAAAATGTTAATTTTTTGTCTAAATTTATTTAAAGAAAAGTAATATTTATTGATATTTATTAAAAGTAATATTTATGATATATATGTATATATAAGAGAGAGTTTTTATTAATCTTAATGTAAATTATTTCTCTTTTCCAGTTGAATCACATTTTACATTTACTTATATTAATTATGAATTAAATGAGTAATATTAACAGTTAATTTATTTTAATAACATTTTAAATAGTTTTCTATGCAAATCTCATTGTATAAAATTTCCATAATTGCATAAAATGTCATTTGAAATGTTTTACTATTTATTTATTTATTTATTTTTAGCATTAAAATGAACATTAATAATTTAAAAGCCTCTGTTTTTGTAATACAGTAGATTGATGGCAGTAAGTGTATCTTTGCATGGTGCCTCTGTAGGTGGTTCTAGACCCAGCCAGCCTATGGGAGAGATCCACATCTGGCTGCGAGAGGCGAGACATCTGCGTCGTCTGAAGCCCCAAGGAGTCGACTCCTTCGTGAAGTGGTGAGTGAAAAACTATTTCCGTGTCTATCAAAGAGTCGTGATTTGATTTCGGTTCCACTGCACCATTTATCACGGCAGTGACGGACAGGAACCAAGTAAAGTGTTTGTTTAAAGGGCAAATGCAAACAGTGACATTAGTCCATGGCATAAATTCATTCATGTTCATTCTGGTGGAAGGACATTGGAAAAGACTGGGTTTGTAGCCTGATTGCTGAACTTAATTACAAACCGACTGTAAGAATCTTATTTGATCAGCTTTTTAACTTGACCTTTAATATTATAAAATGTTAACAAAAAAAAAAAGTAAATAAAATGAATTTTAATGTCACAAGCTGAACATAAGTGTGAAGTCATCCAAATATGTAAATAAGTAGAATAAAATTCATTTTAATGCAAAAAAAATGATAAACAATTTAAAAAGAACCTGCATTGCATGTCATTGGTGTTATTTAAAAAATGTGTATTTTAAAATCCCCCCAAAAAAGTGCTTCCAGGGTCAAAGTTCAGAAGAATGAGCAGCCATTTTAGCTAGCACCTGTAAAATTTCCCTCCGCACACTCCTTTACTTGAATTATTATTTTTTTTGAGTAATTTAGATTTGGATTTACACCTTTCCATCTTCCTGTAACACATTTTATCTGGAATGAAAAGGATTTAATACAACAGCTTATTGATTCTGGTGATTGATGTACTTTGAGAAACTGTTGACGCCATCTTAGAAAATACATCTTTAATAGAAATTAGTCTGTGGTGTATCAGCTTGTGCTTATGACGCGAATGACATTGTGGCTTAAAGTAATGGCACCACATTATAGATCAAAATATTATATTACCGTTATCATGACATAAATTCAAAATTGTAACATTTTGTTGTTCAGAAAGTCACCATATTTCGAGAATGACCCATATACTTGTAATGACTGATATGATTTGAAGTGTAACCCAGCGTGCCGGAGTGTAAAACTAATCCGCTTTATTTAGCTACATGTTACCAGACACGAGTAAGAAGAGTCGCCAGAAGACTCGCGTGGTGAAGAAGACGCAGGACCCTGTGTACAACCACACCATGGTGTATGACGGGTTCAGAGCGGGCGAGGTGCGTGAGGCCTGCTGTGAACTCACCGTGTGGGACAACAACAAACTCTCCAATCAGTTCCTTGGAGGAGTGCGTCTCAGCCTCGGCACAGGTTAATGCACACACTTACATTCGTTCTGTTCATGTGATTCCAGGGAACTCTGGAATTCTCATATCTAACCTAATCACAGGTTTATATTAATGCACTCGTTCATCACAAAGGTTTGTCTGACTAAAACTAAGTTTTAGTAGTTTGTTTATTTAGTGAACATATATGGAAGGAGTCTCAAGTATCTGTGCTCAGTATGTTCTCCTTCATGGGAAAGTCTCCAGGAAAAACAGTGTTGCACATTCTTGTTTTGGTTTTTTTTTGGTTCTCCACCAAGAAGGATATGAGTTTTGGTGCAGTTTTTGTTTGTTTGTTTGGACAAAACCAACTTAACCGATTTCCATGAAACTTGGTGGAAGGGTATAGCATGGGCCAAGGAAAAGCCCATTAAATTTTGGAGCAGATCCAAGGGACGGGGCTAATGTTTTTGCTAACGAAGTGAGCTATGGCATTTGGCCTTGGAGGAAGGTAGATGACAGTAAAATTCAATAGTCATGAAACATAGCCAATGTAGAAATATGATGACTTCATTGGAAATCTATCTAGATATATTTGTATCATAGAGTCGACTATTGTCCTTGGTAGAGGTCTGTGCTCTCTGGGTGCCCTTTAACATGTCCTATATCAGGACATCAAAATGTCCTATAACAGCATGCCATGTCATGTTTTAAATATCTGTAAGTAAGTAATAAGAGCTCAATATTTTGGCTGTTGTCATTTGGTTATCTTTGGTTTTACTCAGATGACAAAGCATTTTATTTTCGAAAGTGTTATGTAATTCAAGTAAGCAATCACAAGCAGACAAAAAGTGAGAAAGCGCTCCCCCTTGTGGAGACTTTAACAAACTATTCATTTTCAACTATTCATGACCTCTTGAGAGCAATTCACTGTTGATCGTTACACACATTCTCGCTCTTCTCTCTCCATCTTCAGGCCAGAGTTACGGAAAGAAAGTTGACTGGATGGATTCAGAGAACGAGGAAGTGGAAATCTGGAAAAAAATGATGGCTAATCCAAACAGCTGGGTCGAGGCAGAACTTCCTCTCAGGCCTTCGATGACTCCCAGGAAGTGAGACTGATACTAAAGACCAGCGGCAACTGTGTGCAGATTGAGTAATACTTCTCAGAGCATTAATGAGCTTTGTACATGGTCTGATTTCATGGAATAATCTGAGGAGTTTTATTTTTTTGAGTTACACAGAGCCACCAGTGGAAAAGCTCTTTAACCATCAACTGCTTACATATAAGTGGACTTGGATACATTTGTGCGCAAAATGAATACATGTACTTCTAGATGTGGACATCAACATAACATTAGATTTTTTAATATTTGCTAAATGCTGTAAGTAATTTTCCAATAGTGTGTTAATTCAGTACAGCTCATAGTGAATCCAAATTAAACACTTTTGTTTTTGGGGAATTTTCCACTTTCTCAGTGAACAATGTTCTTGAATGTAGTCACGAATAAATTGGTGCAAGGTGTGTCTTGGTCCAGCCGAATGATTTACAAGCCCTACGTTAATCATTAATCATGTGTGTGAGAGTACATTAGCCTGCTTTCACAAACCGAAGCCAGCTTTAATGTGCAGTGGTTAGATTTTACTCAGATTTTTCAAATTAACTGTTGGCTTAACTGTTGCTAAGCAACTGGAATTAAACCCGAGAGGTGGCACCAGTGGGTACATTTGTGCATTAAACAATACCTTTCAAATCCATGTTAAACAGCTAGCAACCTTTTACATAATGCATGACCACTTAACTGGAGAAAGCGCAACGAAAAGCACAAAACAAACATTTCTACCTAGACAAAAGACAATTCCAACACAATAGTTTGGAAGTGAAATTTTCAGTTTTCTTCTGTGTGCTATCTTCATTTATTGTGACTAAGTACCTATGTACAGATTCTATCACCTCTACAGTAATCTCACAAGTCATACCTTCATTATGATGCCAAAATAATACAAATAAACCGAGTAGTTAGTAGTAGAGATATAATCCTGAAGTTAAAGGGTTAATCTGTTTCTATAAAACTACATTAAACTAGTTTAACTGCATGAGAGGAGTATTATTCAACAATCACATTTTTTTTAACCAATTTATTTTACTTTTCTTTTGTTTCTAAAGTTTTATTTATAAGTTGTGTTCTTTGGTTTGGTTTCTTTTTTTCTCTTTTTAACATTATTTTGGTTCTCTTTTATTCTTGGTTTTATTTTAATTTTTAAAAACCTTTCTTTATGGACTTTATGAAATTTTCTGAACAATACAGCTTTCCTTACTGGATTTTTGAATTTTTCTTTTTTCCATGGTCCTCTACATTCAAATGACCTTGTTTAATATATTTTATATACGTTTTATTTGCAATTTTTTTTCCCCCAAATTTTATTCATTATTTTCCTTTTTAATTTTTTTATTGTGGTTCTTTGTTTAGAAGTTGCATTATTGTTTTCTTTAATGTTTATGTAATTTTTGGAAAAACTGTTTACTGTATTTATTTCTCTTTTTTCTGTTCCTTTGCTTCATGATCCTTTTTTAAAATTCTATTCTTTTGTTTTATGATCTGTCTTTTCTTTCCATTATGGACCTTTCTTCATGATCCTTTATATTTGTTCTCTTTTCTGTGTTTACGCCCCCCCCCTTTTTTACATTTATTTTGTATCTCATCATATTTTATTTTGGATTTTTTTTGGAAGTTGTTCTCCTCCATTTGTTGTTTAATTGAGTCTCTTCTCTATCCTCCAGATGGTGCTCCATTCTCAGCTCTCAGAACTCTGTGTTTTTTTTTTTTTTTTTTTTTTTTAAAAAGCTAAAAACTCTGGCAGTCTGAACACATGTAGAACTACCCATTCGGTTAACAGAGCTGGAGTGTGTGTGTGTGTGTGTGTGTGTGTGTGTCAGATGACCGCAGACTTTTTCCATTGCGCCTCAAATCTTCCGAATTGCTGGAAAGTGCCACATTTAGGCCTGCAGTCCATCAAAAAGCTTCGTCTAACACACTTTCCTTCCCTCTCGTCCCCCAGGCCCTGTTTTTATCATGATTTGAAGACCGTTTTTCTTTCTCAGGCGCAGAACCCAAGCTCAGGTAAGACTACAAACCTTTAAAAACGCAGAGCTTTTTCTTTTAAAGCCAGATGAGAGGAAGATGCTGCAGAGTTTTAAAAAGAATCTGGTCAAGTTTAGTTGAAGCTGAAACTGTCTTGACTCTATTGGATTAAGGAAACTTTAAGCCCTTTTGTTGCTACATTTGCTGTAAAATAGAATGTCCTATTTTTAAGAGAACTTTATTATTTGACAGGACAAAGAGGAAGAAATAATAACGTAAAACATTTTGTTAGAACTGACAAATTGAAGTGGTGCTGATTTTGATGAGACACTCGCGCCCTTGTTTAAATCATGGGTGACTGGAGCACCTTGGCGAAGCTTCTGGATAAGGTGCAGGTGTACTCGACGGCTGGAGGCAAGCTCTGGCTCTCTGTCCTCTTCATCTTCCGAATCCTGGTGTTGGGAACGGCCGTGGAGTCGGCGTGGGGCGACGAGCAGTCAGCGTTCGAGTGCAACACGCGGCAACCGGGCTGTGAAAACGTCTGCTACGACAAATCCTTCCCCATCTCTCACGTGCGCTTCTGGGTTCTGCAGATCATCTTCGTCTCGGTGCCGACCCTCCTCTACCTCGGCCATGTGCTCTTCCTCATGCACAAGGACGAGAAGCTGAAGAAGAAGGAGGAGAGGCTGAGGAAAGCCGAGAGGGAAGGTCGCAACGTCCACGCTCGCCTTAACAAAATCCAAGCCAAGAAGTTCAAATACGGTTTGGAGGAACCTGGAAAGATCAAAATGAGAGGAGCCTTGTTTTATACCTACATCATCAGTGTCGTGTTGAAATCTGTATTCGAGGTGGCGTTCTTGCTCATACAGTGGTACCTTTACGGATTCCGTTTATCAGCAGTGTACATGTGCGAGAGGTTCCCTTGCCCGCATAAAGTGGACTGCTTCCTGTCACGTCCTACGGAGAAAACCATCTTCATCATGTTTATGCTGGTGGTGTCCTTAATCTCGCTGGCTCTCAACGTCTTTGAGTTTTTCTCCGCCATCTTCAAGAGGATGAAGGATCACTTCAAAGAGGCCGAGAAGATGCTGGACATGGAGAGAACGATCAGGCCGTGTCCTGGAGAAGACATGTCCAGCTACGGGTACCACTGCTCGGCTCCTGCATCTAACCTGGGCTACAATTTAGACACGGCCGATAAATCCAACTCCTCAGACAATTTTGACAAGCAAGCCAATGAGCAGAACTGGACTAACTACAGCACGGAGCAAAATCAGCTGGGCCAGAGGGATTATTCCCCATCCCAGACGTTTGTGTATCCACAGAAATTGCCTCTGGGTAAAGACCTCATGCTTCTTAAACAGCTCGACCCTCGACCCCAGAGTCGCTCGAGCAGTCGTGCCCGTCCTGATGACCTGGACATCTAAGAGTTTAGACTTTTAGCCTGTGAACATCAAAATATGCTAAACATTCTCATCGAGATGTGCTCTAAATACTGTGAGCTACTCAGTCCTTATTCTAGCTACAAGGACATGAATGCTTTAACGACAGATTCAGCTCTGAGTTGATTAAATTCAGAAGAAATAAATTTGGGCAATTCCATTCAAATGTACTGTATTTAAATTTTTTTTTTTTTTACATTGCCTCTTTATTATGGGCATTATTAGTCTGTTCATCAGTTCTTTCTACAGTCTTTGAAGGATGTGTAATGCTGGATTTTCCTAAGCTATATTTTTTTGCTATAACTGGGTTAGCAGGGATAAGCAGATAGTCAGTATAATGTTTCATTTTTGGCATCCATATCAGAATAGTTTCTCTTTACAAATGCCTCAAGGCCAATTTATACTTGTGTAGCGGTGTAGACTACACCATAGCCTGACATGCACCTCTCCAAAAATGTAGCTACACGTTGCGGCGGTGCAGGCTGGAGCGACTGTGATTGGGCCGCTGGCTAACATCACATTTCTTTATAAATTTTCTGGCTGCTCCTTTGTCACAAAAACCGGCAATCTACTATCATGACGTTGTGTTAATATTAATAAACCGTATAAAGTGTGAGACAATATAGCAACTTTAGATCATTACAATGGCCAGTTTAATCCCGCTCCTAATCCTGTGGATCTAAACACTCGTTAGTTACACTGAAGTGCTCCGAGCTGCTCATACTGCTGAATACAAGGAGTTTATAATTTAATCATACGAGGTTTCTTTTTCCCAACTTAATTTGATTCAAAACAACATTTTTTTTCGGTTTATTATTCCCACGGTGAAACATAGAACTCGCATTGCTCTTATTGATCGGCATAAAAGCTGGTAAATTCTAATGTTTCATGTGACAGCGCCACCTAGAGGAGACATGCGAGAGCAAGAGCTTTAACATGTACTGTTTGAAAAATAGTCGCCATACACAAATCTTTATTCCAAGATAGTGAGTGATGTTTTTATATTTTTTATTTAATGTTTCTTTGGAAACACTTTATATTAAGGTTCACGGAAGTAACATTAATGCATATGTCAGCATTAATACACCGTAAGTAACATTTGCAAAACAATTAAGCCAAATAATTAACACGTTTGTGGTTAATATTTCAACTGAGGCTAAAAAAAGTCCAGCGCTCAGTAAGGTTCCAACATTCAGTAACGTACTATAGGTGAATTTTATCTAATTTACAGAACTTCTAGTCAATGGAGATTTATTTAGTTAGCATGTAAACAAATGTCATTTAATACATGTTAGCTTTGTTGTTATTTATTATTAAAGTTTAACCTTTGACAATGTCGCATGACACAGTAAATAATGTTAGCCATGTGAACCTTAATGTAAAGCACTACCATTTGTGTTATTCATGTAATAGTAACAAGGTTCATTTCTGCCAAAGTTTTCCCATTCTGATAGTAGAATTCAATGTTAAAAATACAAAAATGTGTATTTTTACAAACTATTACATGTTCCAATATTTTTTCTATAAAATAGTAATGCCCAGTTTGCACTATGACTTGATGAAGCTTGCTTTTTTGATTAGTAAAATTGTGCAATTTCAACAGTACGATGTGTTTTTATAATTTTTCAGTCGTTTCCGGTAACTTTCATATTGATTTAGAAACAAGTTTCACCTTATACATGTTTCCAATATTTGTGTATGTGTTCTGGTATTTTATATATATAAAAAAAAAATTAAAAAAAATCAAATGTAAATACAATGTTACATCAAATCAGTAAGGAAAGGAAATAAAAATGGTTTAATGTAACAAATACTTAAAGAAGTTACTTTTTAGAAGTTCTCAGTTTAAATTTCTAAGTCTAAACATTTATCGCATATCATTTTTCCAAAAAAAGATAAATACAAGACATTGTAATGCAAAAATTCATCTATTTTGAGATACAAGAAAATACTAAAGTGTTTTAAGAAGCATATTTTAATACTGCTGTCTTTATAACACACTGGTATAGATTATATGAATGGTATGTGCAAATACATGTGTGCAATTTCATCTTCATGTCAGGTCTAAAATTTACCTTATTCAACCATAAGAAACAAAGACTCTTTTGTAAAGCCATAAGTTGTTGTTTTTTTAATGTTTTTCCACTGAGGGAAGGCAGCCAGCTTTTCCTCCACAAAGCCAGTGAATAAAAATGTCCACCCGACTCCTTTTGCTTTTGCTGAAGTTCAGTGCCAGTGCCGTGTAACGCGAGTATCGTAGGACTCTTTCTGCGCTTCAGTAATGTCTCTTGTCTAGTGTGAACTTTTCTTAGCCGACAAAACGATCTCTTGTGAATCCAAAAACAAAATCTAAAACGAAGAGGTCAAAAAGTTTTCTCAGTACTCAGAGTTTCCTATTTATCCGTGCAGCTAAATGGAAACACATGTGAACATAGCTCTGTTAACCACATGGGACTTGTTCCAAGGGGGAAAAAATATGCATTTGAACTATGTGTTTAGAATTCATTCAGCAGTAAGTAAATATGTTCTAGCAAAATCTCCATCAACAAATTGCATAATGTGCTTTTGTGACATAAAGGAACCCAATTCAAAAGATACAGTCAAACACTTTAGCTAGGACTAATATATATATATATATGTTAAAATAATCTTCTTCCTTTTGAAATATGTCTCTGTGTGGATCATCCTGGTCCTGAACATGATTAGCTAGCACAATCGTGGCCTGAATAATTAAAGCTAAATCATTAGCAAAACGCCCTTAAGGTGTGGTGCTGTAAGAAAATAATCAATAACGGGATATTGCGATAGAGCGGGATTACAGTGCAATTACAATTTTATTGTTTATTAAATAATGACATCATACTTTTTGCCCATATATAGTATATATCTTTAATGTTGTGGAACATCTGTGAAAACACCTTACTACCTGTTATCATTTATTACTTCCTGTTAGCCAGCCTCTCTTTTTTCTTTTTTCTTTCTCTTGATGTTAACAAGCCAAAAAAAAAAAAAAAAAAAGCAGAAACCACAAAGCCCACTCTTTCCCGTGACAGAACACTTAAAGCTGCAACATTTACCTGTATGTGGTTACTATGGAAAAGATAACAATGACTGTAATAATATAAACCGGTTTTGTCTTGTACCTGGAGCTTAATGAATACCATCTGATCGTTCAGATTCGAGAATTCAACAGTGCTGTGGTACAAATAAATAAACAAATAAATAAATAAATAAGACAACATACATTTTACGAAAAGCAATCTCTCACGTCTGATGTATAATTACTTCCTTTTGGGTTCCTTAATGATGCTTATTATTAAACAGGGTTTGTGGGACCTTTGCCCTTTTAATCTCCTTTGAGACTATGGACATTTTTGGCTGAATTTTAGAAGAAATCTGAGCTTCACTAGAACTATCTAGAGAGGGAAAAAAAAAAACCCAAATAAAAATGCTAAGGAAAGATGTGTGATTTTAATGGAATGATGCATTTGGACTTGGAGTTCAGAGAGATTTCTTTCTTCATGAATGCAACATTTAGGACTTGCAAAACTTGAATAAGAGCTCAAATGAAATGTGTGCTGATAGCCAAAACTGATGTGGACATTGATAATGTCAATTGTGATCAACTGATGTCAAAACTGATATGGACTGACAATGGACATTTCTTTGATTATGTGCCCAGAAGTATGTAATTTAATTGAATTATTATAAAATCAATCACAATTTATTTCAATGACTAGCAGCAGTAAGTCTAGGTTTTGTGTTTTATAATCTTAAAGAAATGTTCAGACTCGTATCCATTCACTTTTACTACTGGTAATTGGATTGTTGTCGCTCACTAAAAATCTGGAAGGTGTTTGTCTCACCACAGAAATCAGTTCTAACACAAAGAGAACATGGCTAATAATCGGCATTATAATGAGCTAAGATAAGTGTGCAGTTGCAGAACTGGGACAAAACCTTGTGTCCTATTCAGTAGCACTATACAGAGGGAAATGATGGCATTAGCTATGTTAGCCTGGTAGCCAGACAACATGTAACTGACTAATCTACTACCTTTTAATGCAAGAGAAAAATGGTATAAATATTAAAACTTTTGGCCAATTTGACCAAGGCTTAAGGAAGTCGAAAAAGGTGATTTAGAGGCCGTTTTCACCTTTTCAGTGGTGGCTGGTATAAATGGACTAGCAAGGCTAAAACCCCTGTCTTTAACATTCACATCACTTTATTTGCTCTTAACAAATGTCTTAAAGTTTTTGATTTTTTTTGGACTGTTGTGGAATTGAGGGCAACAGCACCATCAGTGGTTGTAAGAAAAGTAGACGAAGTCATGAAGAAGCAAAGCTGGGGCTGATTTCTTTCTAACCCAGACTGTAGATTTGTAGTCATGTAGGATGGTTTCATAGATTTCATAGATCATACATTGCCTGGGTTTGATCTCAATTTGGATTGATATTTTTCAGCTTGTGTCTCTGAAACATCTATAACATCATTAGCAGTGGTTGAAAATGTGGGTAAGCATCTGCTAAATGCTTTTCACAATCTATGTGCAAAATCTTCCTCGAAACTAGATCGATGGTAGGTCCAGTCGAGTCCTCTTAATGGCTTGCAGAGCGGGGTTTGATCATCACTGAATCAGACGTGGTCTGCTGCGTGTAATGGAAATTAATGTGTTTTTTGCTGTTTAATGTGTGATCTATGGGTTTTTAACCTTATGAACAATTAATGTCTGTACATTATCTGTATAAGTAGTTTTCTTTCATATCAAATTCAAATTTTATTTGTCACATACGACATGCAGTGAAATGTTTCCTCTGCATTTAACCCATCCAAGCAGTGAACACACACAAGTGAGAAGTGCACACACAGTGCCGGTCCAGGGAATCGAACCAGCGTCCTTTCAGTCCCAAACCCACTTCTCTAGCCTTGACCTCTGACCCTAATCAAAGCTTAGTCAGTCAGACCCTTGACCAAGCCAAGTGCCTTTCTCTGCCTTTTCTCTGAACAAGAGATGGCTACACTCAAGGACGGTGGACAGAGGTTTCTTGTTCCCCTCCTGCTAGATAACAAACAAACATTTTGGCCCTCGCTTGGTCTTCGAAGAAGGGGGCCATATCAACTGGTTGAAACCTGTTCGTGGCATATATAAACCGCACCTTGTTGAGTGCGGGGTTCTTCTTTTTCCTTTTTCCTTTTCTGTTGCCTTGAATGTATGATTGTGTACTTTTTTTGCTGATTAAAGGAGATTCTTAAAGGACTAACTCAGTTTTGTGGATCTCTGATAAATTCCCACCACATGCATTAAGCCAGTACCAATGGCATGGTATGGGAAAACTTGGGGAGGTTGGAAAAAAGTTTTGTAGCTGTATTCTTGATCAGCTATAATGGTGAGATGGCATGCAGTTGTCATGGTGTGGACTTTCAAGTCAAGGGAATTTGTTACTGGAAGTTGGAAGCATGACTGAATGAGGAGAAAAAGATAATTGGCTATCCAGCACTACCCCAAGATTGCATGCAGTAACAGATGCAGATGGAGTGGTCTGATAGTTTAGTCCAAGATTTTAGAGTGCTGAAGAATCTGGATATATACAGCAGCTCAGTTGTGCTAAAATTCTTTCGCCTGATGGGCTGCCATCAAGAAATCATCATGCGATCATGAGATGTCTGCCAGATATGTAGATAAATGTAGAGGCCCTTAGGGAAGAAAAGAGATGATGAGCTGAGTGTCATCGACATAGCAGTGGTATGTAAATCCATGTGAGGCTATGACCTCACTGACAGAGTAAATATCGTCTTTGTGGGAGACCAGTAGAGAGTCCGTATTGCACAAATGTTGATCCCCCTATGCTGCCTGGTATGGCCAATCTTTGAGTTAAGAAGCAACCCACCACCATGTCTTACCACCACTTCCAAGACTCCGGAGTATGGACAGGAGAGTCTTGTGATTCTGGTGAGGGTTGATGACAGTTTGGCTGATCTAGTGCAATTAAGCTTCTCAGTAACAGCCATAAGGCCAGTTTCTGGCAGCGGTGCTGCCTCGAAGCCAGACTGGTTGAAATCTTGGAAGAAAGAAACAAGCCAAAGCAGTTGGCAGTTGCTGATGTCTGTTGTATTTAGTGTCTTCTACTTCAGGATGAGAATATCCCTTGCTATCTTGATCAGTGGTACATGACTAGAAGTTATAGAGTCCTTATGATGGAACAATGAAGGGAGAAGGTCTTGCCAGATGGTCTGGATCATTGTAAAAGGCAGGTGGTAGCATTGCTGGACAATGGAACCTACAGGATCTGGTTTGGAAAAAGAGAAGCAATATGTTAAGGAGATTGAAGGGGTAGAAGGGTAGTGTAGTGTAGGCAAGGTTGGCAGATTTTGTTAATCCTCTCAACAGAAAAAGTGGCAAAGTCATCAGCTGTCAGGGAGGAGCGTGAAAGAGGATGGCAAGGGTTGAAAAGTGAAGGAAAAAAATGTTATGGGTCAGAGAAGAAATCAGGAGCATAAGAGGAGATCAGCATCAAATTTTGATTCCTTCCATTTCCCCTCAGCTGCTCTTAATTCTCTCCGATTGCTATATGCAGAAAAGGTTACAACGTTTCTGCTTACCGTGTATGGTGTTCAGGAGAAATACGGCACAAATCCAGAAAGACATTACAGGCTTGAAACATTTAAAACACATTAGAAGTCATGAATGCAGCAGTCTGTTTCCCTTTGTGTGTGTGTGTGTGACAGTGTAATACTTTGCCCTACATCATTTTATTATGGCTGGGATTAGACATCAGGCATTGCTCTACAATTATATTTTCATTGTTGAGCGACTGATCGATATTAGATGTCGATCCTCCCACCTAAAATAACCAGCCGTCACTGAAGAGTGCAGGGTTAATGGTTTAGTCAGAATGTCTTTCCTTTCATTATCCTTCTTAGCTTCTTGAGCAGAGATTCAACAGACACGAAAGCAGACTCTTTCAATGGAAACCTCATTTCCAAACTGTAACATTGCTGTTTAATCATAGCCAGTCTCTTCTGGTCTTTTTTCTTTTAGGCAGCATGTAAATCACAGCCAGCCGGACATACCACTCTGACTAGAAGCCTAATTGGAAACAGCACAGTCTGCTTCTGCGTGAGCATGCTTACACTTAGCAGTGAATAAGTGCTTAAATAAGGGAGATTGGACTGTGTCAAACGTAGCTAAAGGGCCCATATGTAATCCTGGTTACATTAATGACCACACTGGTGTGTCTATAAATAACTAATGAGTAGTGTGGGCCCTGAACGAATTCATACTGTATGTATATGTGGAAGAAAAATAAACAGTGATGGGCCAAAATGTCATTCTAACACATTAAATACTTGCGGCTTGTATTGTATTGTAAGATGATTTTCAGAAGATTTTTCCAGTCTTTCTGTCAACAAGCACACTTACTCCGCTGCCCTGTGGCTTTTGGTAGTGAGGTTTAGCTCGGGACAACTCATTCCGGCATTTAGTAAAATCATATGACTCTGTTCAAAGCATGGAAGACGTCAGTGGTGTGGATTATAGAGAGGTTAAACTGAACTTAGTCTTACCCTTGATGTTTAATTTTCCTGGTTCACTTTTTAAAGGCGCAATAGTCATCTTTTCTTGCTCGTACAAATAACCTGGACAATATCTACAGTTTGACAAAAATAGTAAAAATAGCAAACCGCTTGTTTGTGTTTACATGAGCCTCCTGTCTGTCTGGAGCCCAATCCAGCCAGATATTGTGCACAAAAAATGGCTATGCACTAAAATTGGCTTCCAAAAATGACAAGAACAAACACCGGTAGCACATTTCCTAAATGAAAAATTATATTACTTGTGATGAGGATGAAGTTGGACATGATGTTAGCGATGTTACTCTTGAACATGGATGTAAACACAATCTAATATTTATATAATTAAGTAAATAGATTTATGTTGAGGGCGGCACGGTGGTGCAGTGGTTAGCACTGTCGCCTCACAGCAGGAAGGTCCTGGGTTCGATCCCCGGGTCACCCA